>ML685901.1:573147-647060 GCA_007922175.1 Pelusios castaneus
TTCTTTCTTTCTTTCTTTCTTTCTTTCTTTCTTTCTTTCTTTCTTTCTTTCTTTAAAAACAACTTTTAAAAAATTAATTTTAAATAAAAACCTTTCTAAAAATTAAATTTCAATTCAAAATTCATTCAAATTCAATTAAACACAATTAATTAATTCTATTTACAATTACTTTAACTTCACTTAATGCCTATAATTTCTGTCATGTGAGTTTACACAAAAATTTTATTCAGAAAAAGTTTTGCACACGGCTTGAAAATTTTGCACACAAGCCACCAAACCTTAGAGGGAACATTGCCTAGGGTGCAGATGGCTTCCTCAGATCGCCTACAGTGTGCAGCTCCAGCAAGTCCTCTGGGTTCCAGGCACCTGACAGTGTTTCTGAGTCTCCAGTGGTGGACAGCTCCAGCAGAGCCTCAGGGCCCCAGGAGGCAGGTAGCTCCAGTAGGGCCTCAGGGTCCCAGACTGGAGTCAGCTCCTCGGCTGGGCAGTTGTATAGCTGAGGCTTTGGACCGAGAGAAGAGATGGCCTTCCCCTCTGGGGGCTGAGCCCAGACTGAGCTCCAGGACTCTCCCATTATACTTCCTGCCCTACCCCCTGACTTCTAGTCTGAGGGACAGGAAGGCTCTGGCTCTGCCCATCCAGGGGCGACCCATCCCTACCTTTCTGTCACCAAGGGAGGTCACGCCCCCTTGCTACAATGACCAACAACCTTCTTACAACAAAGTGTTGGTTTTTAAAATCACCTTTTCACTGATGCTTTACTCCAACTGCAAAATACAAACAGCTTGAAATAACGTGAAAAATTAGAGGATACTAAACACGCATGAAGTTTAAGTCAGACAGATTCGCCTCTTATATGGCGCGAACAGAACAGAGGCATATCCAATCCTCCTAGCAAGCCCAGATCTTCCTACCACCTTCTTCTAGTCTAATCCACTGTGCCACACTCTACTTCATTTACACCCTTATGGTATGATCATGTATCATTCATGTTCACCTTTACAGTGCAACTGTGTATTGTCTAATACAAAATATGTTATGCAAGGTGGTTTTGGAATGCTTATGACACAGTGAACATTATTGTAGCCTGTTTCCTACAACATCACATATGTAGAGATATGAAACACCCACATTCTTCAGACTGGTTTGGCTTACAGTGGTATTGTCTCATAACAAACCTTAAGTGTAACTGTTAGGTAGCTAAATGGAAAAGCCTCTTTCCTTATGGGCAAGATCTGCTACCTAGACAGCCCCCTACATTGAAATATCTATTTCATTAAAAAAATTACAGAGAGCACACTAATGACAGATCTATTTGCATTTTACTGATTATTAAAGATTACACCGTATTTTGTCCCAGTACATGTCTCTGTTTTGGTTGGTTTACATACGCAAATCAAATATCTGAATATTTGTGGCTTGATTCTCCTTTCACTTACACCAGTTCATATATGTGTAAGGCCATCAGTTTAGTAGAGGTACCCCCATAGGTGAGCAGAAGATTAGGCCTTTCACGTGTGATCCATTGCTAATGCAACTTGTTCTATAATTCTGGCAACCCTATCTCATCAGAATGTATATATTCTTGCAATAGGATTGAATCTAAAATGGCCCTAGACTTCCAACTGCCCTAAAAATGAGGGAATGAACTTTTGGCTTCTGCCATGATCTTTGAGTGCAGATGATCAAACAAAATTGGGAATCGGACGATCTGGTTTTTGTCGTTAATTTTGCCATAGGCTTTGTGCATAACCTTCAACAAGACACTGATGCTTTCTGTGCCTCAGTTTGTTAGTTTGTGGATAATGATCACACTGGTAGTGACAATACTGATCCCTCAGTGGTTTTATGATATTTGATGAATGTCAAGTAAGTCAAGTTCTTCAATGGAAAAGTACTAAAAATATGTTAGCTTTGATCTGTAGCTGGTCTAAATCATGAAACTCCATTAAAGTTTGTTGAATCACCAGTTTACACCAGCTAAGGATCCAGCTCATATAGAGTAGCTTTTAAAAACTATAGTTGATCAAACCTGACCTTTATGTAAAATCCCAGACTGCATCCCTGTACACAAATCAAAATGCAAATTATGAATTAGTAACTGCTAGAACAGGAAAAGAGCGGAAACCAAATTTAAAATTACAGCTTTTTCATGGAGTTAAGGTTCATACACAGTATAAAGGGCAAATCTGGAGAAGATCATTTAAAAAGCAATAAAAAACATCAGACATTCTGTCTGAGTCATACAGTTCATGTCTAATAGACTATTCATTTAGTTGAGAATCCTTTGTCCTCATTTTTATTTTCAAATCTCTCTCTTCTTTCTTTTTTGGACTGCACCAGAACTCTTTGGGCTTTGGAAAGTTCAGTCTGATGTCTATTGTTATATAATTCTGCCTTGCTGTTTCTTCCACCATCACAATCACACCAAGGTTCCCTACAGACCTAAAATCTAATGTTAGTCTGTGTCTAATGTTCCCAATTTAGCCTTCATTTATCCTCCTTTTTACCTTAAACATGGCACCTCCGGTACTTCAAACTAAGGACGATTTTAAGTAGGCCAGTTTAAGAGAGACCTCCCCCAATTTAAGATGGATATCCCTTCTTGGTGCACTGGAGACTGCCATTAGGTGGAGGACCCTGGGTTAAAGGTCAGCTAACAATGATCGCTGTTAATGTCAGGTGCTCCCTGACTCACTCTCTCAATTTTTTTTCCCCTGAGGTCCATCCTTCTGTGGCATCAACCTGGCAATCATAGAAATGCCAAATAGGATCAAACCCAAGGTTATTCTGATACCACATCCATTATCCATTAGTGACCAATGTCAGATTTCCAGAGAAAGGTGTGAGAATCTCATGATAGACAAGTTAATGATAATGGGATTGCGATAATAATTATAGATCTCACCATGAGCCCCATACGTTAGAGACTGATTTAAGCACTGATGCACAAATCATGTGATGACAGCCAATCATCAAACCAAGACATGGCACAATGTCAACAAAGCATTGCTTTGGCAGCACCGCTTTCACACCAGAGATATAGGCATAATCTGATGGTTAGCTAAGAGGCCTCATAACCAAGGATTCTTATTCTCCTCTTAAACAACAGGTTAAAGCCTCATCTTTATCTATACAGTGAGAAAATAAATACTTCTCTGCCTACCAGGAATTTTCAGAGATACTGAAGCTTAATTAATGAAAGCTTGTAAAGCACTTTGATGACAATCACTTATAGTGCATTATCATTATTGGCAATAGAAACAATGTGTGTGATATATATAATATCATTCTACTGAAATGAGACTTTAACTGCAAGAGCTGTTGTATGTTAAAAAAATTCTTGAGAGAGACAAGGTGGATGGGGTAATATCTTTTATTGGTACACTTCTATTGCTGGAAGAAACAAGCTTTTGAGCTCTACTGAGGTCTTCTTCATGTCTCTTTCACCAATAAAAGTTGGTCCAATAAAAGATATTATCTCATGTCCCTTGTCTATCATATTCTGGGATCAACAATGCTCAACAATGTATCTACAACAATGCTGCAAACAAGCAAGATCATTCTTGAAACCGATGATTGACTAGAGTGGTTTTTAAGTGCCTATAACATAGATGGTAAACTCTATGGCAGGGAATTCCTTGTGTGCATCTGTCCAGTGCCCATTATAATGGAATCCTGGCTGTGGTTACTACTCTAATACAAATCATAAATAATAATACCTGGCACAGATAAGCTTGCAATAATTCCTTTATAGCTGTTTGACCAATAGATATTTTCTTACCTAAATTAAATGCATCTCTGGTAATAGCCATATTAAAGTGTCTCCATAGGCTTTTTTATAAATCAGTACACTGCACTGATTATTTATGGCTATGCCTTTATTGCATTGTTATTTGTCCATGATTAATGAACTGTGCCCATTGGTGTATTAGAGCATCATGGCTGAAGTGTAGTTACATTGAAATTTCTTCAGAAGACTCAATTCAAAAAATAAAATCGGGCATGTTTAGTCTCAAGAAAAGAAGGCTGAGGAGAAACCTGGTAAGTCTTGAGATATGGTAAGGTCTGTTACAAAGAGAACTGTGATCAGTTGTTCTCCATGTCCCATGAAGATAGGACAAGAAGTAATTGGCTTAATCTTCTGCAAAGAGTTACAGATTAGATATTAGGAAAAGCTTTCAAAGGATCGTTTAGCACTGAACTGAACTTCCAAAGGTTATGGATTTTTTAAAGAATCGGTTTGCTAAACTAGCGTCTGACGAAGTGGGATTTTCTCCCACGAAAGCTCATGCGATTAATAAATCTATTAGTCTTTAAAAGTGCCACAGGACTCTGTCTCAGCAATGGTATAGAATTACTTGATCCTGCCTTAGAGCAGAGGCCTAGACTTTATGTCTTGTTTAAGGACTTCCTTCCAGCCCTACATTTCTTTGATTCTATAATGCTAACTTGCTTATCCAGCTTTATAATATTAAAATGATCAGTGTTTAACACTCTTAAGAGAACTGCCATGCAGTTTGGCAATATTTGACGCATAGTTGAATTGCCTCTCATTGTATAACCAGAGAATTGTTCTCTGCAGTAAAATGTCTCCAACAATACAGATAAAATAGATCTGCATGTATCAAAATCCTTCATTCATCATTTCTAACTGCATATTTTATGTCTGTAGATATTAATACATCTGGAAAAAATACAGGGTGATCGGTATCTTTCTTTTTTAAATACATTTTAGCAGTAAAGACTCAAAATCTTTCAGCAGCCTAGATTCAGAATGTCATGTTATAAATATTTTACATCATTAATATCTATAAATACATTTAGAAGACCAAAGGGAAGATATTTCTGTATGTTCTTTGTAAAACGATAGCACCTTATGCTAGATAAAATAATATTCTGTTATTTGTCTATTCTGGTTAATGTTTATAACAGTATTCCCTATCAGCAGAGTGAGAGACTGTTGCCAAAGCTGACTAGTCTGGGGCTGGAGTGATTATGTTCTCATGAAGTAGAGAAGGGAATTTCAGGGCAATGAAAATTGCCCCAAATTACATCTCCAAGGAAAAGTTCTGCTGTCATTTAAAACAATGCCAGAGTTTCAAACATGAACTTGGGGTTTCATTTCACAGAAACAGATTAAAAAAGCTGTCAATACAAAGAGACCTAATCAAAGATATTAATAGGAAAACTCTGGAAAACATATTAACACAGGAAGAATTCATCTTAGTGACATGAAACCATCCAGTCAGAATAGAGGTAGATGTGGAGAAAATAAAGAAAATGGAATTTCTGTATCTAGGAATTAGATAAAGCTAATGTCAAAAATAACCAATTCTGATTCCTTTCAGGACAACCAGCTCAGTAAGTGCTTGAAATTCTCAGGAATCAATTTTCCAGAGGGCTTCCAAAGATATTTTTATATTAACAAAGGCCACTGCTGACTTCATCCAGTTTATCCAGAAGCCAGAGTAATTCGCATAATGTATCAATAATTGGGAGAGTCCTTGACAAAGTCTGGGGAGGGAGCCTGTAATAGTATGTCATCTTCAAACAGAGATATAAGAGGAAATCCTGGCAAACTGAAATTAATAGCAAAACTCCCATTGACTGCAACAGGGCACAATTTCACCTATAATGTTCTCTATGGGTGCGTCTACACTGGCAAGTTAGGTCGACTTAAGGATGCTTAAATCGACCTAAACAAAGCTATGTCCACACTGGGCTTTTCTTAAGTCAACTTAAGCATTTCCTTAAGTCGACTCCTTAAGTCAATTTAAGGCTAGTGTAGACGGGGATTAACGCTAAATCGACTTTATTAAGTTGACTTAAAGCCAATATAACGGCTATCTCAGCTGTTAAGCAATGTTCCCTCTAAGGTTTGGCAGCTTGTGTGCAAAATTTTCAAGCCATGTGCAAAACTTTTTCTGAATAAAATTTTTGTGTAAACTCACACGACAGAAATTATAGGCATTAATTGAAGTTAAAGTAATTGTAAATATAATTAATTAATTGTGTTTAATTGAATTTGAATGAATTTTGAATTGAAAATTAATTTTAGAAAGGTTTTTATTTAAAATTAATTTTTTAAAAGTTTTTTTTAAAAAAGGAAGGAAGGAAGGAAGGAAGGAAGGAAGGAAGGAAGAAGAGAGAGAAAAAGGAAGGAAGAGAAAAAGAAAGAGAGAAGGAAAGAAGGAAAGAAGAGGAAAGAAGGAAGAGAAAGAAGAAAGAGGAAGGAAAGAAGAGAAAGAAAGAAAAAAGAAGGAAAGAAAAAGGAAGACAAAGAATGAAAAAAGAGAAAGAAGGAAGAGAAAGAGAGGAAGAAAGAAAAAAGAAGGAAGGCAAAGAAGAGAAAGAAGGAAAGAAAAAGGAAAGCAAAGGAGAGAAAGAAGGAAAGAAAAAGGAAGGGAGAAAGAAAGAAAAAAGAGAGAAGGAAGGAAGATAAAGGAAGAAAAAGAAGAGAAAGAAAGAGAGAGAGAGGAAGGAAGGAAAGAAGAGAAGGAAGAGAAAGGAAGGAAGCAAAGAAAGAGAGAAAGAAAAAAGAGAAGGAAGAGAGAAAGAAAAAAGAGAAGGAAGAGAAAGGAAGGAAGCAAAGAAAGAGAGAAAGAAGGAAGAGAAAGAAAGAGAGAAACCAAGACTGCTGGCGGGGGAGGACCTACCGCGGCCCTGGGAAGCCGCCGGTGGGGCGGAGCAGACCCCAGCCCTGGAGGCTGATCTCAGCCCCGTGCTGGGAGGCTGAGGCCGTTGGATGAGCCTGGCCCCGGCACCGGGCCGGGAAGTTGAGGCGGTCGGTGGGTGGGAGCCCAGGAGCCCGCTGCTGCCGCAGCCACCCAACTGCCCCGGCCGCGTGGGGCAGGCAGGCAGGCCTGCGCACCTGAGCTGAGCCTGAGCCTGCCTGTCCCACCCTGGGGGCGGGGAGGGCCAGCCCAGATGCCGGGTGCAGGCCGGGTCTGCTGCGGCAAAGCCGCAGCCCTGGGGGTCTGGAGGGAGCAGCGGGGGCTGCTGGGCTGCGCGGGGGTCCCTCAGTTCTGCGTGGGGGGTGCGACGGCCGCTGTGCGGCCGCACACCCGCACAGCTTAGAGGGAACACTGCTGTTAAGTCTACTTAACAAAGTCGACTTAAAATGTAGTCAATTTCTAAGTCAACTTAACAAGGTCAACTTTAAGTAGACTTAAACTTGACCTTGTTAAGTCGACTTAACAAAGTTGACTTAACTTTGTAAGTGTACACATAACCTAGATCTCCAGCTTTAGTACCTTCTACCTCATATTGCTATCAAGAATCAGAGCTCTCTTGTTTGGGTGCTTGGAAAGACACATAACAATAGAGTGTCCCTCTCCTGAAGAACATACATTCTGCACAGCTAAAAAGACAAAGATATAGGGGAGGGAAAAAGAATGCTGCACACATTGTATTTCATCTCACATCTATCACCAGTCCTGTCTATATTCACGAGTATTCCCACTCCAGCATGTGGATATTTTGTTTTTCAGTAAAATGCATAGGCTATGTCTACACTAGAAAAAGTTAGGTCAACTTTGTTAAGTCAACTTAATAAGGTCAACTTTAAGTCGACTTAAAGTCGACCTCATTAAGTCAACTTGACAAAGTGAACTAAGTCAATTTAACTTTAAGTCGACTTAATCCACTTTGTAAAGTCTACCTAACCACCCTTAAGTCAATTTAATAAAGTCCACCTAAGGGTTACTCCACATCCACACCGTCCTTAAGTCGACTTAGGAAGTTGACTTAAGGCTTAAGTTGATCTAATAGGTGGTTCTTATTAAGTCGACTTAAGCTTTTATTAAGTTGACTTAAGGAATTCCTTAAGTCGACTTAATAAAAGTCTAGTGTGGACAGGGAGTAATTTAGGTCAACTTAAGCCTCCTTAAATTGACCTAAATTGCTAGTGTAGACATACCCAAAGAGATTACGTTTTTCTTCATTTGAAAAGTAGGTAGATTGTGGGTTTGTGGTGGGGGTAGGATGAGGTAGATGAGGGGACCATGACCTTTTTTATTATTTATTTTCAGTGGGGCCCACTCTGTGCTCCATGGTTTTCCATGATTTCGCAAGGATGGTTGGTGTTCTGGGTAGTCTTATTTTCCCACAATGCATTGCTGATACTGTCTGAAAACCTTGTTTTGGAAATAGCTCTAATGAAGGCCTGATACTGAAATATTCCTGAATGCATCAGATTCTTGTCAAAATTAAAATGGGCACTGTGGGAAGAGTGATGTTATGCATTGACAGGTCACCAGTCAGCCTGCATTTGCAAAGCATTTCCTGTAGCAAGTGTGAAGTAATGTGTAACAGGGTACTGAGTAGAAATTGGGGGTAGCTGCTGCTGTCTCCCACATATGGCGTATAACTTTATAGACGGCAATGACTGCCCTGAAGCACAAAATGTGTTATATCACTTATATTTTATGGAATTTGGCCCAACTGGTTCCTAATTTATATGCATGGGCTTACCACTGAAATGGCTTCTAAACCAGTGAAATGCCAGCAGAGGCATAAATCCAACACATATCCATTGATTCACAGTCTTGCAGCACTATAAACAAGTTACAGAAAGTCTAATAGGATAGCCTGTGAAAAGATCAAATCAGAGATTTGCCACTCACATGCCCAGCAAGGTGTATCTCGTAAACATAAAATAAGTGTCTTCTTTGAGCTGTAAATACTTATGTATGAATAATTCTAGTTTGTATGTATATATCACTTAGAGCTCAATAGTGTGATGGCCTACATGCCTGAGCAGGTGAATGCAGACACCCCAAAAAGTCCTCTTATATCTCTTTATGGACTACTTCTGTTGCAGACTGCAACATGGGTAGAAGAGCTGGCATGAAAGAGCTGTTACTCTTCCTCCCAGAAGATATCAGCAGGAACTGAGCAGAGCTTTGATTCTACCACCTCAGAAACATCAGGTATTTCATTTGAGCTCTCCAGGGCTATTCCATGAAAAGGGATGGTCATGCAGATAGCTTCCTCCACAGATCAAAAGTGAAGCAGCTGAGCTGCTCCTGGGGCAATGTAATTATATGCTGCCCCTGACTCAGGCTGGACTGTAAAGTTGACAAAGCAGCCCTTTAAAATGTGGGTTCCTAAACCTTTTTAAAACATTCCTGTAAATACATCCTGGCAGGGAGAGGATTGAGAAAGCAGTGGAACTGAGGATTTTATGTATAGAAACAGAATCATAGGGCTGGAAGGGACCTTATGAGGTCAACTAGTCCAACCCCCTGCTAAAAGAGGACCACTCCCACTAAATCATCCCAGCCAGGGTATTGTCTAAAGGAACCTTAAATATCTCCAAAGACGGAGATTCCACCACCTCCCTAGGTAACCCATTCCAATGCTTCACCACCCTCCTAGTGAGAAAGTTTTTCCTAATATCCAACCTCGACTTCCCCAGCTGTAACTTGAAACCATTGCTCCTTGTTCTGTCCTCTGTTACTACTGAGAACAGCCTAGCTCCCTCCTCTGTGATATGTGATAACATCTTTCTTTCCTGGCCTCTAATGGTGGGTGCTGAGTTCTTTTGAAAACTCAGCGCTTTGGTCCAGCTGCACTGGCTCTTTCTTTAGTTCTAGATGTTTGGGATTCACTCCCTGGTAAGAACCAAGCTGATGGTTATTACATCATTCTTAAGCTTAATTCTGGTTCTATACACCTACAATGGACAGCTGGTATCACAGTTTGACTTCTAAAAGCATACACAATAATAATAATATCGCATCTATCACGGGAGGCACAGCAAAACTTAGTTTGGTATGATGCCAACAATGAATCTTACAAATATCTTGGTGCATGAAAGACTTACCAGCAAAATGGCAAATTGATAAAAGACAGGATTGCAAATAGAGAAATCTCCCAGTCATTGAAGACCCGCTTCTTGCTTTCTGATAGCTGAATAGAAAGGTAATGAAATAAATATTTTTGACTATAGAATTAAAACCACAGCACCATGTGGCAAAAGAACTTGGAGAGAGAACCTCTGGTTTTCCCTGATGCACAATGTTCAAGGAAGCCACTAAATAAATTAGGAGAATTTCTGAGGAAGGTTTATTGTTAAGCGAAATTAGCTGTGGAATATGAATGGGATGACATAGGGAAGAAACCAGCACAGCATACGAAGGGTTGTCTATCTCAGGACTGGATCATCTACCTTCGAAACAGCTATGAAAGGGACCTACATGGTCTTGTGGCTAAAGTGCTGGCCTAGGACTTGGAAGATATGTGTATTGTTCTTGACTCTATACATATCTTAATTTATCCAAGGGCTTGCCTCTTCTGCCGGGGCATTTAGTAAAGTAATACATGCAATTCTTCACTTGCTGGCACGGTGTGACCTTACACTTACCAGATATGTAAGGTCACGCGGCATGGAGAATGCCATTCTGTAGAATAAAATGGCATCTTCCATGTGGCATGACCTCACACATATGGTGCGTGCGAGGTTATGCTGTGTGGAAGATGCCACTTTGTTCTAGGAATATTATTATTGTTGCTTGAACCCCACACCTCTTTCTTTACAAATTAAGAACTGGCTTTACTGTAAACATCCTCTGCGACCTTGAGCAAAGCACTCAATTTCTCTGTGCCTTCATTTTCCCATCTGCAAAATAAACTTCTGACTTCATAGGGGTTGTGAGGATAAAGTCCTTCACTCAGAGTTACAAAACAGGGTAGCAGATTTAGTCACATATCTTCTATTAACTTCAGGGTGTATGAAGGTGATAAATGTATTCTCACTACACTGACCTACTGCTAGTTTATAAAATTAGTTAAGAATGTTCCTTCATTTCTTTTCCAATGGAAAATGTAATTTCTGTAACATTAAATATTTCTATGGAAAAAAATTCTAGTTTTCTGAATTTGTTTCAATCTTCTGTCAGAAAAATCAAAAGAAAATATTTTATTTGGGCTGGGTCAGCCCAGATTGAACCATTCCAATTTGTTGAACCAAATCAAAGTATTTGTGTATCAGGGTACCGGTAGTTTGCTGCTGCTGTCCTTCACAGTAGTTGTAATTTAGTTGCCTCATGCTCTAATTGTCCATCAGCAGCTAGAGTTCCTGGACTACACCTCTCATGATCCAACATGGCTGCTTTATGGTTGAGATGACATTGTGCATTACTGAAGTCACATGAAAACAGTCCACTGTGGGAGATGTAGTCAGTATAGGGAGCCTAAGCCATAGAATGAAACGGGGACATGAGGCACCTGAATAATGGATCCCATGAGGCACCACCACAGATCACAGGACAAGGAGTAAAACCAAATACAGCAAACAAAATGTTTTTCATTCGATGTATTGAATGAAAGTGAAATGTTTCCATTTGGGAACAGGGAGAGTGGCTAGAGTACTTTCCCAGGTGGGAGACAATGGGTCCATTCTCCTTGCTCCAAATTTTGAAACTCATTTATCCAAAGTGGAACAGTTTCAAGAGCAAACACTGAACAAATCCTCTGCTAGAAAATCGGATAGTTCAGTGGCGAGGGCACTCACCTGGGAGGTAGCAGAGCCGAGGTGAAATTCCATCACCTTCTCAGGTAGTATGTGTGAGGGGAAATGAATGTGTGTCTCCCACATCCCAGATGAGTACCATAACCATATAAAGGAGCTCTTCCTCCACTCTGTCTATGGGTAAGGCACTTCCTCCACTTGGGCATGCCTAGCACGAGACTGCAATGCACATGCTCAGTGGCAGAAACACAGACACGTAGTGAACTTTTACTACAAAAATGTTGGTGCTGTTCTGAGGCAGTGGAGCAGGAGCATTGTGAATCCCAGGAAGGCCTAATTCTGTAATTTAGGAGTCTAAAGTGGCAGTTAGGTGCCTTAATCCTTTTATGAACCTAGCCTGTCATTACTTAAGGAAATTCCAGTCCTGAAGGGTTTTCCAAATAGCCTTTCTTAGTTTAGCCATTAGGAATAAGAGGCAAAATTCACCGATGGGTGAGCCAATCATTGAACTGTGTTTTGTGGAAAGAAAAATATCTTAGCACCCTAAGGACATTTGACAATAAACTGGCCTTGATTAAGGGAGAAAAATCTTATCCTGCAGAAAAAGGCAAGCTACAAAACATTACACAGCAATAATCTGCAAAGAAGGCACATTTGTTTAGCTATCCAAAAAGGTCTTATCAACTCCTTGGCACAAAGATAGTGGAGCAGAGAGCAATAACTGCCTCCAGATCCGAAACTACTGGAGAAGCAACATTAACAGGCTCCTGGTGTCATCTCTGCCAACAAGAACTTGAATCAGTCAAACATCTCTTCTGCATTTGCCAAGCCAGGCTTCTCTGGCTAACGAGCCTGTGAAAGGAGGCTTGAAAAAAGGGATGGAACTTGATCTTGAGCCCCATTGCCAAGGACACTGCACCATCATAAGGAATTTCCTTTCCTTGTAAATACCCTTGAAAATGATACAACCCACTGCAGGTGTAGCTGGAATGGAACTCCTGGGCCTGGTCCAAAGACCACTGAAGATGTTGAATCAGACCCCAGGTTTTAAAATGTGAAACTGCAACACCATTCTGGTCATTGTTGTGCTGATTCAGGGGTTTTGTGTGTGTGTGTGTGTGTGTGTTTGTTTTTGTTTTTACAGTAGCTAATGACAAGGATCAGGGGTTTGTGGTTTATACCTGATGCCAGGTGGAACCAGGATTTGAGAGCTTGTGTACAGTGTGTGAGGACAGGACAGGAGAGAGTTAGATGGTGATGGTGAGCTTTTCAAAAGATTCTCCAGGAGTTAAGTACCCGAATCGCAATTAATTTTGACTTACAAACTCCCTTAGGCTCCTTTGCAAATCCCAGACAGATTGGGTATACATCTGGCATTCTGTATGTTTTCGTTAAAGAAGCTGTTCCTTAAATGAGAGCAGGATCAGGGCCCTGGACACTTTAAACAATTTATTTATTAATTGAAAGAAAGAAAGAAATTAATCCCTTGCTTTTAAGAGTCAAAATCTAAGTAATACTCTTCTCAGACCAGATACAGCAAAGTGTGTCATCAAATAATTCTGCAGAAGACATGCCTAGATATAACCTATTTCTTTTTTCATGGAGCTTAACATAATTTTTACGTCACAGTGGCAAGTCACAGATAGCTCTCTGTTAACTAAATCAAGGTTCCAGGGCAGATCATCGACTGGTTTAAATTGTCCTAGCTCTACTAAAGTCAATGGAGTTATGACAATTTATACCACCTAGGGATCTTCCCCCAGATTTCTAGCCCTGAATTTTCTTTACCACTAAAGAGACAGCAGCAATAAAATACAGAGCACCTTTAAATGCCTTACATGATCCTTGTACTTTTATTGGAACAGGCTTCCTCTCTGCTTCTCTCTTTCATCCTATAAATGCATTTATATGCATTTTAGATTGTTGAAATGTTACCTCTGCTATTGCAGTAAAGTGCTGCATGGGGACAATATACTGCCTTTAATACAGATTATAGTGATTTACTCAAATTCACAGTAAAGCCATTTAAAACTTTACAATGATTTCTTTTTTAACTTCAAGGCACCTTCTCCTATTCAGACTTAATATAGATACCATAATGCTAGCAGAAACAACAATCATTTTGTTCTTGCTTCCTTCCATACCAAGCAGAGGAGAAAGAGATGGAGGGAGGGGCATAACTGCAAGAAACCAAACCACACACCATGTATATTACTGTGTGCATTGCTCAGCATCTGTCAGAATTATTTCATTTTCAATTATAGTCTGGAATAGTGAAATATCTAGTGAGTCTGTAATAAACATCTGGGGTGGAATTTCCTTCTGGGGATTCCAGGAAACACAATGCATAGGAATTACTCATGATGTCAGGAAGGAAGAGAAGCCAGGTGGAAAGTCAATATGTTACTGGAAGGAGTTGGATTAACCCTCCTTGTCCATCTGAGAGGGAGGCTGTGATCCTTAACTCCCACGCTCCTGCAGGTGCAGTTTCAACAAAGGGCCACAGGAGTAACTGGCCCCTTCTGCAGGTCCAGGTGGGTCAGGATTCAGCAGGCCCAGCCCTCAGGCAAGGTGGGGTAGGTAAACAGTCTCTAGCCCTCGGCGGGCGAGTCAGCAGTTTATAGCCCAGCCCTTTACACAGGACAGGGTGTGCGGGGCAAACAAACATGCCATGAGCCTTGGAAGCTTTACAGGCCAGGATGAGGCGAACACTATTGGGATGGTGTGGGAAGGGGGAAGCAGGCCCTCCCAACTCCACTGCATCCCAGCTCATGTCCCTATCAGTGGCAGCAGAGCTCCAGTCACAACATGCTGATGGGGCTGCAGGCCGCAAGACTAACAAACTGGCCCACTTTTTCCCAGAGCACCTGATTGCTGTGTCTCCTTCAGCCTTTGTGGGTTATTCTGCCAGGGGTAGGTTGCACAACACTTAGGGATCTCCTTGGGGTTGTTGGTGGACGGCAACACTTTAGGTCACAGCCAGTCAGATTCTCTTCCTCGGAAAAGACCACTAGCAGATTCTTTAGGTCCCAGGCTGTTAACCAAATGTAACAAAACTGATGGTAACGATGAAAAAAGCAGAAGTTAGGCTGTGCTGAATCATATCCCTGCATTGCTTATGATGGCTGGGGGCAGGACTCAATGGCCCTGGGATTCACTATTATATGTTTCTAATACTTGTGCTCCAGGATTTCGGCCAGCTGCTGCCGAGGTCAAGAAAAGTTTCCCTTCCTAATCCATCCTTCCTAACCCCTCATGCATTTTTTTAATCTCTTTTTTCTTCAGGATCAGTGATGGCTGCAGGCTGAGATGAGATATCTGACACTGAGCATTTTCTCTCTTAGGTGCTTGGCTGGCTGATTTCCACTCACATGCTCAGGGTCTAACTGATTGCTGTATGTGGAGCAGGGAAGGAATTTCCCCCCAGGTTGGATAGGTGATGACTTCAGTAGCTTTTCAACTTCCCCTGCAGCATCTGGGTGCAGCTTCTTGCCAGTGTTATCTGTATATAGTTCACTTAATCATTTCCCTGCCTCAGGCATTGGTGCACCTTAGTCACTCCAATTCCCTGCCTGTGGCCCATTGTTGGTTAATCTCCTACAGGCTGCCGTAAATTGGTCTCATTTTATTTCTTGGGTCTGCTATGCAGGTGCTGGATGGCAATGGCAGCCTTTGATATACAAAAGGTCAGACTGCATGGTTTGGTGGTCCTTTCCAGCCTCAAACTCTAGCTATGTGACCCTTTCATAGACTGTAGCTGCTTCATCTACTTCAGTCTTCCCGAGCCCTAGCCCGTGCTCCATCCATCTAAGCACTAGTGCATCAGCATGCAACCCAGCATGCCAGATTCGTTCATCAACAGCTAATTGACTCTTCTGCATTTGTTCCAATTCACTTGTTCGAATAGCAACATTCAGCTTTACATTCCTGCCCCAACTCACCCTCTTCTCTGATTCCTTCCTTTTTAGTCATACCTCTGGGGCTGTGTCTTCATTAGGAAAACAAAAATGTGTTCTTACCATGTGTTAGCTAACACTTGGTCATTAAGGCTCTCCCCTAAGCTATGTCTACACTTGGACAAATAACTCGACTTAGCATGTCTACACTGTAAAATTAAGTCGACTTAAAGGGGACCTTGCCAAATCAACATAGAGCATCCACACTGGATGCCTAAGTCGACTTCTAGGGACTAGATGGATCTGGGACTGGTCCATGGTGGCAGGGGGAGAAGTGGGGGAGCCCTGTGCCAGCCACCCTGGCAGGGAGGGCAGTGGGGGAGCCCTGGGGCCCTTCAAGTCGACTTAAAGTTGACTTAGGGCTAATCCGCATCCACACTGGCTAAGTCAACTTAATAAAGTCGATTTAGCCAGTAAAGTCGACTTTAATCCAGGTTTAATAAAGTCAACTTTAAATTTCCTTAAGTCAACTTCAGCAGCAGCTTAAGTCAACTTAAGGTAATTGTAGTGTAGACGCACCCCTAGTGTTTACCATTACCTGATAATGAAAACAACTTCTTTGTCTTCACTAGGATTTTGCTAAATATTAGTTACCAAATATTAGCTGACAAGCATACACCTTTTTCCTCAGTGTGGACGTAACATTTCACTTCTTTCTTCCCATTCTTATCCCCAACTATTGTGCAGGGGAGTGAATGGGTGTATAGAGCTCTTTACTTCCTAGCACTGAAGTATGGACTATTTGCATTTGGGTACAATATGGGGAGGACACCAGCCTCAGCAGGGTCACCATTAAATCTCCTGTACAGGTTGGGTGTGGAATGGGTAGAGATTGGGGTAGAAGATGGGTAGAGATTGACTCTGCTTTCCCAGTAGGCCAGCCAACTCCAAAGATGAATTACTTGGTGCCAGACACAGGGCTTTTTGTGTAAAGTTAGGCAAAATTATGTGGTAGAAGACCAAATTTGCCAAAAAATGCAGTTTGGAGGAACAAACTATTCACAAATTCAGGTTGAATTTCGCAAATAGCTTCAGCCAAATAAAAAACAATAATAAAAACGAATACATAGAGTTAAACTGTTTTGAGTGTTTTTTGATGTTTTGTTTGTAAATGAACCATTTTGTTTCAAATGGTCATTTTGAAAGCCGCCATTACTTTCAACCCAAATGAGTCATTAATGATCATTAATGATCTTGATGATGGAATAGACTGCGTGCTTAGTAAGTTCACGGATGACACCAAGTTGGGGGGAATGGTAGATACTCTGGAGGTCAGGGACAGGATCCAGGGAGACTTGGACAAATTGGAACACTGGGCCGAAAGAAACCTCATGACGTTCAACAAAGACAAGTGCAAAGTCCTGCACTTAGGATGACAAAATCCCATGCACTGCTACAGGCTGGGGACCGATCGGCTAAGTAGCAGCACTGTAGAAAGGGACCTGGGGGTTATGGTGGACAGGAAGATGAATATGAGCCAACAGTGTGCCCTTGTTGCCAAAAAGGCCAATGGCATATTAGGCTGCATCAGTAGGAGTATTGCCAGCAGATCGAGGGATGTGATAATTCCCCTCTATTCGACACTGGTCAGGCTGCATCTGGAATACTGTGTCCAGTTTTGTGCTCCCCCCTACAGAAAGGATGTGGACAAATTAGAAAGAGTCCAGCGGAGGGCAACAAAAATGATTAGGGGGCTGGGGCACATGACTTATGAGAAGAGACTGAAGGAACTAGGCTTATTTAGTCTACAGAAGAGAAGACTGAGGGGAGATTTGATAGCAACCTTCAACTACTTGAAGGGGTGCTCCAAAGAAGAGGGAGGTAGGCTGTTCTCGAGGGTAACAGAGGACAGAACAAGGAGCAATGGTTTCAAATTACAGCTGGGGAGGTCAAGGTTGGATATTAGGAAAAACTTTCTCACTAGGAGGGTGGTGAAGCATTGGAATGGGTTACCTAGGGAGGTGGTAGAGTCTCCATCTTTGGAGATTTTTAAGGCCCGGTTAGACAAAACCCTGGCTGGGGTGATTTAATGGGAGTGGGAGTGATCCTGCTTTTTAGCAGGGGGTTGGACTAGATGACCTCATGAGGTCCCTTCCATCCCTATTATTCTATGATTCTATGATAATTTTCTTCATTTTTTCACTGCAGCAAGGAAAGACAAAAGAAAAAGAAAAAATCCACTTTCATTTGAAATTATTCTTGTTTTTTACATTTGTCAGTTCAGTCACTGAATCAAAACACCCATTATTCACTCTGTCTCTGTCTCTGAGTCACAGTCTGGGTTCCATTGTTCTTCTGGGGAAACTGAACTCATTGCTGACACTTGTTCAGGGTTGATGGCTAAGCCACAGTTCATCCCAAATTAAAGTACTACTCAGCATGGGTATGGAAGTCAGAGTCTGGCCCATTGACTCCAATGAGATCAGTTACTCCTATGGGTAAGTGTTCTCCCACATGAATACGTGTCCTGTGCTGTAACAGGTAGCTTGGGGCAGATTGTGATAGCCAGACTCACCTCATTCCGATAATAGTCCCCATAGCCTCAATGGTATCACTTGTGGAATGAGGTGTTACTAATGAGTGTTATTAGGATCAGGATTACCCTTTGTTCTTAGGCCTGGTCTAACCCTAAAATTTAGGTCAACGTAGCCACTTCACAGAGGGGTGTAGAAAAACCTAAAAGAAGTAGTTAAGTGGACCTAAGCTGCCATGCAGTCCCCATTAGATTGACAGAAGAACTATTACATCCATCTAATTACCATCTCTTGAAAAAGTTGGCTTGACTACAGTTCTGGGGGAAAACGGTACTGTCATTCTCACAAGTGGCTACAGTACAGCAATGCAACGCTGTAACTGTATCATTGTACTGTAAACATAACCTCAGTTTCACTGGGAGTTTGGGCCATGGCTACCAGATTGGGCACAAATTGCTTGGCATGATGAATTAAATAGCTGGAAAACTCAAACATGATAACCCTTAAGAATACTGCAATTCAAAATTAAGTCTTATTCATGCGGCTATGTCTACACTTACCAAAGTTAGTTCGAATTAGTTAATTTGAACTAATTTTAGTTCGTTTGAATTAACTTAATTTGAACTAGCAAATTTTAGTTCGAACTAAGCAAGTGCCATGCATGGCACTTGCTTAGTTCAAATTAGTCTATTGCATTGAGCTCAATGTGCCGGTTATTTCGAACTAAGCGCTTAGTTCGAACTAACATGGCCACATTGGGTTAATGCAAACTAATTAGTTCGCATTAACCCTTACTTCGAAAAGTATAAGCAAATGTATTAGTTCGAATTAAGGAAGCCCTTAATTCAACCTGATGAAAGCTTAGTGTAGCCAAGGCTTAAGTTAGTTCGAATTAAGCTTCTTAATTCAAACTAACTTGCCAGTGTAGACATAGCCTATGGTTCTAAAACCTTTAAGTTAAATCCCACTCATAAACCTCTCCTTATAATTTCATGACCAAAATCACTTTTAATGAATAAGGTGCACTAATATGAATTCCAAAATTCCACTGTATGCTTCAATGAGAGACAGTTTAATTTATCACTTTATTTATGTAAGTAAAACGGGAGAGCAGGAGGAAGGGTAGTTTAACTGAAAAAAGACAGTGTTTTATTTGTTCACGTAAGTATTTTACATCCTTGTAAATTTGTCAAATTCAGAAAATGCTTGCAATGCTATAATTGGAGGATCTAATTAATTCTTTTTTTAACTGCTTGCAAATATATAAAAGTTGTTTGTTTATTCATGCCTGGAAATTAAGCAATTTCCTTCTTTGCACGAGGTAAGAAGTATAACAAAGTTAACTCTTGTCAGCATTTGTAAAGGGGGTGTCATACATCTGCTGCTATAATTGTGCCATAAAATAACTTTTTTTTAATAATTCTAAAAGAAAATCTTATCTGAAAACCATATGTTTCATGATAGCTTTATGCAAATTGTTATTTTTTTCTGACAATATTCAGAGATATATTTTTTCCTTGATGGAAAAAAGACAAAATGGTGTGCTATTATCCTCATCAATTTCATCTTACATATTAAAAAAGCTTTATTGACTGATAATCGGCTACATGAACTTTAGTGAGATGAAGGTGACCTTTCGGCTTCATTATTGTTCAATTTATTTTACTTAGCTTACCCTATTACTATTCTCTGTATACTAATTACTCTGACATTACCTTGCAGTCTTGTTCTGTAATTATTTTCAGCTGTACATCAAAAGAGAAATAACTAACCAAATGAAATTAGCAACTTTTTTTTTTTAATCACTGCTGGAGATGTTAAAACATTCTTACATGACTTGGTGACAAAAGATGCTGAGTGAGTTCTTCAACATTGTAGAGGATACTCTATCTGATCCTACAAATGCACATGTGAACAAGTAACATGAAACATGCGAGATGAACTCATAGGGACCAGTCAGTTGTGTAAAGGGACTTACACGAGTAAATGCTTTCAGAATTTGGGCTTAATGCAGGGCTAACTGGGGATAGCCCTTACTCAGTTGCAAAAGAATTTAATGTTTCCTAAACCCTCTCATTTGGATGTGCTAACATTGTGACTGACTACGATAGGGAAAGTACGAAAAGCCTGGTTAAAGACTGATACATACATTGACTAATCAGCTGAAACAGCAAGAGCGAACCTTGTTTCACTTCTCTTTCTCCCTTTTCTTCCCTCTCATTGCCTTTACCCATTAAACCTTTTCTCTTCCTCCATTTCTCCTCCTGCCTATTCTGCCATTCACCTGAACATTCCCTCTGATGTCACAGTGGCTATGTCTACACTTCGGAATTTAGGTCGACTTTATTAAGTCGACTTTATTAAATCGACTTTAAGTTGACCTTATTAAGTCAACTTAGAGAGTCCACACAGGACTCTTAAGTCAACTTAAAGATGATCTTACTAAGTTGACTTAGAGAGTCTACACTTGACTCTCTAAATGGACTGGTTAGGTCCAGGGAGAGATGAAGCTTTTTTGGAGCCTCAGTTCCCCAGGCTAGGGAAGCTCATCCTGGGGAGAACCAGCCCCGCATGGGGCTGGATCTCCCTGAGATAGCAAGCCCCGGAGCAGTTCGGGAGAGAAGGGAGCACAGAGCTCTCTTCTGGCTGGGACCAAGCGGTCCTGGGGAGAAGGGAGCCTCCCGCCCCCTTCTGGCCAGGACTGCTCGGGCTCCGGGCAGAAGGGAGCCCCTCGCTCCCTTCTCGCTGGGCCCGAGCGGTCCCAGGGAGAAGAGAGCCACATGGACCCGGCCAGAAGAGAGCACGGGGCTCCCTTCTCTCCGTGACCCCAGCGGTCCCGGCCAGAAGGGAGCCCTTTGGCATCTTTCTGCCCGGGACTGTGCTCCAGCTGATAGGGAAACCTCATGGTTTCCCTATCAGCTGGAGGGCTGTGCTGGCAATTGCCGGTACTCCACCTGATAGGGATCCTTGGGGTTTCCCTATCAGTTGGAACATAGTCCTGGGCAGAAAGGAGCTGCAGTGTGCCCTTCTGGCCGGTACCCCCGCGCTCCCTTCTGCCCAGGACCCCCATGGGTCCTGGCAAAAAGGGAGCCCCACACTCCCTTCTGCGGCTCCCTTTTTTCCGGGACCCATGGGGGTCCTGGGCAAAGGGGAGCTGTGGGCTTCCTTCTGGCTGTGACCACTCGGGTCCCGGGCAGAAAGGAGTCACGGGGCTCCCTTCAGCCAGGACCGCTCAGGTCCTCGCCAGAAAGGAGCCACGCGCTCCTTTCTCCCCGGGACCTGAGTGGTCCCAGGGAGAAAGGAGCCAGGACAAGCCACTAGCCAAGCCACTGACTCTCCCCAGAGATCTTATTAAGTCGACTTAATTTTTCCTTAAGTCGACTTAAGGAGCAGCTTAAGTCAATTTAAGGAAACTCCAGTGTAGATGCAGAGTAAATTAAGTCTATTTAAGCCTGTTTAAGATGACTTAATTTACTAGTTTAGACACACCCAGTCAGCGTTGCAAGTGGCAGCTGCTTTTCACGCTGCCTATGCAAGGGTGGTAAAACAATCTAAAATAATGTTAGGGGAGAAAGAAAAAATGTGTTTATTGTGCATTTAAACAACGGTAAGAGCTGAAAGATCTTGCAGTGAGCAGAAAGTGCGGGGATTCATGACACCTATTTGAGAGTGGAACTGCTAATAACTGCATAACCTTCAGTATAGGTAATATATAGTCCACTTTAGATGCTCTTCACACTTTGGGTGGGATGTGATTGCCAAAGATGGAACAAAATTGCATGGATGTAATATACTTAAATGTTTTCAAGGCATTTGAGCTAGTACTATCTGGCAATCTGATTAAAAATTAGCACTATTCAATGTCTAGCAAGTACACATCTAAGGGCTAAAAGTGCCACAGGTCTCTTTGTTTGTTTTTCAGTCTCAAAAAGTAACGATCAACTCAGAATCATCCTCAAATAGGGGTGTTTCTAGTGGGATTCTACAGGAATCAGTATTAGGCCCAAGTCTATTCAACATTTTCGTCAATATTCTGGTTGTAAATATAGTGTCACCACTGATATAATTTGTGGCTGACAGACTGGTGGAGTTGTAAATAGTTATGAGGATAGGACAGTCATAAAGAGAACATAAATATATAAGAACAGCCATACATGGTCAGATCAAAGGTTTATATACCCAATGCTAGGTGCTTCAGAGGTAATGAATGAGGTCAGGGGTCTGCAACCTATGACCCCTGTCTGACCCCTGTGCCATACTCTCTTCCCTGACCCTCTGCCAGTGCTGGTTGCCCCTCAGCCAAAAAAAGTGGCGGCTGCCTGAAAATTTGGCGGTGGCTATGGCTGGAGTCGTGGGGCACTTCCCTGGCAGGCTGCTGAAAGAAGCTGGTTGCAGAAAGAAGCCACCCAGAGAGGATCCTCTTGGCAGTATGCCTGAGGAGAAGCCAGGGATGCCATGGAAAGACGTTGCCTAGAGTGGATCCTTTTGGGGGGACGCCAGGCATACATTGGCAAAAAGCTGCCTGGTGTGGCTCCTTTCGGCAGCTACATGCCACAGAGAGGAGCCGCTTTCGGAGGCTTCTTTCCACAGCATACTTAGGGCATGGATGTGGCGGGGACCCCAGCAAGCTAACTGCCCCTGAAAGACAAGGAATCTGGTGGCACTTTCAAAGACTAACAAATTTATTTAATGCATGAGCTTTTGTGAGAGAAATCCCACTTCGTCAGCTGCTTGAACATGGAAAACTTACAGTGTGGGAATGAAAAATAAATCCAGCGAAGTTTCCCTTCCATAACATAAGTTTTCCATTTTCAAGCATCTGATGAATTGGGATTTCTCTGATGAAAGCTCATGCAATAAATAAATTTGTTAGTCTTCAAAAGTGCCACAAGACTCCTTGGTTGTTTTGCTGAACTACACTAACATGGCTACCCTTCTGGAACATGTCTAGATCAGGTTTTCCAAACCTCTGATCCTTTTTGTAGCTCTCCTCTGGACTTTCTCCAATTTGTCCACATCTTTCTTAAAATGTAGTGCACGGAATTGGACACAATACTCCAACTGAGGTCTCAATTACCTCCAATGCCTTCTACAAGATACTCCTATTAATATACCCCCAAAATATTACCAATGTGTGCGATTGCATCACATTGTTAGATCATATTCAGATTTGTGATCCACTATAACCCTCAGATCATTTTCAACAGCACAACCACCCAGCCAGTTATTCCCCATTTTGTATTTATACTTTGGAATCGTATTTATTAGTAAATTTCATCTTATTTATTTCAGACCAATTCTACAGCATGTCAAGGTTCTTTTGAATTCTCATCCTGGTAAACGGTTTCTTTTAGCTCTAAACCTCTGTGATTCTGCATCAACAGAATGATTCCCAACTTGTTGCATTGTGAGTGAAAGTGAGAGCTGACTGCTCTTGTTGTCTGAACATCTTTTTCTATGTATTTGTTACAAGGATTATTAGCCACCTGTTATCATTGACTTCAGTGAGCTGTGGATCAGGTCTTTAATTGACCTTTGTTCTTCTTGTTATTTACTTGCAATATGAGAGCACCTGGAGGATCTAACTGAGAATGCTGCACACTGTTGCCTGGTACTGTACAATCAGTATGAAGTGGTAGTCCCTGTCTTGAAAAGCTTGCATTCCAAATAGACAGAAAAAGGATAGGAAGAGAAATAATCTCATTTTTCAGTGTTGCACAGTTTTTGAATGGGAGGGCCTAGAACAGATTCCAAAGCTGGCTGTGGCTTCCCACTCCAGTTTCATATGAATTAAACTATGCAGTCTCTGTCACCCCATGCTGCTTTTCTGTTCAGAACAAGATACATTTTTTTCTGTGATTAAACTTCTGCAGTGTTTTACCATCATCACCACAAAATATGCCTCCCTGTTTTCCTCAGTTTTATGCTGAGCCAATCATAACAATTCAACACTAAAGCTTAGTTTGGGCTAACATCTTACTAGGCAGGTTCTGGATCTGGTCCTAGATCTTAAAACATATGGACCTCCCTGAATAGTTAATATCAGCAAACTCAATGGGAAATCACACAGGAACAGGCTGTGCTTGCAGTTTGCCTTGTTCCTGTTTTAATCAGTAATATGACAAGAAAAGATTTTCTTCAGGTATTGACCCCACTTAGATTCCAGTCGAGTTTTCTCCTCCACTCCTCCAATATTAAACATCTTCAAAAAGGAGACAGTTCAAGTTCAAGGCTAAACACGAGACAAGATTCAGTGATATTGCAATTTGGTCAGAATTGCCTCACACAGGTAGGAATTAGACAATTGCCAAGGAAAATAGACGGACAATGATGTTATCACATAAATGAAAGCATGCCACAACTGAATGCATTTTCAAATGATTCGTGTAGCGAAAACGTTTGCAAACAGACAAGTGGCAATTGGTTTACGATGTCTCTGTTGGGAAAGGCTGTGCAAATCTAATCAGTGTCTCTGCCCCTTATTATTGTTCTAACTTTGGTTGCAAGATAGACTGCAAATGCTTTTTTAATGGGCTTGGATGTGTATTATCCCTTTGTTATCGGACCATAACAGCAACAAGAACGACATTCTCACTTAACTCAATCTGCCAAAGTGTCCTTTACAGCAGATGGTTTTGACTTCATTGAGCTAAATTTAAATCATGAAAATGATTGCACTGTATTCCCCATTATTGTCTCCACAGAATTGGCAGTTACAAGTTGGTTTCCATCTCTCCGTTTCAGTCCAAGGCAAAAACTCAGTCAACAGGGAATGTTTTAAGTTCATGAGGTTATTTACTTTGTTGTTGTCCCCCCGATTGAAAAATCACATTCCTGTTCCTAAAAAACTTCTCTAATCCTCATACAGTATATGATTGATGATTATTGGCTTTACTGGGCACAGTAACCCTGGTATCATCAAGACAATGGGTCAATAAAAAATTGTAGGCAGCCTTTCTTTTATTTGTTCTCACGTGCCTTAATGTTTCCCAGAGTGATTTCACCTGAGGAAATAATTTAACTGAGCAACCGATTAAGGAGTATAAGGAAAAGGAAAGGAGTAATGAAATTCCAGGCATTTGACAAATTTGAGCAGAACATCAATAATGAACAAATACAATTGCAGTGCACGATGTAATATTCTAAATACTATAATAAGGCCCCCTGTTAATACAAACTATTGGAAAATATTAAAATTGCCTCATCATAAAATTGAATGATTTCAAGTCATTTTCATCTATTTGCTGTGTCCTGATAATTACTCTTTTAAAAAAATATAATAGGAATTACATTAAAAAAGAACACAGGGCACTGCAGTTCTGTTTCCTTCCTTCCTTCCTTCCTTCCTTCCTTCCTTCCTTCGGCTGCATCTACACTGGTAAATTAAGTCGACTTAAGTTTGCTTAAGTCGACTTAATTTACCCTGCGTCTATACTACAGTTTCCTTAAGTCGACCTAAGCAGCTTGCTTAAGTCGACTTAAGGAAAATAAAGTTGACTTAATGAAAATTAAGTTAACTTTATTAAACCACCTTTTCATTAGACTTGAGGCTTAATTCAACTTTTTAAAGTCGAATTAAGGCAGTGTAGCCCTGGGGTAGCCCTAATTCGACTTAGGGCTACCCCAGAACTACACCAATGCCCTCCCTGCCAGGGAGGTACAGGGGGAGCCTGGCATGCCCCCCAAAGAGCAGGGCATGTGGGCAGGGTGTGACACTGTCTGGATTTAGGGAAGCATTTATGATATTATTTTCTATGGATATCTCATAAATGCTATAATCCATAGGAACTATGTCATGTTTTGTATCAATAGAAATGTAGTAATTTGCTGAGAATTATTATATAGTTTATGTCTAGGAATTCTATTTCAAATAGAAGTTAGGAATTCGATGTTATATCTATACTTTAACTTGTGTCATTCTGGAGGAATGCCTTAGACAGGAGGGTGTGAACAACTATTGTCTCCTTAATGTTAAGGAAGCTCCCACCTATAATGGGCCAAAGGGAGAAACCTCTAGGTTGACTTTGTAAATTCCCCTTTAAGTCGACTTTAATTTTAAGTGTAGACACTTTAAGTCGACTTAGTTAAGTCGACTTAGTTAAAGTCAACTTAAAAGTGCAAGTGTAGACATAGCCTTCATTAGGAATAACTGAAATATCTCATACTTATTCCTTTTTAGTATTATTTTAGTGGGATTGTGCAACAAAGCACTAAAACTCCCCACCCCATGTGAGATGTCATTAACTCAGAAATCAAACATGGTTGTTAAGTATGAGACTTTGACAGAATGAGCATACACTTGTAGCCCTATTTATTTCTACCACTGCAAAGATTTAAAGGAACAGCTGATTCAATGGAACAATATTCTCTCTGCCTGTTAATACTTACTCTTAGATCTGAATTTTCATGGAAATTTCTACAATTTTGACTTTTTTTTCCCTTTGCAAAATGGAACAAAATCAGAATTTTTTTTTTTTTTGAAAAACATTTTGAAAAAAAAAAAGTATTTTGGGTCAAATTAAGGAATTCATTTAAATAAAATCAAAATCTTTAATTCCAGTTTTGACTTTTTATAAAATAAATTTAAGAACATTGAAATGTAATGTTATTTTAAAAAATAAAATCAAAATATTCTATTGCAAAACAGTCAAAAAAGGAACGTTATGACCTTATCAGAAAGCTTCATTCCATTTTTTAAACAGCACTTCATGTACATTGACACATTTCCTTGGAACGTTTAACTTTTGAGAAAAAAAACAACATTTTCTGATGGAACACTTCCAATCAAGTCTGCTTATTACTCATACCAAATGAAATTCTTTTATGGTATTACCAACCCCAAATATTCAAAAATTATGAGTCAGGACTCCTATTATTAAGAGCTTAGCTTCAAAATCGTGAGCTTTTTAAAAAAACAAAACAAGTCAGAGCTGGTTTCTTTTTATTTGACTTCCAGGTTTCCTTAGAGTTCACCTTTTCAAGCTTTTCCCATAATCCTATGTACTAGAAACATACTTACTTTAAAAAATGAAAGCTGATTCTTACCTAATTGCATTATTGCATGAGCTAGTGCTTGAAGGGAAAGCACCACATATCATGAGTCACACAGTAAAAATCAAGAGATGTGACCGTTCAGGTCAGCTTATAAAAAAGCACATCAAGGGATGTGCAATTCAGGTCAGCTTATAAAACTGACTGATGTGCACAGGTCTGGAACTGACTGATGTGCAGAGGACTAACCACCATTTAAGTCTGTTTGGAGGAGCTCATATGATTTTTGCCAGCCTTCTGCATGGGGATGGATTGCTACCTTTGGCTGCGTCTACACTGGTAAATTAAGTCAACTTAAGCTTGCTTAAGTCGACTTAATTTACCCTGCGTCTACACTACAGTTTCCTTAAGTCGACTTAAGCAGCTTGCTTAAGTTGACTTAAGGAAAATAAAGTTGACTTAATTAAAATTAAGTCAACTTTATAAAACCACCTTTCAATTAGACCTATGGCTTAAGTCGACTCCCTAGAGTCGACTTAAGCCAGTGTAGACGTGGGGTAGCCCTAAGTTGAGTTAGGGCTACCCCAGGGCTACACCAATGCCCTCCCTGCCGGGGGGGGGGGCACAGGGGGAGTCTGACATGCCCCCCCAGAGGGCAGGGCAGAGCCCTGCCCACCCTGCCCCTATGCCCTGCCAGGGTCCCTATCCCCCTTTGCCCCATTGTACCTAGGTACAATGGGGCAAAGGCTGAGCTCCTGGCATTGGGCAAGGGGTGCCGCCCCCTGCCCCTGTGGACCTCCCCTAGGTCCCTCTAAGCCTCTAGAAGTTGACCTAGGTGTCCAGTGTGGACGCTGTAGGTCAACTTTTTAAGCTCCTCTTTAAGTCGACTTTATATTTAATGTAGACACACTAAGTCGACTTACTTAAAGTCGACTTAAATTAACAAGTGTAGACATAGCCTTTGAGCCCAGTAGAAGTGAATGCTCAGAGTAAAGATCTAGCCTAAAGTCTGAAGGGTGGTAAACATGCATGTTAGCTTGGACTTTTATTGTCTTCCACAGTGACGTCTTTTAAATACTTTGGCTAACTCATTGTTCAAAGGGATCTCAAAATTATCCTTAACACATACATTTATGTATATTCATGTATTTGTGTACACCATGGGCTATGAATGACCTAAACTGCTCGGAGAAATAAACATACCTGCAGCTGTTAGTGTTTATAAGAACAAAGGCTAAAGAATAAAAATTCTGTCCATGTTTACCTATCTGTGTATAATATTGGAGGCAACATCCATTATCAATATGTCATTATGATGGCTCAGTTGTGCTGAGGGTTCAGCGTTCTGACCGGATCCAGCACAGCACTTAAGCAATGCTTATCTTTAAGCATACAAGTAGTCCCATTACTGTTAGTGTGTTTATTGTTAAGCAGGTGCTTAAATGCTGCACTGGATTAGGGATGGGATAGAATCAAGCCCTAAATGTGTGCTAAAATACATGGGATGTACTGAACAAAGGCTGCTTTCCTGCCTCAAGAAGATATTGGAGCTATTAATCTTTTTACTGCTATTGATAGAGGAAGTCTAACATATATGGGTGCTATTTTAGCTTCTAACATCACATATTGGAATTGAAAAGGAAATTGTATCTACCTAATGTCACTATATGACTTCTGTTGTAGAATATCCAAGCAACTCAAAGTCTTTAATCTGTCCCTTACAGCACCCCGATGAAGTAGCGAAGGGCTATTATCCACATTTCACAGAAAAGGAACTGAAGCAGAGAGAGGCTAACTTGCCTATGATCCCACAAGAAGTCTGTCATGTCATACATGCTTTCGATATACATAGACATCTAAATGTCACTAAAAAGGGATGTTGGATTCAAACAAGAAATGACATTTTTCACTCTTCCATTCAGGCAGCCTTTTCAATTCTTTTTTCCAAAATATGGCCGTGTAGACTATGTCTACACTTGTTAATTTAAGTCAACTTAGCTAAGTCGACTTAACAAAGTTGTTAAGTCAATTTAGCATGTCCACACTTAAATTTTAAGTCGACTTCAAAGGGATCCTACAAAATCAACCTAGAGCGTCCACACTGGACGCCTACGTTGACTTGTAGGGACTAGGTGGACAATGCTGCCAGCCATTTTGGAAATCTGTTGGCCTATCTTGCTCACTAGACTGGGGACACAGGATAAGTGGATTCATAGGTTCATCAAACCAGAAAATTTCACCAAGTGATTCCTATATCAAGCCCCAAACTAGAGCTTTTATTTTACACACCTTTGGTAGACTCCACCACATCTTTGGTAAAGCCATATTCCTGGCTCTGCCACTTGTGAGCTTGGTGAGTTTGTGAGCTGAGGGAAGTCACTTCATTTACACATACATTATCTTTAGACATAAAAGTAGTTCACAAGTAGGCATTTCTATATGCCTCTGTTTCTCCTTACCAGTCTTATTCAGTTAGAAAGAAAGCTCTTTGAAGCAATGACTTTCTCTTTCTGTATGCAGCACCTACCAGAATAAGGCCCTGATTTCCACTTGAGTCTCTAGGTATTACCATGAAAGCAGTTATAACAAGTGTGACCCATTTCTACTTCTTAATGGAATGCAAAAATGCTTAATTTTTGAAAATATGTTGTTAATATTCTGCACCCTTTAGATTTGAGCCAAGCCACCACAATCCTATAGGGAAATGTAGAACAAATAAGCATTGATCTAAGCAAGAAATTACACCCAACCTCCTTCCTCTACAATTTAACCCACTGCCTGTTTGACTTAGACTTCTTTACAACCATGCCATAAATTGAAGGTTTAAGTATCCATGTAAAGAGAGAAAATGTAACATTCCCTCATTTGTGTCTTTAGATCAACATTTCTCATGATCACTGTAAGTCTAGTGTGAGAGCAGAGTTGACTCCTGATAGCTAAGAAACAAACACACAATGCATGAAAAGCAAGTATAATGAGCGAGAGAAGAAAAATGAAAGCATTGTGAAGCAAGCCTTTCTCATTATCAAAACTACTCCATATTCCTGTTCACTCCCTAGTTAATATCTCGCCTGTCCCCCCTTCATTTCATGTGGCCATGTGTTTAGCAATTACTTTGGTGTGGCTTATGTACAATTTTTATTGCCCTTATGTCATTCCTAGGCTGTGTTTTGCATAAAATTAGTCAAAAATCTGTGGGAAAAGCAATTATGCTTTTAATTGCCAATTCCAGCTCTGTGATCAATATTCTTAACATGTGGGGCTATAATACCAAGAGTCGTCATAAGAAAAACATTTATATGCAGCCATTCCTCTCTGACAGATTTTCTGCCTAAACACTGTGCCCAATAAGAAAAAGAAGACAGTGAAAAAAAAAATCTCATTCTGGCAAAACAAAGTGTGATCAGGAGAACAATGTAGAAATCAAAGATGCCCCTGAGGGACATATATACTGGAGGCATATCTAAACCCTTTAAACCAACCTTTCAAAAGAACATGATGCTCTTATTCATCCTGTTTTGCAGCAATGTTCTGAGTGGTGCTTGAACAAATTTTAAGAAACTAGTCTGGTAAAGGAGATTGCTCTACCCTCCTCCCCCTCCACTTTTTTCCCCTAAATTTAAGGCCTGGTCTATACTGCGGGGCTAAGTCGACGGGAGATACGCAATCTGTGTGCTGCAGAATGCGCATCTCCCATCGACTTAGTTACTCTCACTTACCTCGCTGTCTTCACTTCCCTGCATCGACTGGCAATGTTCTCCTCTCGATGCAGCCTTACTCCACTTGGAGGGGAGGAGTTATTATGTTGACACAAGAGCCTCTCTGAGATTGATTGAGTAGGTCTATGCTGGCCGCTCAATTGATCTTGCTGTGTCGATCCATTAGGATCGATGCATCATTTTGAATGTAGACATGGCCTAAGTTTGTTGGACATCAGGAGTGTTGCTGCCCCCCCCAAAATATTCGGGGAACAGACCCCAGCCTCCCCCTATGCTCTCCTCCACTGTGCTTCCCCCCCCACCTGAAATCACCCCCTGCTGAGATATCACCCACCTAAAACCACACCCCCGCACTTTCCCCCCACTGCCTGAAACAAGACATATGTGCTGTGCTTCTCCCAATCGTACTCCCCCCACCCAAAATCACACCCCTGCTGAGATATCCCTGCCTAAAACTACACACCCTTCTGCCCAAAACCACACCCCCTGCCTGAGCTCCACCCCCACTGTGCTGGCTCCAGCCCCGGGTTGGCTCTCCTGTGCTGTGACTGCCACCGATCCTGAGCCCCCCTCGCTGTTGATGCAGCCACAAGCCCTGGGCCCGCTCTGTGCCACCGGGCCCAGGCTCCGGTCCACTTTCCACCACCACATTGCACTGGCACCGGGCCCTGCTCTCCTGCTGCCTTCCTCCCCCTACCCAGCTCACTTTTCCCTCCCCTTTGGCCAGTGGGCCCCACAACACTTACCATTGCTGAACAGCTGCACAGGGAGGGATTTAAATTTCCTTCTTCTCCCACCCTGCTCTGACTCAGTGACTGGTGCAGGGCGGGACAGCCCCTGCTAGCCCAGCTGAGTTCATGTCAGGCAGGGGCAATGCAGTTTAGGGCAGGCAGGCTGTCTGTGCCCTGATCCTTCCAGAAAAGTGAGGTACGGGTCACTGGACAGCACATTTGGGGCCCATGCCCTGAATGCCCTGCACCTGTGATGCCACTGCTGGGCACACAAAGGCTGCGTCTACACTTGTAAATTAAGTCGACTTAAGCTTAAGTCGACTTTATTAAACCTAGATTTAGTTTGACTTAGGGCTTAAGTCGACTCCCTAGAGTCGACTTAAGCCAGTGTAGATGTGGGATAGCCCTAAGTCGAATTAGGGCTACCCCAGGACTGCACCAATGCCCTCCCTGCCGGGGGGGGGGTCCACAGGGGGAGCCTGGCATGCCCCCCCAAAGGGCAGAGGAGAGCCCTTCCCACCCTGCCCCTATGCCCTGTCAGGGTCCCTGTTCACCTTTGCCCCATTGTACCTGTGTACAATGGGGCAAAGGCTGAGCCCCCTGGCACTGGACAAGGGGTGTCCCCCCTGCCCTCGTGGACCTACCCTAGGTCCCCCTAGCCCCTAGAAGTCGACCTAGGCATCCAGTGTGGATGCTCTAGGTCGACTTTGTAAGTTCCCCCCAAAGTCGACTTAAAATTTAAGTGTAGACTCACTAAGTCGACTTAACTAAGTTGACTTAAAGTTGACTTAGTTAAGTTGACTTAAATTTCCAAGCGTAGACATAGCCAAAGGGACTAAGCTTAGATTGAAGTTAGTTAAATAATGATGACAAATATAAAACTGACATAGAAACCCTGGAACAAGAAGATAAATGCAATACTGAGGCTCATGCGTATGTCTGTCATAACTTGCTGGAGAGAATCAGAACTGCTCAAATGGGTGTCATTGGTCCCATACTGCTAACAACTCTCAGAAATTTGTCCTTGGCTCACATTTTGAGACCTGTGCTTTTGGCAGGGGAGTCTTACTATCTTTTCTGGTACCAGTGACTATAGTGCTCTGAATACCATGCTGATCAGTTGGCATAAAAACCCACTATAACAGTGTGCAGGAGAATGACTCCTAACTATGTGTTAACAAGAGTTTGGGGCTCTCTCTCTTCAGATACTTTTTTCCAACTCAAGATATTGAAAAAAGTCTCACTGAAAACCAGCGCTAGTAGAGGTTGTCATGCCAGACCCTGGGAATTTGCTTCTTTTTTCTTGCCCTGAGTAATTTCATTGTAAGCAACAAGATTCAAAAAAACCCTTTGTTTTGCATCACTTTAGGAGAGGACGAGAAGGGCCAGATGTAAAATACAGCTCTTTGAATAATCTCTGTGTCTATCTGGATAACAGGCAACATGTGTTTTCCTAGATTACTTTCCTGCCTCATGAAGTTTTCATGAAGGTATTCTTGAAGGTAAATGACAGCAGTCTGAATAAGTTTAGTTTCTTAAAAGATAATGAGTGTAACAACCTGCTCTGAAGGGGAACAGAGTTTTCGGCATAATTCCTAAGAGTTGGAAATTGTTAGTTTCCTAAGAACCTGACAAAAGAGGGTGTCAGGCAATCTCAGAATGAAAATAGAGTCTCTTTATATTTTGTATGGATGAAATGGAAAGGTACCAGGGTATCGGAGCAAAGGGGAAGCTGTTCAACTGCTGGGTCAGTAGGCAGCATTCACAAGAAGATCAGAAAGGGATGAGAGACCAGGCTATGGTTTTGCTAATTGAACTTATTTTAAACATAACTTAAGAAAGGGAAAGCATGGCTTACTGGTATGAGCATAGGACTGGGATACAAGACTCTGAGGTTTTATTCTTAACTCTGTCATTATCTCATTTGGGGAAGTCACTTTACCTCAGTTTCTCCATCTGTTAAATCGGTATAATATTTATTCACTGAACCTTAGTAACATACTGTGAGCTTTAAATAATTAATGTTTATAAAGCACTTTTGAGATCCTTGATTAAAAGAGTTTTGTTAGTGCAAATATATTACTATTAATTGTTATGATTATTAATGAAGACAAATTCAAACCAGACGTGGGTCTCAACCTACATGAGTCTCAACCTCTTGAAAACAAACAAGGAGTCTGGTGGCATTTTTAAAGATTAACAAATGTATTTCTTGCATGAGCTTTTGTGGGAGAAAATCTCACTTCATCAGATGCTTGTTCTACTTCTGGTTTATATATATATATATATATTTCCATTATAATTTTTCTCTTCCTCCTTTTTTCCCCTCATTTTCTTAGTAGAACCTGAACCCAATAATATATGTGTTTGAGTCAAATTTTCAAACCTACCCACAAGGTACATGGAAAGAGTCGGACATTACTGCTAATAAGAGGATTATTGTATTGCCTCAAGGCACATTGGGGGAACAATAAGAAGTTATGCTTATGTTATTATGACTTATTAATAACTTCTTTTGCTTTGTGGATTATATAATTAGTAGAAAAATGTACAAGTCAGGATTTTGAAATTATGGGATGGTGTGATATACAGAATTGGGTCTCCAGCTGGTACTTGGCCCCAGTAATTATAACAACATAACATTTACTCACACAGAAAGGAATTCTCTTTTAGCTTAGTTGGTAGAGGGCTTAGATTTTTGGTTCTGAATATTCCAAGTACCTCCTTGACAACTGCAGTATTTACAAGTGTTGCAAGAGTGTTTTATAAATGAAATATGTCTGTTTGTACATAAAAACTTAATAGACCTCCGTCTACGGGCTCATAAGAATATGGAACAGTGTCTATAAATTAGGTTCAATATAGTTGTTGTTGTTGTTATGCCTGATAAGGACTACCAGTGTACAAAGTAACTGTGTGCGCACTTTGGCTTTGCCTTGACTCAAGCTGACATCTGTAATACTCCAATTAATACGTATCCGATGTTAGGAGCTTTCTTTGTCTGGTGAATGTTCTTGGAACCCAAGGATGTCTGATGCTCCAGTTATATTTTTGAATTTGGGTTTTGTAGCCCAAATTTTCAATTAATTTTGTAACTCCCATTGTAAGAATAAGTTATTCCACCAGTTCTTTCCCCACGATATTAATTTAGGAGTTTTGAGAGCCCTGCAAAACGCTCGTCAGTCTTAAGCAAGATGGTGGCCAGTAGAAGCAAGAGTCACTGAAATGTACATTTTAATTAAACCCTTCACTTTCAAATATAGTTCTCCATGTTTGGCTGATGAGATTTTCTTTTTGATTTTTTCCCCCTCCAACTTGATGCCTAGAAAAGTGAATGTGGCTCTCTTTTTACAGGGAAGACTGTGTCCTTATCAGTGACGTTACATTTTTAATAACAACACAACACATAATCCCCAAAGCAGTGAGAAACAACTTCAGCATTTGGGAAACTGACTGATAGTAAATTTAGGGGGACCAACTAGTAGGCTTTGATGTCTGCCCGTACTTGCCTCAACTCCAAAGCAAAAATCTTCAAAGCCAGTTGCTCTCTCGTTTGCTCATCTTCCATATTTCTACTCTAGGCTTTCCACCTAGATGGCAGTGAAAATAAAGCAGTTTGGATAAAATACTCAGACTTCATATTCCTCATCCTGGTATGAGGCTCTCAGGGAACAATAGAATCTTGGGAGACACTAAGGCTATGTCTACACTGGCAAGTTAGGTCAACTTAAGGAGGCTTAAGTCGACCCAACTTAGTCCCTGTCCACACCAGGCTTTCATTAAGTCAACTTAGGAAATTCCTAACCCTTAATTCCTAACCCTAATGATCTAACCCTTAAGTCGACTCCTTAGTTCAACCTAAGCATAGTGTGGACACTTAAATCCACTTTATTAGGTCAACCTAAAGGCAGTTAGGTCGACTTACTAAGTCCCCATTCAGGGTAACCACTTTGTTAAGTCGACTTAATAAGGTCAACCCAAAGTCAATCTAACTTTTTCTAGTGTAGACGTAGCCTAAAATACTTTGGTTGAATGGAACACCTGCTCAAACTAGGTTTCTATTGGGCATTGCCTTTATAGGCTAGCCAATTTCAGGAAGCTTTGTTCAGCTACAGAATTGAAATCTAGCTACATTTAGACAAGGATTTGGTTTTACAGCTAAACTAAGTCTAAGTCTAAACTTTGAGTTCTTATTCAGGGGCGGGTGGGGAGGGGGACAGTGGGAGTGCTGAGATCTCACATATTTTCAAAGATTTTCTCCCCCAGATGTTGGAAGATCAGCTGCTTTTATAGGATATCTGCTATCCCAGCACATGCACCCAAAATGGCACCCAAATATAGTCCCTTCCCTCTTTTAGATCAGAGACTAAGAACCAAGCTATAAAGTCAAATAGATTCAGGGGTACTAAATCTAACCTTTCCAGCTCAAATTATTCTGAGATTCATCTTTGGGGGTCTTGTTTTGGCCCATATTTAATCTGTACAGCCAAGAAGAAGGGCTCCAAAGTGCTTTACAAACTAAGGAATGGGGAGTCATTATGGCTATGTCTACACTTGTAAAGTTAAGTCGACCTTGTTAAGTCGACTTAACAGAGTGGCTACACTTTAAGTCGACTTAAGTCAACCTTGTTAAGTCGACTTAACAGTAGACATAGCCATCCACACTGGCTTTAAGTCGACTTAAGAAGTTAACTTAAGGCTTAAGTCAACCTTCAGATGTGGTGTTATTAAGTCGATTTAAGCTGTTATTAAGTCGACTTAAGGAAGCGCTTAAGTTGACCTAATAAAAGCCCAGTGTGGACGTGGCTTTGTGTAGGTCGACTTAAGAGTCCTTAAGTCCACCTAAGTTGCCAGTGTAGACACACCCTGAGTTTTACCTAGGCATGCACTACAACACTAGACAGATCTTTCCCCTTGTTAGAAGACAGCAGACAGGCGAAGGAGCGGCACATTGTATAAAAATATGGAGAGGGCAAATTTTAATCAAGGACGACAAGATAAATCCACTCTTACAAAATCCAGGAATTCATCTGTCTATGCACAGTTGACAGGACTGTGGTCTTCAAAGGTCTCATCTGAAAAATATGCACCCAGAACAGCATGGGGCTCAGTTTATCTACCCTGGAAAGATGAAGGGCTGTATTAAACATGCCAGTCTAGATACTTCAATCCTGTTAGTTGGTTTTTTCAATGAACCCACTCCCTCCAGCTATTTTCAACTTTCTTAGGGGGTTGTAGTACAGGAAGGTTAGAAAAACTCCTGCTTCATAGTTAGAAATTCTCCTAAATATCTAATTTAACTCAGAAAATGTTGTGTTTATAAAAGGATCCCCTGAATCTCTAGTGTTCTCTCCAATCAGATTAACCCCGCATAAGGTTTAATAATGAATTCCACTCAGCATGCCAACAGAACAGCAAAGTTCTTTTGTCAGATCTAAGACAAGTTCTCTAATAGGTAAAAATGAGGTCCAGAGGACAGAGTATGCTAATGATATATGAAAGGAATTTATTTGAATTTCTGAAACCTATTTTACTTATCTCATGGCACATTTACTGAAGATATGCATGATTATCAGCACTGTTCAGCTTGTTGAATTAGAAATGCATGCTGAGTTGATGAAAACATTTGCAAAACTTTTTAGTTGCACAATGTGATATTCTTCTAAAATTATTACCACTGCTTGACTTTTCCCTGCTCTGAATTTTCATTCACTGGGCCAAATGAGTCTACTTCTAGATAATCCACAAGCATAAACCTTGTATCCAAACCCCCTACATACTTGGGGAAGTCCAGCTCCAGAACTGAACTTTCTGGCTAGCAACTATCAGTGTAATGAATTGACAAAAGATGTCCACCTACACACACTTCAACTTTATATCCATCTCCAGACTATTTATTTCAAGATTGTTATATTTAGTAACATACACAGGAATCTGGTGGTAGGAAGCAGTATAGGATGGCTCCTTAGAGAAATCCACTCTCTGGTTTGCATTAGAGAGCAATGACTTAAAGACATTGCATAGCTGAGCCCTCTATGCCTAGTGTGTCAATATAAGTGGGTCAGCAGCGTTCTGTAGTTGACAGCATCAAAGGCTGCAGAGAGGTTAATAATTATGAGCACTGAGGTGTCACCCTGTCCTTGGACCTCCCAGGTGCACCTATATTGCAATACAAAATCAAGTCTCAGAGCCCAGGTCAGTGGACTTGGCCTGCAGTCCTAAAAATTGTAGTGTGGACATTTGGGTACAGCCTGGAGCCTACCCTTTGAGATCCACTGTCCCCAGAGGGTTTTCAGAGTCCAGGCTCCAGCCAAAGCTAAATGTTCATGCTGATATTTTTAGTGTTGCAGCCTAAATCAGCTAATCCAGGCTAGCCATGCAGAACAAGACATTCCCAAGAGAGTTATCCATTACTGTTAATAGGGCTGTTTAAGTGCCAGAACTTAGCTTAAATCTTGAATGTGAGGCTGTTCAGGGAAATTTGATAGACCATTAAAAGGGTCAAGGACCACCTGATAGTGTAATATTGAATATCATATTTGTTGCTATCAACATCCAAAATTGATAGGCCTCTATGACAGGCCTGAGCAGCCTTGACGTGACTAAGCTAGGAGGAGAGGGGGATTAGGCAATCACAGGAAAGGAACCTCTTGCTCAACCTTTGCCTGACCCAACACTCCTCCCTGATGCTTTGGTGAACATGCTGGGATCTGTGTTTCAGGAAAAGACCAATAACCTTATTTATGCATGCCCTCTGGGAGATGTTTGTCCAGGCCTTGAGATATACAGATTCTTTAGGAATACATCTAGTTAATTAGTACTCTGATGCGACCTCTTGGTCCCCTTGAAACTGTCAACCCAACAAGCTTTTTCCTTGACAAGTTATTGTCTACTAAAACGGTTAAAGGGGGGTGAGGAGGCTTGGACTCTTTGAAATCTTTTCTTAGACACAGATCCTGGATCCTCCAATACAGCTGGAAAATCAGACCAGTCAGAAAGCTACCACTTTATCCACTTGAAAGCTGACCCAAACGTTGGTTAATATTAAGGATTGAAAGTTAGGGTGTTTTACTAACTTGTTGCAGAGAGGTATGAGTATGAGTGATTGAGCTTAAGTAAAGTATTACTTTAAAACATGATCTCTCTCATGTTGTTTCTGAGCCTAAGTAAATTATAGCTTTGAAGTAAGGACAAACTTGTATTATACTGTTTCTATCAGTCCATCCACTGGCTCCATTTGGCTTATTTTCTGACACCAGTTTGCACAGCTTAAAGTTACCAGGAATTTTGGATTGGCAGAACCCTGTGTTCTAGGGGAGAAGAAAGCTAAGAAAAGAAAGAGTAACAAATAGATGAAGGAAACAGAGATTAATAATTCAAATAAATAATTATTGTTCAAACATGAGCTCTCACATTCGAATTCTAAAAAAGTGGGACCTATTTCCATATCTTTGTCACCGTTCAAAGTCCAAGGAAATTCTGCTTTCACAAATATCATCAGGTGTAGTTTGCCTTTAGTCTGCCTTTTTTACCAGGCTGCAGAGTGGCTGCATGTGTTATAATTATTTCTACTTTGCAGAATGTATATATATATATATATATATATATATATATATATATATATATATATATAAACCATTCAGAAGAACAATCCAAATATATGTTGATACAGTACGAAAGTGAATGGATTCAAGAGCCTCTGAGGGTTTAAGACTGTTGCAGTAGTTTTAAAAATGAAGCATTTGAAACCATTTTAGGATTCATCTCCATTCCTATTTGCTTTCCAGAGAGAGCAATGAACTCTCTTTCAATCGTTGAATAACTAGTCTGCAGTTTGAAAATCCCCAAGTAATATTTTTTTGAAGAAAACTGATGGTCTCATTATTTCCAATTCTGTGCAGACTACCTACAAGCTCCAACTCACTTCACTGAGAACTCTTCTCTAGATCATTGTATCATTTCTTAAATTTGTCCAGCGATTTTCATCTAATACCTGTTATTTAACTTTTGAAAGAACAAAAGTTTATTACTTGAGTGGCTTTTAATCTGTGCTTTCACAATTGTTATGACAGATAGCTATAGACCAGTACTCCTGTATTCTATTTCTGGTCAGTAGGTGATCCTCTATTCTATGGACTCCCCCAGGAACTAAATATCATCAGAAAATTCACCACCTTTTGCTTCAATTACAAAGCTTAAGTCTTTGGCTTTGCATTTTCTAATATAAATGCATAATACAATGTATATTAAAAATGCAATGGACTTATCAAAACAAGACATTCTCCTGTAGAATGGGAGATGATGAGAGAATGAACAAGACATTACAGTTGTTTAGTCAAATTGCTTAATGCACTACTGGGAGGAGCTCAGATATCATGGTGATGAATACTTTTGTAGAATAGAATAGAATAGAATAGAATAGAATAGAAAAATCTCCAACTGACTTTAGTAAGGACATGAAATTATCTATGGTTCAGTGCATCCACCTGCAGCATTGGCATAACAAGCACAAATGGACTCCAGCTTCAGATCTTTCACATGTTTAGTCTTGCAACAGCCTTTGACGAAGGGAAGTGAAGTTATCCCCATTTTTTCTGATGAAAATACTGAGGCACAAAGGCTATGTCTACACGTGTAATTTTAAGTCGACTTAACTAAGTCGACTTTAACTAAGTCGACTTAGGGCTACCCCACAACTACACTGGCTTAATTCGACTTTAAAAAGTCGAATTAAGCCTTAAGTCTACTTAAATCTAGGTTTAATTAAGTTGACTTTATTTTCCTTAAGTCGACTTAAGCAAGCTGCTTAAGTCAACTTAAGGAAACTGCAGTGTAGACGCAGGGTAAATTAAGTCGACTTAATTTACAAGTGTAGATGCAGCCAAAGGGTCTATATGACTTTTCAAGGTCCTAAAGGAAGTCCATGTCAGAGAGGGAAATCAAATCAAGGTCTCCTAAGTCCCAAGTCAGTGGCATAGCCACTAGACCATTGCTCCATCGTTTAACTCATGTTTGTAGATGCTAAAAAATAGACTGCCTTCCATTCTATTCTCTTTTTTATACCACAGTCTCATAGTGGTATCCAACCCATAATATCTGTATTTTAATGCACTGAATAAATGTATTCACATCCTGTGGCAATGTTGGTAAGGAGATTGTTAATTTTGATAACAGTATATAAATGGGCAGCCCTTCATTACTTTCCTTTATGTGTCAGTTCTGAACAGGCCAGCATTTCTGATTTATGAGCTACGGAGAGTCTCTGACAATGGTCTACAGTCTTGTAGCTCACATCTGAGCTCTGTTATGAATTAACGTGGAATAACAACTGGAGATCAATTTAGAACCACCAGACAGCATGTGACGAGGAGGAAAGAAAAAGTAAAAACGCATTCAGAACTGACATTATCCTTAATGAGTGTCTCCTCTGCTTTCTGTGGAGGCAGCTCTGTTCTCTGCCAAAGGTTGAGCTTTTAGAGGACTCTACTATGAAACACAGCTGTATTTTGCAGCTGTTTCCAAGTACTAAAACCACAGGACTAAAATATGTAGCTATCCCACCTAATGAGTGATAATGATGAACAAATAATGGTAATAACTCTATTCCACTCATCTTCTTTTCCCAGTAGGAATACAGTTACACCAAAAAGAAGGCATATGCTCTGACTTCTCTTAACTCAGTTTCAGGAACCCTACAGTAACTTGAACAACATGAACTCAAACAAAACAGTAACCTTCATGAACTGTCCTGCTTCTTACTCTAGTAGGGTGCATCTATACTTGTAAATTAAGTCGACTTAAGCTTGCTTAAGTCTACACTACACTTTCCTTAAGTCGACTTGAGTGGATTACTTTTAATTTGACTTTAGGCTTAAGTCAACTTTCTAAAGTCGACTTAAGCCAGTGTAGACCTGGAGTAGCCCTAAGTCGACTTTAAGTCGACTTAGGGATCTCCAAGACTCCCCCACTGCCCTCCCTGCCGGGGGGTGGGGGTGGCACAAGGAGAGCCTGGCATGCTCCCCCAAAGGGCAGGGCAGAACCCTGCCCACTCTGCCCCTATGCCCTGCCAGGGTCCCTGCCCCCCTTTACTCCATTGTACTCTGATACAATGGGGCAAAGGCTGAGCCCCCTGACACTGGGCAAGGGGTGCCCCCCTGCCACCGTGGACCCGCCCAAAGTCCCCCTAGCCCCTAGAAGTCGACCTAGGCGTCCAGTGTGGACGCTCTAGGTTGACTTTGTAAGTTCCCCCCTAAGTCAACTTTAAATTTAAGTGTGGACATGCTAAGTTGACTTAACTAAGTTAAGTGTGGACAAGCTAAAGTCGACTTAAATTAACAATTGTAGACATAGCCGTAGGGACAGCCTAAGCTTATAAGAGCTCAGAAGTATTTTCTTTCCTCCCAGGAGTCAATAAGTGAATCTGCTTCCTCTATCCCCAGGACCCAATTAGTTGATCCTTCATATTCAAAACGGCCAAAATCCTGAACGAGCCAGCTAGGTGGAATCTAATCCTCTGTGTTTCCACACACCCAACAGTATATGTTTTCGTCTTTCCTCATCCCATGTCATATCCCATCATATAATTTCACTTAATATTTATCCTATGAGGGCATCTCATGTCAAACAATTTTCAAATCAACATCATTCCTTCTCCCCATAACCCAAGAAGTCTCATCACCCTTGCATAGATGTGTAAGGGCCCCTAACTGTAACAGCAGTGCTCTAGGGAGGAGCAGAACTGCTTACTTCTGCTGTCCCTGGGACTCTGAAAAGGGGGTGCAAAGTGCAAGGTGCCATTCCACACCAGCCCACAGAGCAGGGCTTATTGCTCAGTCATCATGTGCAAAGGGTAGACTTTGAAGAGCTTGTCCCTGTGCATTTTCTCCAATGCTCCCCCCAGACCAGAAAGGTTGCACAGCACCTCCAAGTGAAGGATGCAGTATAAGAGCTGAATTCCTTCCCTTACTTCAGTATCAACCATCCAGTTCCAGATTCCTAGGGCTTCCAAAGGGCCATTTTCTAATGTGCTGAGGAATTGTTAAATGCAAATCATTTTACAAACTGCAATTTTGGGTTTGCAAACAGGTTGACTTGATGAATGAAGTCTTCATTCACACATCATAGAGAAAGCATTTTCCACTGATCACCAGTGCAAAAGCAGAGTTTCTGTGGATGACAGATTTGCCAGGTCACTTAATCTTCATTGTACCACTGCATAATGTTTAATCCCTTTGACGATTTGCATTCTTGCAGTCTGAGCTTTGGGTTTCTGGGCTAATTCAAATGAAGGTTTTTGAGCTTCAGGTCAGGTGGAATTGAGGTATGCAACCCAATGAACTCCCATCATGCTTATCAAAATTGTTGGGATGTTGAAGTTAAAGGCTCAGCTGCAACTCAATAAGCGATGAGGACCAAAACCTCAAAATCTTATGCTCGTTTCAGATAAGCTTGCAAAAATGTAATATGTATCTTAATTTTATCAAAGCAGATGAACAATTTCAATTTGCTAAACTGAATTGAAAATCACATCAGAACAGGCTTTGATGAAAGATTTTTCCTGCTTCTAGTCAGGTTGTTAAGACTATAAAAATAATTGCTCATGTTTCTGAATTTCTGGGGCTAACTACTGTTGGGCGTACTCGTCTTAGTGATCTCAGTGGGACTGTTCAAAGGAGTCAAGCAAGCATTACCAGCCACATGTAACAAGAAATGCTGTTTTAGACAAGACAAACAAGTTTATTACGTACAGAAAGATTTTAAGTGATTATAAGTGAGAGGAAAGCAGGTCAGTTTTGATCAAGAGAAAACAAAAATCAAAATGCATTATAAACTAAGCATAACACTTTCAGCTTCCTTACAAGCCAAAATTTCCTTACAAGCAGAGATGATTCTCACCACAGTGTGGCTAGTCTGCCTTCAGCCAAGCTCTCCCTGCTGTGATCAGCACTTCAACTGCTTGGTGGTGTTTGCAGATCAAAGTAAAACAGAGAGAGAGCAGCAAAATGTGTCTCCTTTTTTAAATATTTCTTCTCCCCTCTGGGACTTTACACCCTGTAAACTCCCCCACCCCATCCCCAGGGTCAGGTGACAAACAATGTCCTTGTGTAGCTTCATCCATATCCTGAATCAGGGAGCACCCTCTTATCATGGTTCTTTTGTTGATCCTCAGGTTAGTCCTTTGTTCCTGGAAGAGCTGGGTTTGCTTTAAATATCCCTGAGGCTATGTCTACACTTGAAAAGTTAGGTCTACTTTATGAAGTCTATTTAATAAAGTCGACTTAAAGTGGACCTTATTAAGTCAACTTAACAAAAGTCGACAACTTTTTAAGTGTAGATGTGGCCCCTTTTCAACCTTATTAAGTCGACTTAACATTTTAACTCGACTTAATAAGCTCCACCAAGGCACTTATCCCCATCTCCACTGGCTTAAGTTGATTTAACAAAGTCAACTTAAGTGCTAGTTCGAATTAAAATGAGGTGTTATTAATTTGAACTAACTTTTCCTTAATTCGACTTAAGGAGCAGCTTAAGTCGATTTAAGGAAAACCCAGTGTAGACGAGGAGTATTTTAAGTCGACTTAAGCCTCCTTAAGTCAACTTAATTTGTAAGTGTAGATGTACCCTTAGTAAGGTACAAATTGTTCATAAGGTCTGTAGAATTTTACCTAGATCTGTCTCATGGCTTGAGATGCATATTTGGGAAAATTACATAGCAAAGCCTCATAACCATACATATGACCATACAACAAATATATTACTATAACAATAATGTTCAGTATGTCATGAGCATTCAAAAATATGACATAATTTGCATTAACAATACACAATCACACTATAAGGATAAACATGGGAGTGCATTTTGTCACAGTGGGAGAGTAAGACTATTTACTACTTGAGAGGAAGGAAGGATGATTTAATTGGTCTTGAAACGAGGATACCTGCACTCAGTTCTTGAATCTACCTTAGATTTCCTGTTGACGTTGGATGTGTCATTTAATTTCACTCTGCCTCAGTTTCCTGTCTTTAAAAACGGGAAAATAATATTTCCTTTCTCCTAATGTGTGTCTTGTCTTATTAGACTTTAAGTTCTCTGGGCAAAAGTCCTTGCTCTGTGTGTCTGGATAGGGGTAGGGCACAATGGTGCCCAGCTTTCAGTTGGGGTTCCCAGGTGCTACTGAAATATAAATAGTAATGCTGTTTCATAGTTTTAATACTGCATTCAGTCATTATTATCCTTTATATTTTAATGGTGCCTAGAGATCTAAGTTGACAGCAGGGCCTCACTGTATTAGGCTTAGTCCAGACACACCGTGAGAGTCAGTTTATACATCTGATAGTTTAAAATCTGAAGATCCAGAAAGAGGTGGAGAAGTAAACTCTTCAACCTGTTTAGGCCACTGGCAGAGTTGGGATTAGAAACCAGATCACCTGACAGTGTTTTATCCATTGAACCATATTACCTTTGATCCCACCCCTACTACATAAATTAGACCCATTTTCTGCCAAACTACTAGTAATCTCCATTGAATGCTCTAGAACAGTGCTTTCCAAACTTTTCCTTTATGCGGACCACTACATCATCATCGAAAGCTTTTGCGGACCATCATGTAAGCAAGCTGTTTAAAAATTTTTTAACATAACCTATGGCTACGGGAGTCAAACATATATCAAGGAGTATTAAAAACACAGCTATTTCTAATAATTTATTATGCTCACTTACAAACACATTGCACTCACCACAGTTCCTTTACCTGCATAATGATCTTTTTATTCCTCCACAGACCACCTGCAGTACCTTCACGGACCACCAGTGGTCGACAGACCACAGGTTGGGAAACACTGCTCTAGAATGCTCCATGAACTACAAGACACTGCCATATTGTTTTCAGAGTATCCTCCAAATGCTATCTGTTTGGTTTAGTAAGATCTCGCTGGAATTTATATAGTTGTGCTTCTGTTGCTTTCAGTTCTGAGAGCAGTAAGCAGGGGGTCCACTTAATGTACTGGCAGGAGGCCCTCCAATAGCATAGATTAAGAGAAGGGTCATGCATAAGAGAAAACAGGTCGGTCACCACATTATTTTTCTATTCTTCGTTTTATTGCTGGTGCTGCATTGCTAGGAAAAGCACCAGATTTTTCAAGCTGTGATTATTTCTTTCAGCTCAAGTAGGCTTTATCTTGCTTCTAAAGCTGGCTTGTTCAAATTGTCAGTGTTTGCTGACTACTAAAAATCATTTGCATTTTCATTCATTTTAAATTAAAGTAAAAGGTTTGATTTTATCTACTCTGTTGTCTAATCAGCTGCTTCAATAGAAAAGAAAGAAGGGGAGGAAAAAGCCCACCACCATCAAAGTACAACCAAGAAATGTGCTTCTGTTTAAGAACAACTGAGGCACAACAGAGCTGCTTCATCAAGGATGATCGTTCATTCCACTTTTGCTTGAAAAGAGGATGTGTCCAAAGTTAAAAAATGGAGCATAAATTGAAATTTCCGCTCAACCAAGAGGCTACTGCTCCCTTCCCTAGTTCAGCAGCTCTCAACCATGATATCGGGACACACTACTGTGTCATCACACAGTGGTAAGTGTGTCGTGGAGAGCTGGCGAGATGGCTGGATTGAGCCTTGGGGGCGAGTGGGCTGGTGTGTCCCATAGGGTCACAAAACACTGCCAAGTTATGTCACAACCCACAAAAGGTTGAGAACCACTGTTCTAGTTCATAGTTACAAGGTCACCCATTTCATCCAGTGCTTGATGGAAGAACACAACATATTTACTGTAGGAGACATGGATTAAATAACCAAGCCATTTCATTCATTTTGGTCCAAATTGGTCCAAATTCTACAGATTTTACTCAGGACAGCTACCCCCTGATGTCAGACTCTCTGCCTAGGTATTGCATTGGCGCCCATTGCCATAATCCACTGGATATCTTATGTCTTTACTCAGGCAAAACTCTTATTAAAGCTAATAGGAGTTTTCATTAGGAAAGGACTTCTGGATTTTGAGCTGGCTACAAAGCCTGTTGAAGTTAATGGAAAGACATCTACTGGACTCAGTGGTTCTGGCTCAGACCCTTGAAGCATATCATCTCTGATTCAGCAAGGTGTTCAAACACATAGCTTCAGTGGGATTACGCAGAGACTCAGGCCATGTACACACTACAGGAATAACCGTGCAACAAGCCCGTTGCGCTTTAAAAGTCACATGGTTTTTCTAGCGCAGGATCGTGTACACACTCTGCCACTTGTGACGGAACAGAGGCCCCCCCCCCTCAATTCACGGTTTCGCAAGGAGCCCAATTGAATTGTGGGAACCTATCCCATAATTTCATCCATCCTGATTTGGCGCTAAGAATCCTGGGTAGAAGGAGAGTAGCGCTGAGCACCATGAGTAAAGTCTTGGTTTCCCATGGTGCATTCTGTTCCCCTTGCATCACGAGAGTTGCTACTGGCAACTCGCACCCATTTTCAACAGTAGTGCATTGCTTCCCGGAAGTCCTTTTGCAGCAACATGGATCCAGGTCTGATCTCGACTGTCGCCTTCAGCATAATGAGTACATCTCAGCTGGTGGCACAGTATGCATTCAGCTCTGAATCAGAGCAGGATTCGGATGACCCTGGGCTGGTGACTGCCATGCAGAACAACAGCACTGCATTGCTGAGCTCCTTCACAGAGCATCTGCACACGGTGCACCGCCGGTTCTCGTCATGAGAGACAAGCACCGAGTGGTGGGACCGCATCGTTTTGCAGGTGTGGGATGATGACCAGTGGCTACAGAACTTTTGAATGCAGAAAGCCACATTCATGGAACTGTGTGAGGAGCTAGCCCCTGCCCTGCGACGCAAGGACACCAAAATGAGAGCCGCCCTCACCGTGGAGAAGCGTGTCGCAATCGTGCTGTGGAAAATGGTGACTCCAGACTGCTACCGCTCAGTCGCGAATCAGTTTGGAGTTGTCAGGTCGACTGTCAGGTTAGCACTTTCACAAGTGTGCAGAGCCATTAATCGTGTTCTGCTCCGGAGGACAGTGACGTTGGGCAACGTGCGGGAGATCATCGATGGATTCGCGGCCATGGGATTCCCAAACTGTGGAGCGGCAATAGACGGCACGCACATCCCTATTCTAGCTCCGGAGCATCTTGCGACTGAGTATATTAATAGGAAGGGCTACTTCTCCATGGTGCTTCAGGCACTCGTGGATCACAGGGGGCGTTTCACGGACATAAATGCGGGGTGGTCAGGTAAGGTGCATGATGCTCGCATTTTCCGGAACACAGGCCTGTACCGGAAGTTGCAGGCAGGGACATTCTTCCCCGATGATAAAATTACTGTTGGGGATGTGGAGATGCCCATAGTCATCATAGGAGACCCAGCCTACCCACTGATGCCTTGGCTCATGAAGCCCTATACTGGAAATTTGGATCCCAGCAAGGAATGCTTCAATTACCGGTTAAGCCGGTGCTGAATGACCGTAGAGTGCGCCTTTGGGCACTTAAAAGGCCGCTGGCGCTGTTTGTACGGGAGGCTAGACTTAAATGAGGACAACATTCCAGCCGTCATTGCAGCGTGCTGTGCCCTGCATAACCTCTGTGAAAATAGGGGAGAGAAATTTCCCCCTTCATGGGACGTGGAGGCTGAGTGGCTAGAGTTTGCCTTCCAGCAGCCAGCCACTAGGAGTATCAGGGGGGCACAGATGAGAGCTGTCCGCATAAGGGAGGCGCTTAGGGTGCATTTTAGTGATGGGGACTCATAGGACGCATTGCATCACTGTGCAGTAGCGTTCCCAAGCACTATTGGGTGCTGATTGGGGCGTGGGGGGACGGTGCCAGTGGGCGTGTACTGTACTATGCTTGAATGAGTGAATACTAAACATGCAACAACTAATCTTATTGTGTATCAATAAAGACACTGTGCAAAGTTCAAGTGATTACATTTTATTATTATAAAACATTAAATATTTACAGTAAGCAGTGTCTGCAAAAGGGGCTATAGATGCGTATAGGTGTGTGTCTCAATGCCATAGCTTGGTGCAGGAGTGGATGTAACATTGTACCAGGAGGGTCCCTGGGCTTCAAAGAACTGCTTTGAGGGAGAATGGGGCATGGGGGACAGAAAGTGTTGCTGTGGCTGCAGGCGGGGGGGGAGAGCCTGGAGCAGCTGGGTCTGCAGACCAACCATGGTCTTCAGCAGTTGGGTCTGCTCCTGTAGGATGCTTATGAGGGCACCCTTCTGCTTCTGCCTCTTCACATTGTTTTCTTTGCGCTCCTGCCGGCACTCCTGCCTCCATTGTCTAGTCTCCCTTGCTGATGCCTTGTTGGACTGCATCAGCTCCTGGAAGATATCCTCCTTGCTCCTGCGAGGCCACCTCCTTATCTGTCTCAGCCGGTCAGCTGGCGCAGACCACCGACCGGTGAAGGTCATTTCTAAGGAAAAATGAAACATCATAAGTAGTGCTATTGTTCTCACTTTGAGTAAGGAGCCGGTAATATGCTCTCCTGCCACATTCTGCTGTGCCCACGGGACAGGGCATTGCCAGGGACTGAAAGGGCTTTTGCAAAGGGAGGTTCGGGTTGCCGAGACAAGACACACAGCTCCGTGAACTATTTGCAGTGCTTTGGGCGATTAGTTCACATACGGCACTGCCATGGAAGCCGATATCTTGCTGCTTAGAGTGCCTCTGCAAGCCAGAATGCATATCCTGCATGTCACTGGTTTTCAGCCAGGACCGTACGCAGCAGGCTTGTGTGCAGCCATGGTTCCCACTGCTGTGCTTTGCAACTGACGAGGGAGAGTATCCCTTTATGGGGGAGGGGAAACAGTTGCTCTCCCATCGAATTTAACTAGGAGGCTGTGGAAGTACATCGAGGACACCTTCAGTGATCTCAACGGAGAGGATTTCTTGACAATTACAGCATGCATTGATGCACTGCTCATGTAATGCGGGGTAGACCCCCCCCCATCCAAAAAAGAAAAGAAAGGATGAAACTCAAAACGCCTATTTCCCGCCCGCTCTTCATTTGCCCGCAAAGCTTATCCAGCTGGCATAGAAGCCACTTCTGATGAAACTTACCAAAGCTCCCCTCTGCTGCATCCGAAGACAGTATGGAGAAGGAATCTGGGCAGCACAGGTCAGGTGGCGTGGAGAACAGCTCCTGGCTCCCTAGGTCGGCTGCACCGCTTTCACCCTCCAGGTCATCCTCCACCTCCACGTCCTCATCGGCGAATTGGTCGTCACTGTCTGCTCCGGTATCCTTTTCAGGGCGGGGTGCCGACGTGTCCACAGGATCTTTTGGGGTGGTTGTGGGATCCCAGCTCAGGATTGCTTCCAGCTCCTTGTAAAATTGGCATGTAGCTGGCACTGAGCCGGAGCGCCGGTTTGCCTCTCTGGCTCTGTGGTATGTAATCCGCAACTCCTTCACCTTCGACCTGCACTAAAGAGTATCTCTCTCGTACCCCTTCTCTGCCATGGCCCAAGAAATCTGGCCAAAAATATCAAAATTCCGCCGGCTGCCACGTAACTGTGCCTGCACAGCAGACTCTCGCCAGATGCCTATGAGATCAAGCACCTCAGCTGTGGTCCAGACTGGAGCACGTTTGCTGCATTGAGCCGCCATTGCTCGTGGAATACACAGCTGCAGCTGCACTCCACGCCAAGCAAACAGGAAGAGTGAAGAATTCAAAAATTCCCGGGAATGATGGGAAGGCGGGTACAGTTACATCACAGCCACAGAGTGCAGAAGGAAGTGCAGAAGGGATGGAATTGGAATTCTGGGACATTTCCGGCGGTTTCATATTGCGCGGCAACCGTACACACACGAACTATCGTGGAATAGCTGTTCCGCGGTAGCCGCTACCACGCTCGTTTTGGTGGTTTACATGTTGCGCGGTAAGACCGCTGTTACCGCGCAACAACATGGATTTGTGTGTGGACGTTGTGCCTGTTATTGCTCAATATTGAGCGTTATCGTGCAATAACTTTGCAGTGTGTACAAGGCCTCAGATTTAAGAATGCGCTTAAGCACCTTGATGAACTGGAGTCAGCTGGTGAATTCTTGACTGCACTGGAGTTAATGGCAACATTCCCGCTGACTTCAATAGGGCCAAGATTTCGGAAAATGTGTCCTAAGTTCAAAGCTGCTGTTGCTGATACAATGGCAAAAATCCAACTGATTTTAGGGAAATTGGCATTTGGTCTGTTGCTGTTTGTCAGCTGGTCAAACCTTTGCACTTTGCTGCATTTGCTGTATTTTCCATTAGATTTCAGGCCATAAAAGAAAGAAAGAGAATCTAGGAAAAACCTAGAGCAAACTGGAGATCAGAAATGTATACAAATACACAAATAGCTGTCTCTTTCATCCTTTTCTTAAAAATAAAATGCAACCGTGGTTTCCTTTTCCAAATAAACACTCAGATTGGCAGGTATTAAATCATAATTAGGAAATAGTCATTTTGAAAAAGTGAAAGAGATGGAATGAAGGGGGAAAAGAATGTGGAAAAGAAAGGGAAAAATCACAGGTGAAGGTGGAAAGAATAATATGATCAGTCTATCTATGTTAGCTTTCCATCTTCATCTATTATTTTTCCCCTTTCTTTTCCTTTTTGCACATTCTTCCCCCCTCCCCTTCCTTTCTTCTCTTTCACTTTTTTAAAAAAAACTTACCATTACCTGAGAGTATAAATCAGAAATTCACAAAAATGCTGACCAAATATATTCAATAACTGGAAGGCAAGGAGTGTTAAAATAATACCCAGTGACTGTGAGGAGTTTTTTCCACCCTAATCCTAATCTCAGGAAGAATTTGTCAAAATAAACAAACAAACACCATACATCAAAAGAGTTAAACCAGTTAGGAAACATGGGGGCAAATGGAGGACCTGCCTCACACTTTATTTTCTGTGAGGTAGTCCTCTTAACTGAACAAAATTTACTGCACGCCTGTCTTCACAGATTTTATCAACACTGATGTGTGATTAAATACCGTATATACTCGAGTATAAGCCGACCTTTTCAGAACCCAAAATGTGCTGAAAAAGTTGCCCTCGGCTTATACTCGGGTCCAGTGAAGGACCCCCCCCGCGCAGCCCGGCAGCCCCCGCTGCTCCCGCCAACCCCCGGGGCTGCGGCTTTGCCGCGGCAGACCCGGCCTGCGCCCGGGCTCTGGGCTGGCCCTCCCCGCCCCCAGGGTGGGACAGGCAGGCTCAGCCTGGGGTCAGGAGCGCAGGTCTGCCTGCCCTACGTGGCCGGGGCAGCGGGGTGGCTGTGGCAGTGGTGGGCTCTAGAGCTCCCACCCGCCGACCGCTTGACTTCCCTGCCCGGGGCCGGGGCCGGGCTCGTCCGACGGCCTCGGCCTCCCAGCATGGGGCCGGGATCAGCCTTCGGGGCTGGGGTCTGTACCGCCCCACCGGCGTCTTCCCAGGGCCACGGTAGGGTCCTCCCCCGCCAGCGGCCTTGGCTCCTCTCTTTCTTTCTCTTCTCTTCTTTGCCTGCCTTCTTTTTTCTTTCTTCCTCTCTTTCTCTTCCTTCTTTCTCTTTTTTCCTTATTTGTCTTCTTTCTTTCTTTCTTTCTTTCTTTCTTTCTTTCTTTCTTTTCAGTAGCTGCTGCATTTTCCACCCCAGGCTTATACTCGAGTCAATAAGTTTTCCAGTTTTCATAGGTGAAATTAGGTGCCTCGGCTTATATTCGGATCAGCTTATACTCGAGTATATATGGTAAACCCCATTCACCAATGTGGTAAAATATAATAGACATTGAAACCATTAAAAGGCCTTCTAAATCAATGTATCTGGTCTACAGCCATTTCCTGAACAGACGACAAAAGCCCCCTTTAACATAAATAAATGAAGGAAAAACGAAAGGAGATTTGCAGAACACCAAGGCAACAGTTTTAAAATATCAGAGGTTCATTCTTAGTCCTGCTTCAGTGCGGGGGCTTTGACCGGGTGACCTTTTCAGGCCCCTCCTAGTCCTACGTTTCTATGATTATGTTTAAATGAATATTGTTCTTCAGCATTGTGATGATCATAAGGAATTCCATCTTTACCCCACTTCAGTGTGTTTACATTACACTGCACAAATTGAATCACCCTCAGTCAATTCTCTGACCTGATTCTCCCCCAACTCTGGGACTCAGGTGGGGTTTTATATGTTTTTTTTTGGGGGGGAGGGGTTGGCTCATTAACAGATGTTTTACTAACCATGCATGTTAAATGGAACATTTAATACTGAATGGGGAAGAACAATATCATTCCCATCACTTCCAAATGGCATTAATCTTTCACCTTGAAGAAGAAACAAGCGAGAAGTGAGGTTTGATTAGGCCTTCCTGAGCTAATGAAGCTTGATATGACACATGTTTGAAATGCCTGACCTCCAAAATGAAGAGTCACTCTTTTTTTTTCTTCTTTCAGTAACATTCCAGGTTGATTTCCTTCCATCATCCAAGCTGGTTTGCGCAGTTGCCAGAAAGGTGGTATACAAAAGTTTCCATTTTGCCTTCAGTTGAACCTGTTGATCAATGACCATTCAGTGCCTAGAACACTTTACAGATACATTATTTCATTTTTATTTCTATGTTCTTAGTAATGTTCAAACACTGCAGCACTACATACATTTATTACTGGAGCATTATAAGACTGTAGTGAGCCAATTTACACATCATTCTTTGAGCCGTGTTATTGTTCATATCATAATAGTGTCTGGAATCTCAACAGAGCTCCAATGGGCTAGGCACTGTACATCACATGGCAAAAGATACGCTCTAACCTGAAGAGTTTATAGTTCTAAAAGAGAAGATAGGCAAAGAGCAGGAAAGGAAAGAAGCACAAAGTGATCTGGTCAAGGTCATACACTAAGTCAGTGACAGAGACAGAAATAAAACTGGGATCCTGAGGCCCAGTCTAGCCCCCTGTCTACTAGACCATAATGCCTCTCTTGTTGATGCTTCCTTTGGTCTTCCCACAAGTACATACAGAGGAGCTGGCCAATGAGATGAAAAAGAAGGTTTGTTCTTCCCCAATCAGTATTAAATGTTCCACTTAACATGCATGATAAGTAAAACATCTGTTAATGATACAGACAAGTTTCCATCCTGTGGTAAGAATAGCAATATGGTATTAAAATGCTTGGTGACTTTCAGCCCCTTTTGATGGACAGATCGCCCAGGCTTGGCTCATACGATGATGCATTTTTGTCCTTGGCTTTTTCTCTTTAGGGCATTTTTTTCCCCTTATGTTTCAAGGCACTTGATTCTCCGTTGATTTATCTCTATTTTAAGGTCCCTTATCTCTCTCTTTTTCTATTTCTGCTTTCAGAACCTCTCTCTTTCTATCCTTTGGGGGCCTATTTCTCTTTGTTCTGTCTCTCATTTTCTGTGTCTGACACTTTGGCTCCCGCCTCTCTGCCAGCCCTAAACGAACAATGTGATAGATGGAACGATACTGGAAAAAAGTTTCCATTCCTCCATTGAGTGGAAAGGTGACCTGCAAACACTTAAACAATAATGAAGCAAAAGCATTTTTATGTTCTGAATGCCCCATATAACAAGAGGCACTCACCACTTAGGATCAGCACAAAACACAGTTTAAACTACCTTTCTTCCCCCAGCTCCAGTCCGTTTGAAGCTGTTCATACATATGTGCATGTATGTTTATGTCTATACATATTCTTATATCTAATCTACCCATAAACACCCTTTCTCCTAATAAAGAGCCTGATCTTAAGCAAATTAAAGTCTTTTTATTGACTTAAGCAAGTTTTGCATCAGCCCCTGTTCCCCCAAACTCTACCCCAAGGGGTTGGTTCGTGTGGATTTACCAGACACAGTCAAAGACCATTGAAAAGATGGGTGATTTTTATTGAATGCCAGGGTGAATAACCCCCAGCAAACAAAGCAAAATAATAAGTGGCGAGAGCTTACATCCCTGCTGCAGCCGGGGACCCCTGATGACTGCGGATGATTCCAAGGAGGTTCCCAAGGTATCTTGGTCTTAGGTTACCAAGGCAGCCTGGTCCATGATCCTATGGAGAAGTCCACAGGTTCTCAGGGACCATGCTAACATACGGCATTTCAGGAGAAGACCCGCTTTCCCTTCACACGCTCAGGTCCAAGGCTGAGGTAACTCAGAAAAACAGATAAGAAGTCCAAGCATTGCAAAGCAGCAAAACACCTTATTATCAGACCCCAGCCGGTTCCCATAGGAGACTGGCTCCAGCTGGTGCTTTGGGCAAGAAGCCCGGCACCAGTTCATGGTCAGGTTGCTCATGGGAGGAGGGTTGTGGGTGCCATCTAGCTGTCTGTGAGAAAGGACACATTCCCTTTACAACCCACAAAGGGGTGACCAGGAATATTGCTGATTGTTCCATAGGACTTTGGCGGTGGTGAATACACACACCGGTCCATTACCCCCGTCTAGCACTATGATTTTATTGAACAACCATTTGTGTTATGCACAGGCACCAGTGAAGTAACAAAAGTCGCTGAGCCTGAAAGACAATAAAATGCCAGAGACCACCTGGGGACCACAAGGGCTTGAGTCCACAGACAGAGCAATCGAAGACGGTGACCAGATTTGGAGACGGTACCCTGGGCGGCGCCCAGTCAGAGGAGGTCATCAGCCAGGGGCCCAGAAACACCTATTGGGTCAGGGTTAATGGAATTAATAATTTTGTTTTTCTCAACAGGGGTGAACCTTCACAGAGGTAGCCAGGCTTGGTGTACACAGAGTACTCCTACGGAGCAGACTGATGCAGGTGGCCAGGGCTGAAAGATTGCAGCCGTACCATCCTTTGTGAGGCACCATTCATCTGACCTTCCCACCACCGGGCAAGTTCCATGGGGCATTTGGCCAAAGTTTTATGGCCACCAACACGTGGTGCTGGTCCACAGCCAACACCACAAAATTGTTTAGGCAAGTTACCTTGGAGGCCCTGATGGACATGGACAAGTGCACCAACCGGACAGGCCAGCCTCGGCTAGGCCTTGGCCAACTTTGGGGCTTTGGGAATCCGGCTTCCCCCGTTGAGGGGTACCACCAGTTCATCATGACCCTACTTGTTTGGCCTCCTGAGATGTCAGTTAACAAACACCACCTGTGAAGACTTTATTAGACACATGCCATCCGCTTATTTTGGGACTGTAAATTGATGTGATTAATGTGAACATTAATATTGGGGTAATTAATTCCCTGTGCACCTTGTGCCACCCTCCCCTGCCCATCCTCCCCCCAATTCCCCATTGTGGAAGCAATATTGGCTTTTGTGACAAAAGTGAGATGTGGATGCCACAATGTTGGGAGGGATTGGAACAGGGCAGGGATTTTAAACTCACATAATATTTTAAACATGAACCAATCCCTTGGGGTACAATTTGGGGGAACAGCCCCCAAAACCAGATGCTTTCATTTTCATGAGTCTATTTGTGGTATATTCAGAAGGCTAGAAAACCAAAAAATCTGAAACATCAGTATCCCATATCATATAGATCAAAGTATCATTACTTTAATGTATAATGCTTCAGGATTAGAACTGGCACGGAAATTATCAAAAGAGGTTTCTGCTGGAAAAATATCGTTTTGACTAAACTGAATGTTTTAATTAAATCATATAGCTGTTGACAAAATTTCATTTGGGTAAAAATGGGAAAAAAGTTTTGAAAAATGTTAAAATGGCTCATTTTGACATACTTGGAATGAAAAGATGTGATGGAATCCACCCCTGTGTTCTAACCCTGAACACTATTGTAGTACCTTTTGCAGAAGGCATACTTTGTGAGGGATCATTTGAAAACTCTTAACTTGCTGATCAGTAATATTATAGTCAAATTTATGGTGAAACATGTAAAGTTATGAAATTCCCCATTTAATGCTGTTAGCCCATATTCAACCCTCCCAAAGTCCTGCCTAGGGAGAAGTCATCATACATGTCTGTCTTCGACAAAGGAGTGTATGCTTGTCTTGACTTGCATTTAAGTAATAAACAAAATATTCAAGCAGAAGGTGGGGGAAAAGGAAAAACAGAGGCAACTCACACAAGTGAAAAAATCTAGCAGGGAACATCCTTCTATGTCTCCTGGTTCTCAGAATGATATTCTTTTCAAGAGGGAACTGAAACGACAAATTTTTTGGCAAACACCCAAAGAAATCACTCTTCCTGTCAGTATCTGAGGTGAAAACTAAGTAGATAAAGGGTAACAGCCATTAGGTTTAGGGGTTTGACTGAAAGTTTAGTTAGTAATACTGTTGAAAGAACGAGATAAGAAATTTTGCTTTAAATATAATACAATTTGTTAAGTTAGGCACTAGAAGGCATTTTTTATCTTTATTTTCTTGTAGCAATTTCTAACTTTTATGCTTTATTGCTTAAGGTCACTTAATTTCTCTTTGTAGTAAATATACTTGTTTTTATCATTTTATCTAATCTAATGTGTTTAAGTTCAAGTGTCTGGGTAACTTCTTTGAAGATGGTAAGCTAGTGTATATTGCTCCCTTAAAGGAATAATGGGCATAATATATTTGGACTGTGCAGTAAAAAAAATACATTTCTTTGGGAAAATCTGGAGTTGGGGGTGTGTTAGGGGTCACCCTGAAATATAATTATTGGTGATGAGAGCCAGAGCGTAACCCGAGTGTGGCTAACAGTTACGCATAGATAATTTGGGTGTGACTTGAAAACTGCTTGTGAATAAACCATGTAGAAGCTCATGCAGCAAGGTATTGTAAGGCACCCAAGGTTGCAGGTGACGTACTCTCCCTCACTAGTGACCCAATATGTCACAAAAAGGCTCAATGATTTCTTTCAAGATGACTCCTTATTTAGAAATGTATGTTATTTTATATTTTTAAAAAAAATGGAAAAGGATTGAAAGTGACGTGAACTGGTGCAGTAACTGAAAAGCATTTACAATATGGAGCAATCTGAGAAAATCCATCCAAATATACATACCACATCTATGAATATGGAGGGTGCAGTTTCTTTCAGTTGTTGCCCATTTGCTTTCTGAAGTTATTTTTAAACCTGTTGTTAGGGTGTTGTTAAACAAATTGGTGAAGCATTTGGCATTCCCATGTGCAGTGTTTTTTGTAAACCATAAAAACAGTACTGTGTGAAGTTTTCTTTTAACCAGTAACATCAAAGGCTACATCTACACTGGCAATTTAAGTCGACTTAAGGAGGCTTAAGTCGACTTAAATTAAGCCATATCCATACTAGGCTTTCATTAAGTCGATTTAAGAAATTCCTTAAGTCAACTTAATGAAAGCTTAAGTTGACTTTATAACTACCACTCATTAGGTCGACTTAACCCTTAAGTCGACTCCTTAAGTTGACTTAAGGATGGTGTGGATGTGGAGTGACCCTTAAGTTGACTTTATTAAGTCAACTTAATCCACTTTGTTAAGTTGACCTTAATAAGGTCAACTTTAAGTCAACTTTAATAAGTCGACTTAACAAAGTCGACCTAACTTTTCCTATTGTAGACATAGCCAAATTGATTTGTTAGGGTGAGATTAAACCCCGTCTAGTTTCTTCCCTGAAGAGCCCTGCTCAAAAAAATAAAATTCTGTTTTCATAATGTATTGTCCCAGGTCTCAATAAAGATATGGCCTGAACTCTACATTGCTGGGCGTACTTAAGGTAAAATACATCTACCAAGGTAGAAAGCACAGGTAGCCCTTAATGCAGCTGAACCTCATTGGTTCTGTTGCATAATGACTGTGCTACTACAGAATGGTCATTTAGGCGTGCTAAGAGCTGTTGTAAAGAGTCAGACTAGGGCAACTCCATACCCTTATATCAGACACTTCTAAGTAGCCCAGTACAGACAGGTTTTCAGTAGGCTATGGAAGTGTGAGGGCAGAAGTGTGGCTACTTGGTCTTTTGTTGGTCTATAGGGTTATTAGAGAGACAAGGTGGGTAAGAAAATATCTCTAATTGGACCAGCCTCTGTTGGTGAGAGACATAAGATTTGAGCTGACAAAGAGCTCTTCCTCAGGTCTGGGCACATATCCTGGGAACAATACAGCTACAACAACATGATATACAGTGGATTCATTTTTTCCAACTCATGAATGAAGTTAGGGATTGTGGAGCTGCCACGATCCCTGTCCTCAGTCTTAGTCATAGATTCCTTCTCTTTTCATCCCTGAACAGTTCCAAAGCCGCCTGCCCACCCCCATTTTTAAAAAAAAATCTGGATTAGTTTCATCCTTGGCAGGAAACAAGAGAGATGTTTAGATTATATCTCTAAATCATTCAAATGCAAGATACGGAAGACTACCATGATATAATAATGACGGATATAAAAGAATGGAAAATGGATTTTAAGGGACTGAACAAGAGATCTCCAAGAGTGTAACCGATTATACTGTACATTATGCTTTAGATATACAGCAGTTACTGCGGTTACTAAACATCATCATTACTCGGTAAGTTTCTTGATCAATAGATTCATTTCCATGTAATTTCTCTCTATGGTGTAGGGATGTAAAAATGCCTTTAATTAACAGTCTATTTAAATGTTCTAAATATATAATGTTTAACTGTTTAAACACATGGAGGGAACCTGCACTGAGCTTGGCTCCTCAGTGACATTCAAGAGCTTTGCAGCTACCCCCCGTGCATGAAGAGACTCAGGCTCTGTACACACGATCACTTTATTGTGCGGTAAGGCTACTTACCACGCAATAAAGCCAATAGCGTACACACGATCAATTTCTCTGTTGCGCGGCAACACCCTCTTGCCACGCAACAGTTAAACCACTCAAAACGAGAGTGGTAGCATTATCGCGGAACAGCTGTTTCACAGTAATGCTCGTGCGTACTCATTCTACGCAATAGACAGCCTCCGGAAATGTTCCAGAGTGCCAATCGAGGCCACTCTGGGACATTGGAGCTGTCAAATATGTTAATTTCACTGCTCTAGCAGAACAGTGAAATTGAGTATTTTTGGGAGCTGCCCGGTTTGGCAGCTCCCCTGGAGTGAGCTAGGGGGCTTCGGATGACAGCGGGGGCTGGCAACTCAGACCCCGCTGCCACCGGAAGCCCTGCAGCTGGGCTAGGGGGATGGCTGTGGGCAGTGCATGGTGGGACAGGTGCCCACCATGCACTGCTCTTCTTTCGCAAAGAGCCATTCACACGGTGAATGCTCCTTTGCAAAAGAAACAGCATGTGTGTACATGAGAAAGCGCTATATTTATAGCACTTTCCTTGTCCTGCAATAACTTATTGCGGGACAAGTTTCTCACGTGTACATACCCTCAGCTGGGTAACTCTTGCTTTTGAGAAGCTGGTTGACTGTGACTACACTTCCCCCTCCCCCTGCAACACACACACACACATTCAAATGGTAAGTTGCTGTTTAAACATTTAAAATATTTAAAATAGATTTAATATATTTAAAATACATTTAAAGTATTTAGTCTTTTGCATCCCCGGATTGATACCTATTATTAATCTAACCACTAGATATCAGCCCAAATGTCAGCCTTTCTTCTCATTTCTACCACCTCCACCACAGCCATTTAAGATGTTGCAATTTAATTGATGATTCCCTTGAAAATTATGTCCAAGCATCAACCAGCCAATCCATCTGTTGCTGAAATGTCATGCTCCAAAAGCCTTTGCTTGAGATGGTTCCAGAACTATGGTAAAAGAAACTCACCAAACGTGGTGAAGTTTAGCAAGGGACATGGTGTGTCACTTGATGAGTACATAGTGGGTTCATGCAGGTTACTCTAGCCCTCCTCAGAGATAAATGTCCCTGGTCTAACCAAGTGCAGCAGTGTTCCAACCTCCAGGGAGGTGTAAACAATCTCCCTAATAGCATGCAGTATGATCTAACAGTTAGCTCAAGAGAGTGGGACTCAGATCTTGGCCCTGATGCTGAAGATCTCCAAATGCATGACTAACTGTGAAACCAATTGAGTCTTTCAGGTTCTCTACTCAATTTTGCTACTTTTTCATTGTGTGACTTTGGCTAAAGCATTTAGCCACCCTGGGATCTGTTGTATCTAGCTGTGAAATGGGTATGATGATAACTCCCCCTCGTGTTTCTTGGTTTTGGGAGGGGGTGGGGAAGGAGGTATTGTAGAAATTCAAAGTATTATTATTTATTATCTCAGAGCACATAACAATTACATTCTACTGTTTTAATGTGACATTGCACTTTCTTATTCCCTATCCTATCTGTCATGAAATTTGCAGTGTTGTACATGTCAGGATAGATGGATGGCCACACTTTATGGATTCATTTTATGTCTGACAAAATGAAAGTCTAATAATATACATCACTGTTTTTCTTGCCAAGTTATTAGCAAGTAACTAACTGGCACCTTGATGTAATTCTCATGACAAGACCGTGAAAGAAGTATCTTTCAAATCCAGCATCCAGCTACATCTCTAGCTATTGTTGAATAACACATGGTTGAATAATACTTGGCACTTAAGAGAATTTCATTTCCACATCTAGGATGCATTGATTTCAATAGATTTGCACAAGTGTTGAGAAGAGCAGATGGACTGTGATCTTGCTTATCACAATGGCTATGTCTACACTCACAAAGTTAGGTCGACTTTCTTAAGTCGACTTTCTAAAGTCGACTTTAAGTCGACCTTATTAAGTTGACTTAGAGAGTCTACACAAGACTCTTAAGTCAACTTAAAGGTGCTCCTATTAAGTCAAGTTAGAGAGTCTACACTAGACTCTCTAAGTCGACTTGATAGGTGGAGGAAGAGCCAGCCCTGCAAGGCTGGCTCTCCCCAGACCAGGAAGGTGCTGGCAGCTTGCCCCGGGACCAAGAAGCAATTGCCAGCCCGGTGTTCCAGCTGACAGAGGAAACCCCAAGGTTTCCTCTGTCAGCGGGGCTCCCTTCTCCCTAGGACCCCATTGTCCCGGGCAGAAGGGAGCCCGCGTTCTTTCTCCCCAGGACCTGAGCAGTCCCAGGGAGAAGGGAGCCAGGAAAGCCGCCCACCGCTTTTCAGTCACAGCAGAGCCAGCCGTGCGCTGACTGGCTCTGCCCGGACCATCCGCGTGTGGCTTCTTGGTCCTGGCAGAGCTAGCTGTGCTCTGGCTGGCTCTCACTGGGACGAGCCGCCCACCTCCCAGGCTCTCCAGCCAGGTTTCCAGTGGGGGATCCCCTCTCGCTGGAGCCCTGGCTGGGGAGCCCTTCTCCTCGGGACCATGGCTCCCCTGGAAGGGAAGCTGTGGGTCTGGGGAGAAGGGAGCAGGGGCTCTCCAGGGGACAAGGGAGCCACAGTGGCTCCCTTCTGCCAGGGAGCCATGCGGGGCTCCCTTGTCCCCCCTGCCCTAAGTTGACCAAGTCGATTTAGGGCATCTACACTGGCTACGTCAACTTAATGAAGTTGATTTAGAGACTAGTTCAAATTATAATGAGGTGTTATTAATTCAAACTAGTTTTCCCTTAATTTGACTTAAGGAGCAGCTTAAGTTGAATTAAGGAATGCCCAGTGTAGACGTGGAGTAAATTAAGTCGACTTAAGCCTGCTTAAGTCGACTTAATTTATAAGTGTAGACACACCCTCTGATATTATATACCCATGCAAAGGCTGAATACAAAGAACAAAATCCTCTTATCCTTACCCAGAGGAACATACTCCGGCATCTCCCCATGACTTTAAAAGCACTGATACAGCTAGCTGAAGAATTCATCACCCAAGTTAAAAGGAACAACATCATACTGTATTGGAGAAGGAGTATAAGGACTGAAAAAAGTGAACTTGCTGTCCCCTTGGCTGCATCTACACTGGTAAATTAAGTCGACTTAAACTTGGCTTAAGTCGACTTACTTGGCCCTGTGTCTACACTACACTTTGCTTAAGTCGACTTAAGCAGCTTACTTAAGTCGACTTAAGCAAAATAAAGTCGACTTAATTAAAATTAAAATTATTAAATCAGGTAACTCCCTGGGACCATTGTCCTGGCACATTCCTAAACATTAAGGACACAGTGGTTTTAACATAAGTTAAAGTATGGATATAACATGAAATTTTAACTTCTAATCAAAATAGAATTCCTAGACAGAAACTATATAATCATTCCCAGCAAATTACTACCATTCTATTGATACCAAACATGACATAGTTCCTATGGATTATAGCATTTATGAGATATCCATTGAAAATAATATCATAAATGCTTCCCTAAATCCAGACAGTGTCACACCATGCCCACATGCCCTGCCAGGGTCCCTGTCTCCCTTTGCCCCATTGCACACAAGGGGTGCCCCCCTGCCATCGTGGACCTACCCAAGGTCCCTCTAGCCCCAAAAAGTCGACCTAGAACATCCAGTGTGGATGCTCTAGGTTGACTTTGTAAGTTCCCCTTTAAGTCGACATTAATTTTAAGTGTAGACACACTAAGTCAACTTAGTTAAGTCGACTTAGTTAAAGTCGACTTAAAAGTGCAAGTGTAGACACAGCCCTTGTTACTGGATGTACATCCGTGTAACCCTGGGCAAAGATCTGTGCAATTTTTCTGTTCACTTTTGTACTGCAATTGTATGTCTTGATGCCCAACATGCCATGCAAAGTTCCTTTATGAATGCTCAGTGGGATTTTCTCCCACGAAAGCTCATGCGATAAATAAATCTGTTAGTCTTTAAAAGTGCCACAGGACTCTGTTATGATTACTATAGTATCATGTTTCCTGCATCATCATGTGTGTGTGTGCCCGTGTGAAGCAGGTTACATGGCTCAGGTGGGAGGGGGACAAACAGAACTCTCTTCCAGCAGCATGGAGACTGGAGAGATATATCACAAAGGTTATGTAAATTCAACGGCCTAGCTCAGGTGGGGCAAAAGAAATCACACAGCTGCACAGAGAGGGAGGAACTGGGAGGAGACTGAAAACAAAGACAGACACTTTCAATGAGAGAGAAGCTGTTGGGTTTTGGTGAGAGACAGACCATGTTGGAAGGCTTACGTTGGCTAAACCCCACCAATAACCAGTCTTGTCGGTAAGAATAAGAAGAATAATCTAAACAGTAGTCTTGGTATAGTGTTATTAGTTTAGCATGCGTGTTATATCTTTTATTTAATTGTGGAAATTCCTGACTCCTTTATCAAATGATTGTACATTGATTTGCTATATGCTCACTTAAAATAATATCCTAATCAATCAACTAGTGTTTGTTTTATCTAACGCTGTGTGAACTTTAGAGGGTGTGAATAATGAAGCCTGGGCAATCTTTTTTTTTTTTTTTTGTTAACTGCATGGACATGAGTCTATGGTAATTGGGGAAGGGTCCCAATCACTGTACAACAGGAACTCTTGGTGTGGTGTCTGGGGACTGAAGGTGCTCACTTGTGGGTTATCCCAGAGGTGACCCAGGCAGGAACCTGGTGTGGACTGACCCAGGAGTGAGTGGCCACCTGGCAAAGCAGGATAAATTGGGGTTCAGGAGTGGGGATTGAGGGGGTCACAGCGGCACACCAGACCAGATTCTGGGAATGGCCTGTCACACCCCTACTTTGTAACAATACTACCTCATTAGGGTACTTTGAAGATTAATTAATTAATGTCTGTAGTGCTGTGACATTCTCAGCTAGAACCTGTTAAATGAAAAGCAAGAAATAAATTGAAAGGCACACAAGTTTAGATAATTGAGATGGCCCTCCAGACATGCAACTTTTTTGAGAGTTTATCAAAATTTACACCCCATATCTTTTCAGGTTCTCACTCAATTATCTTCAACACAAATACCAGGAGAAGCAACTAGCATCAGAGAGAGACAGAGAGAGAGAGGATGATGAGGAGGAATATACTGGGTTAAAGGGGCTGGTCCAGAACTCAGGAAATGTTTCCAATTCAGGTCTTTGACATAGTCTTTTTCTGTGCTCTCAAGGCAAGTCATTCCATCTCTCTGTCTCAGTTCCCCATCTATAAAACAGGGAGAAGAATATCTCCTTTCTCCCACCCTTTGTGGGTTTTGTTATTTAGATTATAAACTCTTTGGAGCAGCAACTGCCTCTTATTATGTGTTTGTATTGCACCTATCTCAATGGGGCCCTGATATGAGTTAGGATCACTAGCAACACATGTAATGGAAATCAAAATTATTTATGGCAATCCTAGTTCCTCTCAGCTATTGAAAGAGATTAATCAGTTTCAGGAAATATGAGAACTTGACAGTTAAGTGTTAGTCAGCATGAAAGTAGCTTCAAGACAAAATACTGGTTATTATTAGGATTTTATAATAATTTTGTCGAGTCTTGGTTTAATAATTTACATTATTATAGTTTATAATATATGATAACAGAAATAATAAAAAGATCTTTAAAGTCAAGTACGTAACAGCAATGCAGTTTTGTGCTAGGATGTTAGAGAGTCTTGAATACCTGCAGTATGAGAGAAGAAAACTCTGAAGATGTAAAGAAGGAATATACAGTAATTTTAGAGAAATATGAAGAAGATGAACTATATCTTACAAAACACTACAGAATCACTTCCTTGCATTTGTGTCTGTGGCTTATATCACTTAAATGACCCAAACTCTATTTTGTAGCATCCTTTATATTTTCTTCTATGTCATAAACTTGCAGTGAAATGGAAACAGCTGGTATTTTCAATTCTGAGAGCTGCTGTTAAGAGCTTATTCTGGGATCAGATGGCAAATCAGTCATTGGTATGGTTGGTATATTCCTGTAGGTTGAAGTTGTAATTTATTCCCCTTCCATAAAAAAAAAACTTGTGACTGCTTATCCTCCCCTGTACTCTCTCCTTTAAAAACTAATACAAACAAACTCTCCAAGCTCAACTGCGAGTCTCACCTAAGCCTGCAAAAAACATTGCTGTACCATCAGCATGTACCATCTGGGAGCTGAGGGATTCACCCCAAAGAAGGGCAGAACATGTTATAAATAAGGATATTTTGGAATTTTATAATGCTGCTCATTTTCAGAACACTTTGCTATGCAAACAGACTGAGTATCCTCCCGTAAATGTAGAACGCTGCTTCCCAGGAATGCCCAAGGTTTTTAGGCACTTTGCTACCACCTGCCCTTAGCATGAAGCAGTTTTGCTGAGGGTCAGCTCCCTGACTCACCAACCTTTCTACAGAAGCAATGCCTTCCAAGCCTTTTCAGGCCTCACTCTCTTTGTACAGGTTAGCAATTGACACTTAGCAATAGCAATAGCAAGCCCTAATTCCTCCAAGCATTCCTTGGGAGCGCCCAGAACCTGGTCCATGGAACACTCATAGACAGGGCCGTCCTTTGTGGGAGGCGATCAGGGCAATCACCCTGAACCCCTGATTTTGAGGGCTCCGTGCTGCCCCGCATGCTGCACTGCTGCCCACCCCCCCACTGCACCTTGCAGCCCACTCATTGCCCCGCCCCGCTGCCTTCGGCTTCCCACCAAAGTCAAGGCAGGGCGGGAGGGCAGAGCCCAACCTCTAGGCCAGCCCGCCTCCGCAGCCGGCCCACAGGGGAGGAGCTGGAGAGCTGAGCCCAGCTGGGCCAACCCACCTGCCCCCGATCCTGCAGCTGCTGGCTGGGCCCGGGGCTGGCCCGGCTCCTGCCAGTGGGCGGCCTCGTGGTCCCGGTTGGGGCTGGTCCCTGCCGGGCTTTGTGGTCCCAGCCAGCAGGCGGCCTCGTGGTCCCGGCTGCAGCCAGCTCCCAGTCTTTGGGGGGCGAACAGGGTCCCTGGAGGGGCGGAGCGGGTCGGCCAGCCATGCTCCTGTACAGCACGGGGGGGGGGGGTCCCACCTAGGCCTATTTGCCCTGGACCCCAGTCCCCCCAAGGGACGGCCCTGCTCATAGACCTCTCATGTTCTCTGCTCCCAAAGGAGCAGTACCTGCCAGTGTATTGGATGTAACTCAGTATCTGTTATGTTGAATCTTTGGAATAGTTTATCTCCAAGAAGATGTCAGAAAGACACACACACACAGAGGAATCCAGGCATTTTGTATGGCTTTATAGGAAACTTTAAGAACCAACTCAAACTGGCGGAGCTAACTTTCTAATGGCCTAACTTTATTGCTATGGCAACAGATGAGCTGTACTACAGAGAGGGTTTCAAGTGCTGCTACAGCAAATACACAACAGGGTCCCAATTCTGCTCAACACAAAGCACTTGGATTTGTTTACAGAGAAAGCAAGAAGATACTTTTCTTTAACAAAGAGGAGAGAGTCATGTGACAGGGAACCAAACTATTGAAAACAAAGATAGAACACAGAACAAAATAACACATTTTCTATGATGTAAACTTAACTAACATGTTATCATCCTGTCTAAAGAAGTTTGTCTTACACAAAGTTCCCCCCTGCATTTTCAGCGGAGATCCCTTTTTCATAAATCCAATCCACTGCCAGTTCACTTCCTCAGGGAAGGGTGCCAGGGCATCGTTTTAGTCCCTCAAGTATACCAAACCAGACCTTTGATCTTCCTCTGAAAACAGGGTCTCCCCTAACGTGGTTGTCGACTTCTTCCTGTTAATTTCCTTCTGAAATCTCTGCAAGCTTTTCATAAGTATGTGACTCAATATGTTAATATACCTCTATTGTAAGACACACAATAGACAACAGTTCATGAAGAAGATAATATTCTCCCATTTCCTGTCTGGAGAAGTTTTCCTCAAGATACAGTACCTTTCTGTGATCTGCTTTTAACTACAAGCCAGAGACCATACTTTTCAGCATATATGTGTATCTGCTCACATATTTTCCATACATACATCTCACAATGATTATGTTAACCAGTGTGAAGAAGGCTTTCATTACACACATTACATGATACTCTTTGATGAACTAATACGTAGAGCCCAAAACCAGAGGATTGCTGTAACCTTACATATTCTTGTGCCTTTTCTGAGCTTCCACAAAGAGGTCCCAGGATCAAAGAGCATATTGCTATCAGGACGGGCCCGACAATATACATGAACTAGGTGGTCGCCTAGGGCACAGGGCTTTAAGTGAGTGCCAAATTAAACGGGAGTGATTTTTTCTCCATTTAAAAAAATAATTAATATGTTATCATATTTCTCTCCATTGAATGGGGGATGGGGGGTGCACCCAAAGTCATAGTTTGCCTAGGGTGCCAAAAACCTTTCCTATCACAACACACCTTTACTATCTTACTAGCTTCCTTTGCCTTTACCATCACAATACACCATTAACACAGGTGCAAGTTGTACTGTTCCCTTTTTAAAAATAGAATAGCTTAAGTAACCAGGTTAGATAATTAACCTCAAACTGCACGGGAATTCAATGTATGCGCCCTGAGTTCTGCGAGAGTTCCATGAAATGCCTGTAGTGAAAACTGAGTCCATTTGTGAACAAACATGTTTTTTAATGTAACTTATCCTGAGTCCTGCCACATGGCAGTCTTCTGCAGAGTATTCAGCAGATGAGCTATACACCTAATTGATCTGCATTTGCAAACTACTGAGCATGGGACTTTCTGTTCCGCAATGCTAAAAAGGTTTGCTTTAAAAACAAGGATCGTGTGGTATAATGCCAACTGTAGTCACACCAAAAAACACCTGGAGGGAGAATATAGTGTTATTTTTTTTATGGCGGTTTGGGAGCAAAGGAGACTGATTTAAAACAAGGGTATGTTCCAAACCCAAAGGGCCTAACAAAGGAAAAGCTACTGGTGTAGCTGTGCTAATCTATCTGACTGAAGACGTTGCATCTGCTGATGGGAGATCTCTCATTGGTGTAGAACAGTACTCTATCTCTTTGCCTATGTCTACCCTAGAAAAGTTAAGTCGACTTTGGTGCTAATCCCCATCCATACTGGTTTTAAGTCGACTTAAGGCTTAAGTCGACCTTCAGAGGTGGTGTTATTAAGTCGATTTAAGCTTTCTTTAAGTTGACTTAAGGAAATACTTAAGTCGATTTAATAAAAGCCCAGTGTGGATGTGGCTTTGTTTAGGTTGATTTAAGCCTCCTTAAGTTGACCTAAGTTGCCAGTGTAGACGCACCCAAGCTTAAGAGGAGGTAGCTATGCTGAAGGGAGAGGCCCTCCTGCTGCCATAGCACTGTCCATAGTGGGAGTTAGGTCAGTATACCTTGGACAGTTATATTTCAGAGTTGAACCACATCTCCACTATTAATTAAACTTTCAGATACTCCTGGATGAAGAAACCCCATTTAAATGTTGTCAGCTTTCTCAGTTTCTTGTTACAGTTCCGTTAGATAAACACCAAACAATACAGAAGCATAACCAAAAGGGCCATCTTCAGACTCTTTGACATGGAGACTGAGGAGTAGAGTTTAAGTGAAGACTGAATTTTTCAGTTAAGTGGAAAATTTTAAAAGCAGGAAAAAAAAAACCCCTCTGGAAGTCAGACTAAAATGACATTTTTTCTAATTTTTTCCTACCAAAAAATAAAGTTTGGGTAGAGTGAATCTTTTCCTTTTGACAAAATTGAAATGTCTCATTTTGATTTTGACCATTTTAAAATGTTTTGCATTTAAAAAAGTAAATCTAAAGGGAATTTTGATATTGATAGTTGTTTCAAACTGAAAAACGTAAGCATTTTTTGTAGGAAACATTAAAGCAAAAGGTTGCTTTTATTTAAATTGATTCAGCAAAATGATACATGAATTTATGAAATACTATAGTGGTGTGTGATCTATGTTTTTGTCCCCTCCCAAATTTTTTTGGCCGAAAATGGTTCTGTGTTGAAAACAAATGCAAACAAAGTAAAAAAACCCCAAAAAACAAAAAACCAAAGCAACTAAACATCTTCCTGCTCTCAGAACGTCTCATCATCAATCATCATCATCATCACCATCATCATCATCATCCCACAGGCAATAATGCAACTTTTTTGAGGGATTCAAATATACCTATGGTAGACGAAGGGCCAATAATGACTCTCCTGTTGGCAGTCTCACATCTCTATGCAACACAGAATCACCAACCTAGTTGTCAATTTCTTCTTCTAGCTGCTGAGACTGTTGATTATATTTCCAGCTTTTTGTACTGGCAAAATTTAATGTGCTACATATATTTTGTCACATAGCAAATAGATGTAAAATATACAAATGCATGTTGTCGAGGAACGGCATGGAAGTGGGAGGTAAATAGCCAGGCACTGCCCTGACTGATTTATGCTACTTTTTAAAGCTATGTAACAGCACTTTTTACTTTCCCTGTGATAGACAGTGCTTCATCAGCATCCATATTAACCACTGCTTCCTGCAGAGCTCTTTCAAGCTGCTTTGAAGCATCTATCATGGCATTTATGTTCTCACCTTTAGTGCCATAAAGCAAGAGTTTCACAGCCAATCTCCTCTGTCATATCCAGTTTGCATGTAGGCATTGTGACGAAAAATAAGAGACTGAGGTGTCATGGATATCAAGGCTTTCATCAAGTGCCACGCTAATAAATTCTGCTGCAGTCAGATTGTTCAGTAAAGTTTGATTTTAATGTCTCCATCATTCTTAGCCAAGTAGAGTCAGAGAATTGAATTTCATTCAGTTCTTTTCTGTTTCTCTGATTTTCTCGAGGAAAACCCGAGAAGGCAATCAAGATATAGCCCTTTATTGTTTTGCCTTTATCATTTGCTATCCATAACACGTTTCATTATTTTGATAGCTTCATATTCAGCCTTATAGGAAGCAAGAATAACTTGCTTAGACACATTGGTAACCTTGAAAAATTACTTTGTTAAAATAACCTTTCCTCCTGCAGGCTTTTGAGTGCTAGTCATTGGTTGCAAACAACCACATGGATATTTATTTTCATTGGCACAATATGCTTTCCTCCATATAGATCTTAGAAACTCAGCAAGAATTGCATTACAAGGCCAGCAAAACAATTCAGCTCCTCTTTTCTTGCGTCTCTCTCCCACACATTCATATATAGAATTATAGACACAACCATTCAAAAGATTGGGCAGAGAATTATGCACTCAGACACACACACACACTGAATCCTGCACACCTGGATAGTCACGCACTAGCATGCACAGATACTCATGAACAGAGAGCCTGTGGTAATTTGGGAAATCTGTGTCTGTACAACTTATCTGCAGTGTTGTTGTAACCATGTTGATCCCCGGGTATGCGAGAAACAAGGTAAGGGAAGTAATATGTTGTGTTAGACAACATTCTATTGGTGGAAAGGACAAGCTTTCAAGTGACACAGATTACTTCCTCAGGCCTGGAGAAGGTTACTGGAGTGTCAGAGATAAATAAAGGTGGGACAGATTGTTAAACATAAAAGCTTCACACATGCATTAGGAGACCATTTAAGATGAAGTGATGAATAGATTGTTAAGCATAAAGGGTTCAAACATGCTGTAGAACACCAAATAAAGTGACTGAACAATTAAGGGTCAGCAGTCAGCAGGTTGTATAACTGTAAATCCAGTGTCTTTGTTACATCCATGGTTTTAGGTTCCATCCGAGTTATGAATGTAAGTGCCCAGGCTCATCTTTTGCAAGTGCTGTGCAGGTTTCCATTGAGTACAAGAAATGAGATATGGTCACTTCAGGTATGAAGTAATCACTTTGTGAAAAGTGTTCCCCCATGGATGGTAAGATGGCTTTGTCTTTTATCATTTTTCTGCACAAGTTCATTCAAGAGCATAGGGATTGTCTGGTTTCACCCATATAGTTGTCAGAGCATTTGATGCACTGGACATGGAGGACCACACATTGTGATAGGCATGTTTAAGAGCCAGGGATCTTGAAAGGTGTATTGAGGGGTATGATATTGTATCAACGGAGTTAGGTCTGCATGTTTTGTATCTATTGTTTTGGCAGAGTCAGGTGCCACTTTCAGTTAGTGAATCCTTGTCTGTGGGAAGTTTGCTTTTGATGATGATTTTGGTGAGATTGTGTGGTTGTTTGAAGACTAGAAGTGGGGGATTGTGAAAGATTTCTTTCAAGATATGAATCCCATGGTGTGTGAGTTGTACCTGCTTGATGATACTCTGTATGGATTCCTGTGTTGAGTGGTAGATGACAGGGACTTTCAGGCTTCCCAAGGTACACAAACAAGGGAACACAGGCAGAGTCATCATATCTGGCCGCAGCATTTTTACTGAAAGAATATCAGGACTCATAGAACCCATCCTCAAACTACTCACCACACAATAAACCAACTTCCTCCAAGACACTACTGACATCTTCCAAAAACTCTGTAACATTAATAACCTCCCTATTGATAACATCAACAATGTTAATGTTATTAATAACTTTAATAATCTCCTTCAAAATATTATTCTTGTCCCCATGTCACCTCCTGATCACCAACCTCCATCATCAAGATGGCATCTCTGCTTGCCTCATCTATCCATAAAATAATCTATAATGCTCCAAAATCCACCCAAATATATCACCAACTCATCTCTTTGTTCCTCACCCATAATGACTTCACATTTAACTGCAAACACTTTGTCTGAACCATGGCAATAGTCATGGGTAATAGGATGTCTCTCCAATATACTTCACTCCTCACTGGCTACCTCAAGGAAGAATTTCTGAAAAAATGGCTTGATAAGGTACTGAGAAGACTGAAAACATGTCAGACAGGTGGGTTGGAGTGTATGGTTACACAAATTGCATGCCTCTTGGTATTAAGAAGGAATCTAAGCAGCTCACAGAAATCATGATCTCTCATTGCTGTTTCCAAGTGACGATTTAATCTGCCATGTCACTGTGCACAGTGAATGATCAAAGAAAGAAATTAGAGATGAAATGGCCCATTATTTATTTATTTGGATTTTTATAAGTTATAACAAAAGGAAGTTCAGCAAATGCATTCTTGACTTTTTTTGCAATATCCAAATAATTTTGTTACCAAATTTGCCCATAAATTTGGGGTATGCTCATTTATTAGGGTTACTTTCCGTGGGGGTGGGGAGCGTTGTACTCCTATCAGTGTTCTGCTTGTGTTACGTGCATTTCTATATGGAGCTTATTTCTCCCTTCTGCAAGTCCCCTCCCAGTGGAGCTACTCTAGCAGGACCTAAACTTCCCAAGACTGGGTTTCTAAGTGCGTCTGAGCGGACCGGGTCTATCAGCACTCTCAGCTGATCCCTTATATGTCCCTGAACTCAGCAGGCTGGGTCACACAGCACTTCTCTGCTGCCACCCTTATATGCCCCTGACACCGCACTGGACTAGACTTGAGCACACGTTTGAGCAGGCTGGGTCAAAACAGCACTTTCAGCTGTCACCCTTATATGCCCCTGGACTCAATCAGGCTGGGTCAAAGCAGCACTTTCAGCTGCCACCCTTATATGCCCCTGGACTCCACAGGCTGGGTCAAAACAGCACTTTCAGCTGCCACCCTTATATGCCACAGGTTCAGCACGTTAGTAACCCCCTTAGTGAGCAGACCTTACAGGATTTTCGGCATCATAGGGATCTTTAGCTAGGTAAAAGAAGCGTTGCTGTAGAGCAATATAGGGAAGCCAAGAACACAAAGGAGATGGAAAGAGTCTGGCAACCACCTTGAATACAAAAGTTACTTTATTGCCAGGTACATAAAACTTATGAATAGTTATAAAAGGAAAGAAAAATATCCAAACAATTACAATATCAATAACCATACAAAGAGAGAGAAATGATCAAAGAGTTACAATATTACCCAGTTTCAATTGTAGCATTGGGGAAATCTAGCCCAAGTGGATTACAAAGGTTAAATTTAGACTAAGAGGAAAGAGAGAGAAAAAGGGGGGGCAGAGAGTTGTCTCACCACTCAGTGCAGCTCAAAGGTACCCAGGAACCAGGCTGTTCAGCTTAGGGTCTGGAGTGCTGGAGACAGGCAGAATCCCCACCACGATGAGCAAGGAAAAGGTGATGTCCCAGTGGAACTGTTGCAGCTTTTTTTGGGTCCAGGCAGCAGAACAGATTCAGGCAGCAGAACAGATCAGAGTAATTTAGAACTAGCTTCTGATTCAGAACTTGGGTAGGGATTTTTGTAGGGAAGAAACAATGGTTCAAGGCAGAACACTAGAGTTGTTTTGGTGTAAATAATGACTTAAGTGAGTATACCAGAGCTGTTTAGTTTAAGTGGACAATAGGAGCTGATCATTCCTGGCTATGGGGGCATTCCTCTGAGGGAGCTCACAATGCAATCAGGCAGATTCAGTGTGTTGGATATCAATACAAGATCAATTGACTAGAATTGGTCTGATAATTGCTGAGCTGGGTGTGTGCAGACATGAGTTCATTTGTCTCAGGAGCAGAGATCTCCCATCATGCAGTGCTTCCCTGCTTTGCCAATCCCAGAGTTCAGTGCAATTCCTGCCTTGGAGCTTGGTTCTCCATTCAGCATGCTAATTCTGGTTCCATCCTTGATGCAAATGAAGTTTCTGCTGTCCATTCAGTGTGCTAATGGCTCACATCTTCACTGTAGATGAGGCTAGAGGAGTTGCCTTAATTCCATCACCCTTGTTCCAAGGGGTTTAGGTGTGTCTCCCACTGCCTTGTCATTGGTTTTAGTTTCTGGTTCAAGCAGAGGCTGGGGGGGTGGTGAGTCACAGAGGCAGGATACTCTGCCTGGTTCCAAGAACACAGAGCTAACCAGTAACAAAGAAATTAGAAAGACAACAGAGTCCTGTGGCACTTTTAAAGACTAACAGATTT
>ML685901.1:657060-679249 GCA_007922175.1 Pelusios castaneus
CAAGGTCCCCTAGCCCCACAAAGTCAACCTAGAGCATCCAGTGTGGATGCTCTAGGTTGATTTTGTAAGTTCCCCTTTAAGTTGACTTTATTTTTAAGTGTAGACACACTAAGTCGACTTAACTAAGTCAACTTTAAGTTGACTTCGTTAAGTTGACTTAGTTAAAGTCGACTTAAATTAACAAGTGTAGACATAGCCTATGTGTCTGAGCACTTTGTTATAGGGAGCATGTCTTTTATGTGTCTGTTAAGGAACATATACTATTCTAGTGCTATGTAAACAACCATTGCCTGGAATCACTCACAATGAGCAACAAATCCACTATCAAAAGCTTCAGTGTTTCAAGTTACAAACTAGCTTAATGCACCATAGAGACTTCTGAAAGGGGAAAAGAGTTGAGAGATAAGGGGCAGCTGGATTTCCCCACCCTGTTATGTAGTGTGAAGCACACTGATATAAATACAATAGAAGAATTATCATAATTGTATTTGTAACCAAGTGGAGACAGCAGCAACAGAGGTGAGGTTCATTATTGAAGGATTCTTCTTAACAATACAAAGCAGAATAGATTCAGATGGCCACGCAGTAATCTGGAAAAATTAAATGCCACCCCATGGCAGCTCTAAGAAGCAGTACTTCCCCTCTGTCAGGCACTGAATCTGTGTATAACAAAGAACTTCTAAAAAAGGGAAGAGGAACCCATTATTAATGTGGGAAACACAACCACAATTCAGAGAGCATGAGCAAACAGCCACCCCAGAGTACATCGGGCAGTGTCCTGTGCATCATTTTCTCACCTTACGGTGCAAAAGTCTGACCAACCAATTTTCCTTTAACATGACATTTTCCTCTCTCTTTGACTCACCCCATTCACAGCTCTTGTCCTTGCTGAGTGAAGTCCCAGAGTTCACAAGTGAATTCACAGCAGTTCATCTTCCACCTGGGAGTGAGGAACAGTACTGAGCAATGCCTTAGTTTCACCACTGTCTCTGAAACTGGCTAACAGTTGCTGCCATTCACTCTGCCACCACTGCTGCTGCTCACCATCAAGTATGGTGCTACCATTGGTGTCTGCTGCCTCCACCCGACTGCCACCACCATCTACCACCACTGTCTCAGTGCTGCGACATTACATTCTGAGTTCCACCACTTAACCCAGCTCCCAGGCTATGTCTACACTTGCACTTTGTCAACTTTAACTAAGTCGACGTAACTAAGTCGACTTTAAGTCGACTTAGTTAAGTCGACTTAGTGTGTCTACACTTAAAATTACTACCTTTCTATTGATACCAAACATGACATAGCTCCTATGGATTATAGCATTTAGGATAGATGGATAGAAAATAATATCATAAATGCTTCCCTAAATCCAGACAGCATCACACCCGGCCCACATACCCTGCCCTTTGGGGGGCATGCCAGGCTCCCCTGGTGCCCCCCCCCCCGGCAGGGAGGGCATTGGTGTAGCCCTGGGGTAGCCCTAAGTCAACTTAGGGCTACCCCAGGGCTACAATGGCTTAAGTCGACTTTAGAAAGTCGATTTAAGCCTTAGGTCGAGTAAAAAGCAGGTTTAATAGTCGACTTTATTTTCCTTAAGTCCACTTAAGCAAAGTGTAGTGTAGACGCAGGGTAAATTAAGTCGATTTAAACCAAGCTTACGTCGACTTAATTTACCAGTGTAGATGCAGCGCCAGAGATTTCAGCAGGCAGTGAGGAATCTCACTGCTAATTCAGGGTCTCCTACTTCAACACCATCCACCACCATATCTAAGGCTCAGCACCTGGTTATCACTGAATTAGGTTGGACATTAGGAAAAACTTCCTGTCAGGATAGTTAAGAACTGGACTAAATTGCCTAGGGAGGTTGGGGAATCTTCCTCAAGGAAGATTTTTAAGAGTAGATTAGGCAAACTCCTGTCTAGATAAGGTTTGGTCCTTCCATAAGTGCAGGAGAGTGGATTAGATAACTTCTTGCAATTCCTTCCAGTTATATGATGCTTTAATTTAATTTTTAATTTTGATCTTTTTAATTTTTTTTTACTATAAATAAACTTAAATTTTGAAATGAATACTCATTTGGAATGGAATAATGGAACTTATCATTTAAAATGTCAAAATGGGACAGTTTGACAACTGTAAATCTTTCATTTGTCCAAACATTTTTCTTTATGGGAAATTTGCTCAAAACCAGGACTTTGCTTATAAATGGTTTGACAAATCTGCATCTTCTGACCAAAAAAAGATTTGTCCAAAAATTCTCAACCAGTTCTGCCTTAATTTCTTCCTCTAAACTCAACAGTTCAAACCCAACTTCTTTTAAGGCAGTAGAACTCTGAAAAAATGCAGTGCAGTGGGTGTGTATCATGAGTATCCTGAACAAGCCTCTAGAAAAAAAAAATAGTTACTGGTGAATAACTTCTCTTTAGTCCGTAAGGTGGTTTCTACATATTCCTATTTCTCACTCTACATGCCAGCTAATGCATCACAAGGTTTGCCCATATATTTAAAGTCATTGCCACAAATATTACACACTTTAGTCAGAGACTTAGCTGTTGTAAGTGGGCATAGTCCCTGAAATAAATGGACTTGTGCCAGTTTTCATGAATCAAAGAGCTGAGCCACCTTGTCTTCTCTGCTAATCGTGAGACATCTCCTAAGAATATAAATTCTGAGCTGAGTTCCTTCCCTGAATTTAGTTTTTAATGGCCATTGCAATGTGTCCTTTTGGCCATCTTCTCCCTATGCCTAGGAGAGCACTTGTCATCTCAACGGAGCAGCTAGTAAATAAACCAAACAGTACAGAGCAGCTGTGACAGCTCTCTCGGGAGATTTGAAGATTAAATACAAATGTAGTTCAGCACTGGAAAATAATTTGAAGATGTTTTCACACTGTTTCTCAGTAACCTTGGCGATGAACCATGGGCTCCTTTTGTCCTGGCATTTTATTTTTCCTCTTAAAAAAAAAAAATCATAAGGAGGGGATTTTACAGAACACTGAAGCTGTATTGCTTTACCTTGCAGATACTATACTTACACATCCTCATAAATTAAGATGAAGGTTAACTACTTAAAGGTATCTAATAGATAGTTTGCTAGTGAGTCGCAGCAATATGAAATTTAAATAATGGGTTGCATTCTCACTAATGATTAGTGTAGTACCAGTGGGCACTCCATAGTTTGTGTCTGTGGGCAGATGAGTAAAAGAAGAATGGTTAGCTGGCAGGCTCATGCATGTGAAGGAGACAGGAGAGACCTGGATGTAGAAATAAGCACAAGAGTGTTATATCTACTGCTCCAGTTTATATGGTGGTCTGCAGGTTGGTGCATGTTTATCGATCATTTAAATATAAATAAATTGCTGTTTGTAAGCCATACTTAAATACTGGGTAGGTAGGTAAACTTTTCTGGCACCAATGCTTCGTTAACGTCTATGAAGGAAATTGCACTGGATAATTCAGTATTTTTCTGGGGATGGGCTCTCTACATTGAGAGTGAAGTTCGAAATAATGCTGCCTACCTCGACTTTCTGCAGCCTGGGTCTCCACTGTCAGAGCAGTACATTCGAAAAACAAATGGAGTTGTAATTTGATCTGCTAACACCCAGGGCCATCCCGTGGGGGTTGGGGTGGGGTGGAGATCGGGGCCATTCGGATCGGCTTGTAGGGGCCCCCACGCACCATCACTCTAGGGGTGCAGCCCTGAAAGGGCGTGTCCTATGCACCCCCCCCCCGCTGAACCCCTGGGGGCAGGGAGGGCCAGCCCAGAGGTGTTCCCATCCCACCGTGTTGCCTCCGGCTTTCCGCCAAAGGTAGCAGGGCCGGAGCACGGAGAAGTGCAGCAGTGGGCGAGGGGGCAGCAGTGCAGGACATGCGTAACAGCGAGGTTCGGCGCAGTCACCCTGCTCGCCCCTCCACCCCCAAAGGATGGCCCTGCTAATGCCACTCCTGCAAGTGGTGCAGCATTGAGGTCGAAATCCATCATTCTAGTTTAGGTGTCGCTAACCAGAGAGTAGCGTGACCAGTTTTTCCCTGTCCCTTTACCATGACAACACAGCTCCTCCCCTACTGCTAGTTTTCAAGTAATTCCTCTTTCTGCATGAAGCACTGTCTCTGTCTGTATTGTCTGCTGCAGAGAAACTGCAAAGAAAGCTTTTCCTGCTTTTTTTTTTTTTTTAGAGAAGATGTGTGGGAGAGTGAGCAGCGGATGACTGCCTCCCCACATGTTCCTGCACCTACTACCCACAGTACAATGCATTTCAGTCAGTAATGTGAGCACTGGGGATATGAGACCCCAAACAAGCAATTTGGTGTGATCGGTCACCTTCATCTTCTGTAATTCGACAGCCTAAAATCAAATTACAACCCCGCCCCACTGTAGACAAACCCTTTGGACCAGTGGTTCTCAGCCACTGTGTTAGGACACATTACTATGTCAGAACACAGTGGTAAGTGTGTCGCAGAGAGCCAGGGAGATGGCTGGATTCATCCTGGGGGAGGTGGGCTGGTGTGTCCTGCAGGGTCGCATCCCACCCCCCAAGTGTGTCACGACCTGAAAAAAATTGAGAACCATTGCTCTGGACCATCATTATATTTATTAGGTTGACATGCTTCTATCTGGTCAGGTCCAAATGATGGCATTGATATAAATGAGGAGGCCTCAGGATGTGCTTCTTTGCAGATTCATCCACAAGACCAGATCCTCAGATGGTGTAAAGGTGCCAAATCCAAGCTAGCTGTCTGCTGAGGAAATATTCTACATTTGGCTTGCTATTTTCATTTGGCTTGCTATGGTCCTGTTTCAAATTTCTTTTTAAAAAGTCCTTATAATGTAGTCTTTGCCTTTTGAATTTGAAGAAAGCAGCTATTAACATAGAGAACTAGAAAGAAGTTACCAGAGATAGATATAAATGGAAGGCCAGCTTCAACAGCATAATATCAAGCAGCTCTCCATTTTCTCCTGTCCAAACTGTCACAGAGGCTTCACTTCAAATGTTGGACTTCTTCTCATTGCCGACTTAACAAGTGTTAAATTTCCCTCCTCCACCGTCATAGTCATCTATGATGGACAGCCGAAGAATGTTCTTGTTTAGGGATTTGAAATCATTTCACTGACATTCTTTTCTTGTTCCCATTCATTTCCTCACGGCATGGCCTGTCCATACATATCTACACTTACTGTTGTCAAAACAAAAAAAACGCCTGTAGGTTTACCTCCTGAGGATGTGATTATCACATCAGATCTGTCAAGCGAGGCAGCTTTAGCCTGAGTCAGTGTTTTTATAAGGGACCTCTAAAGAAACATCTAAGTTCTAAGATGACTGTTCTGTCTAAATCGTTTCCTAACCTAGGCTTCAACATCTTTTAAGGTGGCCTTTTTAAGTGTTTGCAATTATATGTGAAGAAAGGCCAACATGGGTTGGCAAAGTTAGACTTTTAAGTTTCTATTTTGGAGCCTAAGGGTTTGCTTTTCAAAAATGTGGCTTGTTTCTTCCATCAGTTCCTCTGTGTTTAGTGGAGCTAAGGACCCAGCACTCACTTATTTTTGAAGATGTTGGTTCTCTGACATTTTGCTTTTTGAAATATTCCAGTTCTGTGGCTTTTTTTTTTTTTTTTTAAAGTGGGAATTATCCCTGGTATTAAGACAAATCTAACTCAAGAGAGTTCATTTTTCCTACCAAATTTATTGGTCAGTTTAATGTTTTATACTTCCCAACTTCCTTCCAAAAGGGTATGGGGTGCTCTTTTTCACAGTTGAATCCCTGCCACATTTCATTCCAAATGTGAGAGTATTCCATGATTGACAAATTGATCCCGAAATACTGTTTAAGATTGTGAATCACTTTCGGATCATTTACCTGAAAGTAATATACAACTTTTACCAAAGAAGTAAACAAAGGAAACCTGAAGCAATGGAAATTACACAATTCCCCTGTATAATAGTAATTTAAACTACTAACACACAAACAATGGGCACACTATTACTCTTTACTCACAAATAAATCCTCCACATCAGAATCACAAGAGCAACCAGGGCCAGGCAGCAATGATACAATTGATACCTTAATTAACTGCTCTACTTTAAAGAATATGGACAAAAGAATTTAATGGCTGACCTGGAAGTTTGCAAGGTGCTATTGACCAACAGAATGATTTGAAATACTGCTGGAGTTTCGCTATTTTCTTCTGAACCATGAAATGCATAAAGATTTTAGGTACATCTCCAAAGGAAGATAAAATAACTCCTTCATGCCTTTTTTATTGAACATATTTTTCCATCTGGAAAAAGCCTTAATTTTTATGTCAATTACTAAAGCCTAGTAAGTTGCACAATTCAATATTCACATACATTAAGTAGTCTTGTCCTTCAATACTGATATGTCCACTGTTGTCTAACTAAGGGTGCATCTACACTTACAAATTAAGTCAATTTAAGGAGGCTCAAATCGACTTAATTTACTCCGCGTCTACACTGGGCTTTCCTTAATTCGACTTAAGCTGCTCCTTAAGTTGAATTAAGGAAAAGTTAGTTTGAATTAATAGCACCTTATTTTAATTTGAACTAACGCTTAAGTCAACTTTATTAAGTCAACTTAAGCCAGTGTAGACGCGGAGTCGTGCCTAGTTGGACCTTTTTAAGTCAACTTAAAATGTTAAGTCAACTTAATAAGGCCAAAAAGGGGCCACATCTACACTTGAAAAGTTAAGTCAACTTTTGTTAAGTCGACTTAAAAAGGTCCACTTTAAGTCGACTTAAAGTCGACCTTATTAAGTTGACTTCCTGAATTCGGCCTAACTTATCAAGTGTAGAAATAGCCTAAAAGTGCCACCCGACTCCTTATTTGTTTTACTGAACTAGACTAATACGGCTACCCCTTTGGAACTTCTATTTTCCTAGGACCTTTAGGAGCTTCATGAAATAAAAATAAACACTCCTGATTTCAATGGCCTTTGGATCACAACTTTGGAACTACTTCCACATAGTCAGCATCATGGCAATAGCTAAAAAGCAACAATAACACTTTGCATGTATATAACATATTGCCCAGGAGTATCGCAAAAGCACATTACAAACAGTGATTAATTGAGCAGTGTACACTCCTATGAACTGCTATAGGTAAATAACTGAAAATAATAACATTTGAGGCTCTATCCATAGACATCCAAGTGGCTTACAAAAATTACTGCATTTTACAATATGAGGAAACTGAAGAACAGAAAGATGAAGACAACATGCTCAGCAAGTCAGTAACAGAAAATGGAAAAGAACCCAGGTACCTTACTCCCCACTGGCTTACACCTTGAACAGTCATTTGCATGTGGGCAAAGTGAGTGTAAAACAACATTAAACCAATGAAGAGTGCACAGTAATGCACATGCAGTAAGCACATGCTTCCATTGAAGGCCTTCTTTTAACTAACATGAACACTCCGGAAAAGAAAACATTAAGATCAAAGGCTCCAGTAGCCGATTTCAGAGTTTATCAATATAGCTGAACTCAAATGTGTTTGTAGGGCAATAGAAACAGCTCCTCCTTTCCTCTCTTTAAAAAGCTGGTTGTGTTTCTGTGTGCGGCTTTGTCGGCAATGGCTTGCTCTACATTTTTTGCATTATTCATTGAACTGAGCTTTCCCTCAGGAGATTTTTCCACCAGAGCAAGGGTATGATTTTATTTTGCTTTGTGCCTCATGCTATGCACATCTAAGACATGATTTTGCAATGTAACAGGCAAGCTGGTCACCAATAACAAAAACAATCATTACTCCTTTGGCCTCACAAAATATTAACACAGTCATCCTCACCTTTGTTATTTATTTTCACAGTACAAAAAAAGGTCAAGACATCTAGGGCTTGATCTACTTCCCATAAAACTCTATAGAAATATTGATGTCAATTGGCTTTACAATGGGACCCTATAGAATGAAGAGAAATACATGGTCCGTGTCCAAAGAGTTTGCAAATTAATTCTGGATGTGACACAAAGAATAGCGGTAGCAATCAATAGGGCACTGATGTGGATCTGATGCCCCTTATGTTCTTTTGAGCATATCTTTGTGATTAAAAAAAGAAAAAGAGGTGAACATTCTCTTTGATATTTGGTATGTGTGACGATGGCTTTCCTTTCCCTCTTTCTTGCCTGTCCATATATTTAGGTATTCGTTTTTCAGCTGTGTGGCTGATTTTCAGAATCACATGTTCAAATCATATATGTATTTGAAGTCTTCATTTGTTTTGGCATATGTGTCAGATATCTACCCAATTTGTGTATGCACCTGTTTCAGTTCTGTGCACAAAAAATAGCCAAGTTGTGAATCTCTAATGTGATTGTGCATTTCCCAATGTCAGTTTTCAATCTGTGGCCTTACCTTTTCTATGTGCATACTTAATTATGGAACTAGGAACCTAACTATTCATCTAAGTTTTTTAAACATTCACTTTGTCTCCTCACCAGTCCAGCCAGAAGTAAGAAACGTAGAAAAATGAAAGAAAATCAATCAATCAATCAACCAATCAAAAAAACGACACCTGTAACTGGCAAGATTTCTAACTTAATGTTGCATACTAGAGAGGCTTGGATGAGTCTACTGGGACTTCTATAAGTGGAACAACCAAACTTTCTGAAGTTCACGCCCAGCACTAATGTTTATTAATCTATAGGTTAAAGAAACCTTTGTTACCCTAACCTGAAAATAATAAAGCCAAAATTTATAGCACCATCTATTTAAAATATAATTTGCTGAGCATCAAGCTTTCCCTTTAAGTATATATAGAATTGTAAATGGCATGCTAATTAAATAAAAAAGCTTGCTTAGTGTCACAATGTCACTTGCATTACACTAAAGTCTGACCATTTCTTTGAATTTAAGAGATGTGATAATGTATTGCATTCAGGTACAATGTCTCCACGGGCAGTAGTTTGGTAAGTAGTTTTTTTTACTTATTATTCCTGTGTCTAAAACTGCCACCCTCCTTTACAATTAACAGGCAATATCATAGCCTATGTCTACACTTGTTAATTTAGGTCGACTTAGTTAAGTCGACTTAACAAAGTTGACTTTAAGTCGACTTTGTTAAGTCGACTTAGCATGTCCATACTTAAATTTTAAGTCGTCTTTGGTGGAAACTTACGAAGTCGACCTAGAGCGTCCACACTGGATTCTAGGGGCTAGGTGGACCTGGGACAGGTCCATGATGTCAGGGGGGGGCACCCCTTCCCAAGTGCCAGGGGGATCAGCCTTTGCCCCATTGTACCTGGGCAAAATGGGGCAAAGGGGGACAGGGACCCTGGCAAGGCATAGGGGCAGGGTGAGCCCTGCCCTTTGGGGGGGGCATGCCAGGCTCTCCCTCTGCCACCCCCCCTGGCAGGGATGGCAGTGGGGAAGCCCTGGAGTCCCCTAAGTTGACTTTAAGTCGACTTAGGGGTACTCCACGTCTACACTGGCTTAAGTCGACTTTAGAAAGTCGACTTTAGAATGTCGACTTAAGCAGAAGTTGACTTAAAATGAGATTTTAGAAAGTCGACTTAATTTTTCCTTAAGTCGACTTAAGCAGCTTAAGGACTTAAGGAAAGTGTAGTGTAGATGCAGAGTAAATTAAGCGAACTTAAGTCGATTTAATTTACAAGTGTAGACGCACCCATAGTCTGTGAACATCCCACTGTAATCAGTGAGACTGCATTAGGACGAAGGTGTTCTGCAAAGTGAGGAAAGGTGTGTGTCCATTATTTATATTTGTTAAATATGAGCACACTGCAAAACGCCCACAATGAGTTAGCATGTCTAGGGTACGGGGCCTTGGCCTGAGAATTGTGAGATCTAGGTTCTAGTATGGAGCCATCTCTGTTGTGTGATCTAAGGCAGGTCAGAAGCACAGAGAAGTGATGTTTTTCCCCGGCCACTTGCAGTAATTAGGATGCAAGCCCTTTAAGGTAGAGAATTTTTTACTGTGTGCTTGCACAGAGCCTGGCACAGTGGGAGCCTTGAGGTACTATGATTAAAAAAAAGACGTAATAATAGTGAATAAAAACTACCCCTGCCATAAAGGCTGTTCAGTCTAGAAAACAATAGGCAGAAGAAGTTTACATAAGAACAGTCACACTGGTTCAGATGAGTGGTTTATCTAGACCAGAACCCTGTCTCTAATAATGGCCACTCGCTTCAGAAGGAATGAAGTTGAGTAAGAAGAAAGTAAGGGCCAATCATTCTGTTTGTGGCACTGAGAATCTGGCAGTAGGGTATTTTAGATCATTACATAGTAAGAGGAAAGAGATATTTAGGAAAGGAAATTTTCCTTCTCACACTTTCTTGAGCTGCCTTTTGAATATACAGCAAAGGCTCAATCTATCCAGACATGTCAGTGGATAGAGAGAAATGGGGGAATATATGAAGTGGTGCTGGAAAGTGAAGGGTAGTAACGTCAAGGGGGCATTACAAGAGACAGCAATAAGGAAGAATGAAGAGAAATGAAAACCAATGAAAGGATCTGAGAGACTAAAATGGATAGATTAGGTTAGATTGTTCTGATAAAAAAAATCAATAAGAGGTTCAGATGGGAGCTTTACAAATGCTAAACAATTCACTTCAGTCATGAACTGAGAAACATCCTGATTCAGTACTGTGTCTGCTTTATTTTTTTGTCGCAGTCAGAATCACTCTGGCTTTTGGATAACATCCCAACCAGTCCTGCAGTGGAACTCCAGGGAAATCACAGGTATAAAATCAAAACTTTATCCTTGTGAATCACTGTACCGGTTAAAAAAGGCCAGTGTTGTAGGGAAGCATTGCTTTCAGTTAACCTGAACAGTAGAATATAATGGCATTTAAATATACAAACTGTTTAAGAGTGGATTATGTTGCATAGTAGCAGGTGGGTTGTTACCAGTCCAAAAGAAAAGAAAAGAAAAGAAAAGAAAAGAAAAGAAAAGAAAAGTGGTTCTTAGAGTCACAATTCCCTCCAGTTCCCCCAAATAACTTATTTCTGATCTATCCCCCTTGGATTGGTTCAGTCCTATTAGCTGGTACATTGGGGACCGGGAGGAGTGAATCCATGACTCTTCCCCTCCCACTGCTTGTATGGACAGAGATGCGGTAACTTGCCATCCAGCCCTATGCTCTTTTATTAGCCAGGTTAGTTCTCATGCTGTTGCTTGGACAATACAGAGGCCAAAACATATGCAAAACTCCTCTCTGAAGTTCTGTTCTAAGTCAAATCTGGTGCATTTAAGGTCAGTATTCCAATGAGGCACAGGTGTCTGTTGACATCATCCAGCCATTGTGTGTCTGATTTTCCAGGGGTCTTTTACATCACGCTTTCATTGATTCAAAAACAAATATGTTTCTTGCAGGGAAGCTGGCAGGCATTTAGGTCAGATGACCATATCACCTCAGAGAGCACTGAGCAACTCTTTGAGAGAGCAGGACCTGATTAGTTGGAAAATTGATCTTTTCATTTTCTTCAGTTCCTACCATTTGATCTTTTCGATCAATCAGAGATACTCCATCTGAATGGTGTCCAATTTCTTTTTAGTCTTAACAGTGAGAAGCCATATTTCAGTCCCACAGGTCAGAATAATGACCACTAGACCATTATAGTCTCAGCTTCATCTCCCTACATCTCAGGAAATACAGTTGGCAAAAGTTTTTTATTAACCAGAAGAACCGAAAACTATTTAGCTCATTGAGCCACTAGAGAGAATGTAGAATATGTGAGAAGCAAGGTTCCCATTAGCTGAGGGGTTGTCCACACAAACACTCACTACTTGAGAAACTGGTGTATAAATCTACAGCACGCTGGCATGCTGATCACTAATTGTTCATGTGTACCCTCCGGTTACACACTATATGTTTTAAGTGCCCAACAGCTAGGTACACAAGGCCAGTTAGTGCACAGTATATTGGACTGCTGTAGATTTACACACCAGCTTGCTAAGTGTTCATATAGACTTGTCCCCAGACTCCCATCGTCCCACCTATACCCACTCCTTGATGAGCAAATAAGCTTCAAGTGAATCTTAATGGTACAGCAAAACAAACAAGGAGTCCGGTGGCACTTTTAAAGACTAACAAATTCATTTATTGCATGAGCTTTCATCGGAGAGAGGGTGCGTCTACACTGGTAAATTAAGTCAACTTAAGCTTGCTTAAGTCGACTTAATTTACTCTGCACCTACACTACACTTTCCTTAAGTTGACTTAAGCAGCTGCTTAAGTCAACTTAAGGAAAAATTACGTCGACTTTGTTAAACCTACTTTTAAGTCGACTTTCTGCTTAAGTCAACTTTCTAAAGTCGACTTAAGCCAGTGTAGATGTGGAGTAGCCCTAAGTCGACTCTAAGTCGACTTAGGGCTCTCCAGGACTCCCCCACTGCCCTCCCTGCCCGGGGGGTGGGAGGGTGGCACAGGGAGAGTCTGGCATGCCCCCCCACAGAGTCTGGCATGCCCCTATGCCCTGCTAGGCTCCCTGTCCCCCTTTGCCTCATTGTACCCAGGTACAATGGGGCAAAGGCTGAGCCCCCCTGCCACCATGGACCAGTCCCAGGTCCACCTACCCCCTACAAGTCGACCTAGGCATCCAGTGTGGACGCTCTAGGTTGACTTTGTAGGGTCCCCTGAAAGTCGACTTAAAATTTAAGTGTGGACATGCTAAGTCGACTTAAATTCACAAGTGTAGACATAGCCAGAGTGTCTGACGAAGTGGGATTTTCTCCCACGGAGGCTGATGCGATAAATAAATTTGTTAGTCTTTAAAAGTGCCACAAGACTCCTTCCAAACGGGTAGCCGTGTTAGTCCAGCAAAACAAACACAGAGTCCTGTGGCACTTTTAAAGATTAACAAATCTATATATTTATTTATTAAATGTGTTAGTCTTTAAAAGTGCCACAGGACTCCTTGTTTGTTTTACAAGACTCCGTGTTCGTTTGTTGAACTAGACTAACACAGCTATCCCTTTGGAACTTGTCAACATAAACGGTATAGCTTTCATACCAAGGAGTAGAGTGTGAAGTTACATGTGATACCAGTACTGAACTTCTGCACACAGTTCTTGAGTCCACATTTTAAAAAGGGATGTTGAAAAATTGGAGAGGGTGCATAAAAGAGCCACAAATATGATTGATGAGTTGGAGTCAGCAATGCCATAGCAAGAGCTTTCAAGAGCTCGGATTCTTTAGTTAATCAGAAAGAAGATTGATTTCATTGTATCGGTACTTCCTGGGGAGGAATTGCTGGCTACTAAAGAGGTCTCTAATGTAGCAGGGAAAGGCAGAATAAGAACCATTGGGTGGAAGCCAAAACCAGACCAATTCAAACCAGTTGGAAGAAAGATATGACAAAAGAACCAGGAAGTGGGTGTGTGGAGATCAGTGGCACATGTGAAGAGTGGGAGGTAGTCTGTGGGAGTGTAATCTCCCTGACAGAGTGAGAAGCAAAAACTGGTACATCCTTCCTCAAACCACTACTCAAAGCTAGCTATCTGTCAGGATGAATACAGTAAACTGCTATCTCTTCTTGGCTAGTTGGGGGCAAGTGTAAATTACTATCCGATTGGCTAACAGCTACTCACCTCTTTTTTGTTACAGTACCTTCCCCACCCAGCCTCATGTTTATCTCATACACCATTCATGTCTTGTCTTTTAGATTGTATGTTCACCAGGAAAAGAAAAAGCGCGTTCTTAATTTGAGTTAACTCTCCCATAGTCTTTAACTTGACTTGCTCATGCATGAAAGCTATTAGCTCATTTGCCTTCACTAGGGTTGCGTCCACACTGGGTTTTTATTAAGTCAACTTAAGCATTTCCTTAAGTCGATTTAATAACCGCTTAAGTCGACTTAATAACACCACCTCTGAAGGTCGACTTAAAGCCACTGGGGACAGGGAATAGCGCTAATTTGACCTTATTAAGCCAATTTAAAGCCAGTGTGGATGGCTATGTGTACTGTTAAGTCAACTTAACAAGGTCGACATTGAGTCGACTTAAAGTCGACCCTATTAAGTTGACTTAACAAAGTCGACTTAACTTTACAAGTGTAGACATAGCCTAGGATTTTATATGAAGTTAGCTAACTCCAATTAAGAACATACCTCTTTTAGTTTAGTGAAGACAAGGCCTGTGAGTGGAAGTGAAGTGCATCCTGGCTACATTCCTTGTCCCCTATGCAGGGGCAAAGAGCCAGGCAACCCTTATGATACCTATATACCAGGCCCCTGTCACAGTGTATGTTCTCAGGGGCCACTTTCCATCATCTATAAGACACCTTTGTTTTGCCAGAGTAGTATAAAAGGGCCATTGTGTAACATTCTTAGCTCCAAAGAATCTTGGTGTTATCTGAGTCCCCCACCCCACCAGTCTATTCCTTCATTCATCCTGTTTGCAGCAGAGTACTAAGTGGGGAATACAGAGGAGCCAGTCACCATATTATCACATCTCAGGATTATATTTTTACATGTAAAGACAATTTTGTCTGCCCTGGACTTCAGGTATCTTAAAATAATGCCTCTCTGACTGAATTTTCAAACTTCTTGAAGCCAATTTGAAATGTCAAAGCTTGCCCACACCCTCTCAGGGGCTGTCTTGCCCTCCCTTTTTGTGTGTGCAGAAATCTTGTTAGAATTCAAGCAGACATCAAATTTGGATGGCTGAAAGTTCTTAACAAGCTTCAAAAGACTTTGGCTGTGAAATGGCCTGGGAGAAGAAGGATGAAATGCCCATCAAAGGTCAGGTTGAAATCTTAATAAGAGACATTCTTCTTTTCTGACCATCTAATTAGATGATTTGTATTCAAGTCCAAAAGGTGCAGAGAGGCATGGTTTGTTTGAAATGCAAGGAAGACAAGAACATAGACTAATCAATATGAATATTTGTGTGCTGCAGTCAAAAAAAGTTGTACTTTTTAATAAGCATAACATCAGTTCTTCTTTTTTTTAAGAAATAGTTATAAAGGGACATCACACAAGGTTCTAATTTGTTTTTATGTTCTTTGTTTTGCTACTACTACCCAATGAGCAAAAAATACATTGGGTAACAAAAACCAAAAAACAACTTACCTAATTCATTGTGTAACCTTCGGATGGGCTAAATTAATTTAGTTGCCCTTCTCCAGTGCCCCACATAAATCAATACCAACCCCTATGGGGAAAGCAGCTGGAGACCCAGGATCCAGTCTGTACAGGACTCACGGCGAAGCTTGCTCAGAGCTACACTCACACATTAAAATACTACTAAAAACAAACATAACAATGAACTTTATTAACTACTAACTAAATGAACCTTATCCTAAGAAAACAAACTACAATTAACCAAGAACAATCCCTTGCATGAAAGATACCCAAGAGTCCCAAAGTCTGTGTGGAGTTCACCCAACTCTCAGCTACAGTCTCTGTTCCAGTGTGGAAGCTTGAGTGGCAAGAAATAGCTGTCCTCTTCTTTCTTTACTGGGATCCTCTGTAGCATTACATGCAGGCTTTCTCTTCTCCTCTGCAACCAGCCCTCAGTCCCATATGCATGTCTGCAAGGTCTGTCGCAAATGACTCCTTTACATGGAGAAAACATCTTGTTCACTCCTGGCTCAGCTTCTCTCCAGAGCACTGAGCACATGGTCTCCCCTCAAGGCAGCTCCTGCCTGCTGTCTGCTCAGGCTGCTGCTCTCCAGTCATCTGACTGACAACATCACATCACACCAGCCGGGCACACTGTGGAGCATGCTCAAATTGCTACCACTCCCTGCTTCTGGAAGTTTCCAGTTGTGGGTCGCTAATCTGCCCAACAACAGTAACCCACCCTCAGCAGGTCTCTCAGAGATAGCCTTTTCAGGCCTATGGGTTACAATTGTCCATTCCTTCAATCAAAAAGCATAACACTTCCTGACATGAATCAGTAGCCCTCTGTGCAGTATATGTTACATGTCCCTCACTCTACATAATCCATCAAGGATATTCTCAAGCTATAAAGTTCAAGGTCTATCAGTCTCTAGTTCTATCCCTGGTATGGCAACCACTGCACATCTACATCTATTTCTAAATACACGATGAAGCCTATTGCATTTTAAAGTCTGTTTAATTTTAGTGCACAGAACATCACTGTGCCACACTTGTTCTCAGGTTTCCTGGAATCCTCTCATTCGGATTTATTTTGTGGTATCTGGGTTGCAGCTACAGGCGATGCTTCTCCCAGAAAGTCCTGGTTTAGGGCTACTCATTTGATTTGCCCTGTATGTTCTTTTGCTCACCCTGTGAGGCTTAGAACTAGATTTTAAACAGGCTCACACATATTGAACTAAGTAAAATCTTCAAATTTACTTCTTCCCCCCCATTGGTGCTTTCTATCAGAGGTGTTTTCCCTCCCCCAATATCCAGTATGTCATTATGGCATGATCTTAGAATCTACAGTGATAGGCAAACCTGTCCTGGGCTTCTTAAAAAGTTCAGGTTTCATTGGCAGAGAAAAAATCAGGAGGATAGCAGAATAGCAGGAGATCAGACCTTTGCTCCCACATCGTTCTAGGAAGATATGAAACAAATTGAGACCAGTGAGACCAATTAAAAAACAGGATGGGTGGAATTTAAACACTGTCCTTACTTGGTTTTATTATTCATTCAAGTTCAGTGTTTTCTGTCATTTATCTTTTGTGCTGTTTAGTTTTACTCACAAGTGTGAGGTACATGAGCCATTTGTGAGTAAGAACCATTGAAGGAGAGGAAGTATGAGAGAGCTGGGGCAGAAGTCAAGCGAGGAAGCTAGAGATATGGGAAGGGGAGCAATGGGTTCTAAAAGCATAAAAGGTTAAATAGCACTGTGGTGACTCTGGTAGCTATGTTGTCCAGAAAAAGAAAAGACTGTCTGCTTGTTCCAGTAGCACACAACAGGAGGAAACTGTGTGCCATCACCAGAGATGGGTGAAGGTATTTGGACAAGTAGTTTGCAGGAAAAAAAATGAAGTTGCAGCAAGATACAAAACTATTTGACCTAAACTATTTGCTAATGTAGTGAATGTTTCCAGGACGAAAAAATTCTCACTTGAAGTGCATTTTCAGAACAAAATATTTTGACTCTTTATTTAAAAATATGTCATTAGATTTACTTATTATTTTAAAATATATATTTTTTAAAAGTATGAAGTATGTGTACACAAGCAGAAGAACCACACATGTAGCTCATAGGGCAGACATAACCTTATTGTGAGCCCCACATTCACTTTGCTCTGGTGTAACTGACTGGATGTGCTGTGGCAACGGTGCATTACACAATGTTCATTATAGAGTTGATGAGTAACACACCTACTGGGCGTTAATTTTGGTTTGTTTTTAACCTGATAGTTTGTTTATTTCTTCAAAGAATTTGACAAAGTAGGATTTTCTCCCACGAAAGCTCATGTGACAAATAAGTTTGTTATTCTTTAAAGTGCCACAGGACTCCTTGGGTGCATCTACACTGGCAATTTAGGTCGACTTAAGGAGGCTTAAGTTGACCTAAACAAAGCCACATCCACACTGGGCTTTTATTAAGTCGACTTAAGTATTTCCTTAAGTCGACCTAAGGAAAGCTTAAGTTGACTTAATAACATCTGGTTTTAGGTCGACTTAAGCCTTAAATTGACTTCTTAAGTCAACTTAAAGCCAATGTGGATGGGGATTAGCGCCTAAATCAACCTTATTAAGTCGACTTAAAGCATTAATTTGACTTAATAAGATCGACAAGGGGCTATGTCTACACTAGAAAAGTTAAGTTGACTTTATTAAGTCGACTTAACAAAGTCTACCCCTTTGGAACTAGTTTATTTGTCTTTGAGATGGAATACATGGGTATTTTAAGCCATGCCCTCTCTCACTTCAGTCATCCATTTTGTTTGATATCAAAACAGCTTCTCTGCTCTGAGCAGTTCAACTCCACTCTTTATTTATATCACAATTTTTTGATTTCGAGATCATCAAATGTTTAAATTGGACAGTAACACAGTGTGAGGGATTTCAGTATTTAAGGTAATAATCCATTTGTTTCACTTGCTCCACAATTTTCTTTCGCTTTGAGAATGTTTACAGTCTGATTCATTCCATTTCTGTGTATGCTTGTTTCTGGTCATGGTCATGCTACTAATTTAGTCATTTCACATTGTGTCACACACTTTCCATTCTTCACATCATCAAATTAACTGGCTGTTTTAGCACATTTCTTCTCCTCCTTCCCAACACATTATTTATTTCCCTAAAGGTTGCTGCTATTACTAGTCACCCTCACACGAAATTTTTTTCAACTCTCATCACAGAATCATAGCAATGTAGAGCTGAAAGGGACTTCAGTAGGTCATCAGCCCTCTGTGCTGATGCAAGAACAACTAAACTTAGACCATCCTCAACAATCCACCCTATTCTAAAAACCTTCCAATGATGGGTATTCCATGACCTCCCTTGTAACCATCAATATAGTTAGAACATTTTCTTTCTAACCAAAATCTCCCTGGCTGAAGATTAAGCCATTGCTTCTTGTCCTACCTTCAACCGACATAGAGAACAATTTATCACCATCTGCTTTATAATAGTCCTTAACATACTTGAATACTTTTATCAGATTTCACCCTGTTAACCTTCTTTTCTCCAGACTAAACATGTCCAGTTTTTTTAACCTTTTCTCATAGGTCAGGTTTTCTAAACCTTTTATCATTTATGTTGAGATGGTAGAGTTCAGGATACTGATCAATGGAAGGAAGGAAAGAAGCAGAACACACACCCTGGACTTCAGAAGAGCAGATTTTGGCTCCCTTAGGGCAGGATCCCTTGGGAGGTTGATCTGAAGGGGAAAGGTGTCCAAGACAGCTGGCTGTATTTTAAAGAAACCCTGTTAAAAGCACAGAAAGATACCATTCTGATGTGCAAAAAGATCAGCAAATGTAGATGGCTCCCAGCGTGGCTTAGCAGAGAACTCTGCAGTGAGCTGAAACATAAAATGGACGCTTACAAGAAGTGGAAGCTTGGACAGATGACCAGGGAGGCGTATAAAGATTTTGCTCGGGGCTGCAGGGATAAAAGCAGAAAGGCCAAAGGGGAAATGGAGTTGCAGCTAGCAAGGGATGTGAAGGATAACAGAAAGGGGTTCTACAAGTATGTCAGCAACAAGAAAAGGATCAGGGGTGGTGTAGGTCCCTTACTGAATGGGGCAGGCATCCTCGTGGTGGATGATGTGGAAAAGCTAAAGTACTCAATGCTTTTTTTACTTCAGTCTTCACAGGGAGGGCCAGCTCCCAGGCTACTACACGGGGTAATGCAGAATGGAGAAAAAAGCGGCCCTTGGTGATGGAAAGTCAGGTTACAGACTATTTAAAGAAACTGGATGTTCACAAGTCCATGGGGCCAGATGAACTGATTCCAAGGGTGCTGAGGGAGTTGGCTGAAGTGATTGCAGAGCCGCTGGCCATTATCTTTGAGAACTCGTGGCAAACAGGGGAGGTCCCAAAGGATTGGAAAAAGGCAAATATAGTACCTATCTTCAAGAAAGGGAAAAAGGAGGATCCAGGGAACTACAGACTGGTCAGCCTCACCTCAATCCCTGGGAAAATCATGGAGCAGGTCCTCAAAGAATCCATCCTGAAACACTTGGAGGAAAAGAGAGTGATCAAGAACAGTCAACATGGATTCACCAAGGGCAAATCGTGCCTGACCAACCTGATTTCCTTCTATGATGAGATGACTGGCTTTGTGGATGCGGGAAGACCCGTTGAAGTGGTTTACCTCGACTTTAGCAAGGCTTTCGATACAGTTTCCCACAGCATTCTCGTCAGCAAGTTAAAGAAGTATGGGTTGGAGGAGTGGACCGTAAGGTGGATAGAAAACTGGCTAGATCAACAGGCTCAGTGGATAGGAATCAATGGCTCGATGTCTAGTTGGCAACTGGTAACGAGTGGAGTGCCGCAGGCGTTGGTCCTGGGGCCGGTTCTGTTCAACATCTTTGTTAATGATCTTGATGATAGGATAGACTGCGTGCTTAGTAAATTCACAGATGACACTAAGCTGGAGGGAATGGTAGATAATCTGGAGGGCAGGGACAGGATCCAGGGAGACTTGGACAAATTGGAACACTGGGCCAAAAGAAACCTCATGAGGTTCAACACAGACAAGTGCAAAATCCTGCACTTAGGACGGAAAAATCCCATGCACTGCTACAGGCTGGGGACCAATCGGCTAGTTAGAGCACTGTAGAAAAGGACCTGGGGGTTATGGTGGATGGGAAGATGAATATGAGACAACAGTGTGCCCTTGTTGCCAAAAAGGCCAATGGCATATTAAGCTGCATCAGTAAGAGTATTGCCAGCAGATTGAGGGATGTGATAATTCCCCTGTATTCGGCCGCATCTGGAATACTGTGTCCAGTTTTGGACTCCCCACTACAGAAAGGATGTGGACAAATTAGAAAGAGTAAAGCGGAGGGCAACGAAAATGATTAGGGGGCTGGGCCACGTGATTTATGAGGAGAGACTGAAGAAACTAGGCTAATTTAGTCTACAGAAGAGAAGACTGAGGGGATATTTGATAGCAACCTTCAATTACTTGAAGGGGAGCTCCAAAGAGGAGAGAGCTAGGCTGTTCTCGATGGTAACAGAGGACAGAACAAGGAGCAATGGTTTCAAATTACATCTGGGAAGGTCAAGGTTGGATATTAGGAAAAACTTTCTCACTAGGAGGGTGGTGAAACATTGGAATGGGCTACCTAGGGAGGTGGTAGAATCTCCATCTTTGGAGATATTTAAGGTCTGGTTAGACAAAATCCTGGCTGGGGTGATTTAGTGGGAGTGGTCCTGTTTTTTAGCAGGGGGTTGGATTAGATGACCTCGTGAGGTCCCTTCCATCCCTATTATTCTATGATTCTATGATAACTACTTTTTTAGCATAGATGATGGAACTGGGAGTGCTGGAGATGATGGCACACCCTCTGCCTTGACGTTGTTTCCATGATATATAGGTTTTACAGTATGGTTCGATGGTTCCCAGCACCCCAACTATAAAAATTGTTCAAGCGTCATCGTTTTTTAGTACTGTCTTTTAACCAGCTGTGCATCCACCTTATAGTAATTTCATGTAGACCACATTTCCTAGTTGACTTTCAAGAATGTCATGTGGGATTGTATCAAAAATCTTACTAAAAATCGAGATAGATATTGGTCCTCCTTATCCAATTGGCCAGGTTTGGCATGATTTAGTCTTGATAAATTCATGCTGGCTATTCCTTATAAACCTATTTTCCTCTAGGTGCTTGCAAACTGTTTGTTAATATTTTTTCTCAATATATTTTCAGGTATGAAAATAAGGCTGACTTGTCTGTAATTCCCTGGGTTTTCATCTTTTTAAAGAGAAGGAACTTGTGTTTGCCTTTCTCTGTTCCTCTGAGACCTCACTAGTCCTCCATGAGTTCTCACAGATAATTGCTAGTGGTTTCAAAATGTCTTCAATTAGCTCCTTATCTACACTAGGATGAATTTCAACAGGTCCTGCCAATTTTAATATATTTAAATTATATAAACATTGTAATCTGTTGTTTCACTCTTTTGGCTTGTTTCTTCCCCTTTCCTATTAATTGTGTGGTGTGTCTGGTCACCATTAAACTTTTTAGGGAAGACTGAAGCAAAATAGCATAAAACACTTCAGCCTTCTCGATAGCATCAGTTATTAGCTCCTTCCCTGCTATTTTTTCTTTCTCTAGCTCCTAATATATTGAAAGAACATCTTCTTATTATCTTTTATGTCACTTGCTAGAAGTAACTCATTTTGTACCTTAACGTTTCTGATTTAGTCTGCGCATACTTATACTGTTCTTTTGTACTCCTCCTTATCAATATCATTTTGTAGGATTCCTCTTTGAATTTCAGGTCCTTAAAGAGCTCCTGTTGAAGACATATTGGCCTCTTATTATTCTTCCTATCTTTCCTTTTCACAAGAATAGTTTGCAGTTGGTCTTTAATGTTGTCTTCTTGAGGAACTGCCAGCTTTTTGCTACTCGCTTTCCCCTTAGATTTTCTTCCCATGGAACTTCACCTAACAGTTCTCGTGCTGTTCTGAAGTCCATTGTCCTTATTCTGCTGTTCTAACTCCTAAGTCTCTTTAGGATTATAATTCCAAAGGAGTAGCCGTGTTAGTCTATTGTAGAAAGACAACAGAGTCTTGTGGCACTTTTAAAGACTAACAGATTTATTAATCGCATGAGCTTTCGTGG
>ML685901.1:684249-733472 GCA_007922175.1 Pelusios castaneus
CCACGAAAGCTCATGCGATTAATAAATCTGTTAGTCTTTAAAAGTGCTACAAGACTCTGTTGTCTAGGATTATAATATAACATTTCATGATCATTTTCATCCAAATAGCCTTCCACTTTCAGATTCACACCCAGTTCTTACCTGTTGGTCAGAATCAACTCTTAAATGACTGTTTCCCCTGATTATTTTCTTCACTTTTTTAGACAAAAAGATGTTCCTAGTACACTCCAAGAACTTACTGTTTTTCCCCCCCTGCTTTTCCATATTACTTTTCCAACAGATGTCTCACTACTAAAGTTTTCCATTGCTACAAGGCATTGGGTTTTGGATATTTTTGTTATTTGTCCTATAAAAGCCTTCTCCTCCACTCTCTCTTCCCTATTTTCTGGTGTGATATAAACCCAAAAGGCACCTGAAGTGAGAGCCAGGCTTAACTGAACATGCAGATCAGCTAGGCAGGAGCAAGCTGGTCAGTATAAAGGCAGGAATTTGACAGCAAAGGGACTCTGCAGGGGGAGACCCACTCTCTGGGAATACTATCTGCATAGCCATTCATTAAGCCCTAGGAGTATATGTTCCTGCTTGGGCCCTAACTCTCAACAGGGAGGATGGACTAGAATGAAACCTGAACTCCTGACTCCTTTACCCTCGCTTCTCATGCCCTGTAGTCATTACTGATCTGCTCGGGTCAGACCTAGTGGTACCATTTGTGCCATCCTGAAAGAGTAGCATGGAAATGGTCAAAGAGGTGGATGAGCCTTGTCAAGCTTTTTGTAACATCTCAAATGTGGGACTAGACAGGTGGTACATCATGTCAGGCCAGTAGATGGATACCTTCATCCCATCAGAAAGGAGTCCCCAATCACCAGCGCTTTATGCCTCCTCTTAGGTGATGTGTCCCAGCCTTGTGGACAGGTGGCACCTCCTCCTTAGCCATTGGAGTCTGCTCCTCCCTCCCTGTGGCCAGCACAGCATTCTGGTTCTTAATGGTTTTGGACAGTGGACCTGGATGAGGGTGGAGAACTCTTAACTGCCCAAGGTGACCAGCAGCCTATCTTCTCCCCATGAAGTAGCTGGTTCCACTTCTTCTTCTAGTGCAAGCGTAATCATCGGCATTTAGCTAGCATCCTCCATCCCAGATATTTCCACATGCATCCTGTTGATGTAGTCACCATGCTTCCTGATGTTACACAGATGATTATCCTCCACTTGCAGCTCTCTTACCTGTGTCCTGAGGGACTCCACCAACAGTGACCTCTCACACCAGGTATTTCACTCTGCCTGATTTTCATCTGTGGAGACATGAAGTCCACATTCTCAACAAGTTATGACCATGGTCAGATTGTCTCCAGGGACAGGTGCCTACTTGATGGGGCAATCTATAAGTAGAAACAGAGGAAGAGCTAGCACTGGTGTTGTGAAGCAGTGTATTCCTCCCATTATGGGTTCTTCCATGTAGACATGTGGAGATCTGAAAGTTAAGAAAAAGACATGAAAAAAAAATAGACAGACAAATGAACAACAACCTCCTGCTTCATTGAACTTCCAGCCCATTGAGGAAACAGGTCATAAACAGACTCCTTTTTGAAAATACAGTTAATTTTGTTACCTGAGTGTTGTGGGGGGAGGAGAGGGAACACGCATCAGCCTGCGCTATTAGATTTCTTAATGTGGCACTCAAGTCCCATGATTGGTTCATTAGGATGAAAGTGGTCTAAATTAGAGATACATTACCAGTGTGATAAGATCAACTAGTTAATTACAGGCAGGCCCTTGGAGATTGCTTACTTTTGTGCTCTAATTACTTCAGCTGAAGACAACCCTCCTCTTCCTACCTTCCAAGTCTATTAATAATGTGCTACGGATGGCAAGTTTGTCTTTTAAGCTATGACAGTAAGTAAATAAGAGGAATCCATGCACTCTCAGCAATAGCACTGAGCACACCCAGAGTCAAAACTAATTGCCCACCTTTTTTTCTCTCTTCCCAACTTATATTTGCACAGAAAAAAAAACTCTGTTATTCTTGTACTGCATTTAAATGACCCAGTACAAATTATTCCTGTTCATAAGTAATTTGTAAAGTATCAATATACTGTAAGCTCTGGCTCCCAACCTGTGGCCCTTGGCAGCTTTCAAAGTGGCCCAGGGCTACCCTGCTGCTGACTGCAGAATGGAGCCACTGCCTAAGGACCCAGGTATAGAACCTTTCCGCAGGACTAAAAGACAAGGGCCGGCTCCTTGCTGCAGCCAAAGGTATAGGAGATTAGCGCTCCCATTCTTATCTGTAGCACTCTGATTAGGTCCATATGCTGGGATCCTTGCTGGAGCCAGAGGGAGGGGAGCATTGATCTTCCAACCCCCTGGCTGCAGAAAGGGGCCAATGCCTAGGGACCCAGTTGGAATGCACAGGGGTACAGGATGTGTGAACTTCTGCTGCAGCCAGGGAGATGGGAGATCAGCGAGCGAGGAGGCAAACTGCTTTTCTGAGTTAAGAGAAACATTACAGGTCTACAGATTTTATTTGTCTCAAGCAAGTGCTGTATGACATAGAGAAGTTTGTACTTTATAAAGTATAACCCTCTTTTTGCTTATGTTCCTCAGCCATCTAAATTGGGCTAGTTTTGGCATTCTGATAAATTATAATTCTAATAAAAAACATCACCTAGATATTGACTTTTAAAATAATACGAATGCCAGTAGTAGAACGTGAAACACTAATTAATATATAAATAAACCAGAAATACCAGAGAGTCAAGATCTTTACTGGCAATATCCAAATAGCGGACTTCATTTTACCTCCCTATCATTTGCCAGGCAAGACTGATGAGAAAAGATGGCAGGGATGGAGTTCACTACAAGAAAGTATTTTACATCTCCTAGATATCTAGGGTGCATCTACACTTAGAAATTAAGTCGATTTAAGCTTGCTTAAGTTGACTTAAATTAATCTGCGTCCACACTACATTTTCCTTAAGTCGACTTAAGAAGCTGCTTAAATCGACATAAGGAAAAATAAAGTCGACTTTATAAAACCTCGTTTAAAGTCGACTATACTGGCCAAGTCGACTTTAGAAAGTCGACTTAGCCAGGGTGGACGTGGAGTAGCCCTAAGTCTACTTTAAGTCGACTTAGGGGGCTTTAGGGCTTCCCCACTGCCCTCCCTGCCAGGGTGGCCAGCACAGCCACAGCCTGGCCTGCCCCCCCAAAGGACAGGGCAGAGCCCTGCCCACCCTGCTCCTATGCCCTGCCAGGGTCCCTGTCCCCTTTTGCCCCATTGTACCCAGGTACAATGGGGCAAAGGCTGAGCCCCCTAGCACTTGGCAAGGGGTGCCCCCCCTGCCACTGTGGACCTGTCCCAGGTCCACCTAGCCTCTACAAGTCGACCTAGGCATCCAGTGTGGACACTCTAGGTCGATTTGGCAGGGTCCCCTCTAAGTAGACTTAATTTTTGAATGTGGACATGTGAAGTCAATTTAAATTAAGAAGGGTAAACATAGCCCTAGACTTTAAGACCAGGAGGGACCATAATGGCCATCTAGTCTGACCTCTACCTCATCACAGGCTACAGAACCTTACCCACCCACACTTGTAATAGACTCATATCTCTTGGCTGAGTTACTGAAGTCCTCTAATTATGAATTAAAGATTTCAAGTTACAGAGAGTCCACCATTTACTGTAGCTCAAATTAGCAAGTGGCCCACGGCCCACACTGCGGAGAAAAGCAAATCTTTCAGGATGTCTGAGAATTTGACCTGGGAAAAAATCCCAAATATGGGGTTCAGGTAGATTCTGAGCATGTTGGCAAGCTCCACAACACCTGGGAAAGAATTCAGTGTACTAATTCAGAGCCCTTCCTATGTAGTGACTCCCCTTTGGCCACTGGAGATAATTGCTATTAGGAGTCACAGAAGGGCCACTGCCACTATAGGCAATCTCATCATATTTTCCTTCCATAAATTGATCAAGCTCATTTTTAAATGAGTTAGGTTATTTGCCCCACTGCTCTAACCTAATGCACAACCCCTTGCCTGTGGGGCTTTTTAAAATGGCCTGTGCTCAGCTGCCCAGCCAATGGCTGGGAGCCCTGCTGCGGCTGCCTGTTTCCCCTCTGATCCCAGCAGGGCTCCAGGGGCTGTGGGCGGCCCGGCACGGCATGGTTGGCGGCGGGCATGCTGGGGCGGGGATGTGGGTTGGCGCACCATGGCTGGGGGAGGCTGCGTGGGGAGGGCTGGCAGGGCTGTGGGGCATGCTGGCTGCTGGGGGTGGCCATGGGCAATGCGGTGTGACTGGGGGAGGGGGACCATGGGCTGTGGGGTGGCAGGAGGAGGAGGGACCATGGGCTGCACTGTTGTTGGGGCCCACAGCCTGCCCACAAACTGTCCCAGTTCATGGGCATCCAGGCCCCTCCCCGCCCCTTTTAAGAAAAAAAAAAACTTTCAATTTTTTTAAAAAACATTTTTGGCTTGAGGGCCACAAACATAATTTTTAGCAAGCTTAAGTTGACTTAATTTACAAGTGTAGACGCACCCTGAGTGACTAACCCTCCTGAGAAAAAAACTGTTGATACATACTTGGGCAGTTAGCCCAACCACAGTACACTACTGTATTTATTATGTAGGCTTGATGATAGCTAACATGAGTATGTCTAATTCCAAAGGGGTAGCCGTGTTAGTCTATTGTAGAAAGACAAAAGAGTCTTGTGGCACTTTTAAAGACTAACAGATTTATTAATCGCATGAGCTTTCGTGGGAGAAAATCCCACTTCGTCAGACGCTTTGAAGATAGGATGTCTGGTTGAGCTGGGAGACACATTCCCTACCTCCAAGAGCAGGCATAGCCTCTGTGTATATATAAATGCTGGGCGAATATTTCTCCCCCCCCCCCTTTTTTTTTTTAATGAAAAAATTAAATTTGGCAACCCCAAAACATTTTGTGAATTCATGCTGATTTCACCAAATTGTTTCAATTGACTTAAAAAAAATTCCGATAACCCCGAACACTGTATTTCAACATTTTCAGAATGAAATGTTTTGATTTTTTCCAGTAGAAATGACTTTGTTTCAAAATTAGACAGACAAGAGAGTGACACACACACGCACAGGCACCTTGTATTTTGCGGTGGTACTGGGATTAGCTTCCTCAAATCTGAAGAACATTTCTGTGTGCCTTGAAAGCTTCTCTCTCTCATCAATAGAAATTGGTCCAATAAAGGATATAATCTACCTCAATGTGTCTCCATCCTGGGTCTGGCAGGACTGCATACTTTGATTCAAAATGTCCTTCACTTTACTTTAAAAGTAAATAAATTATGTTAATTACTCAAGATAAAATGTTTCGGGTCCAACAAAATGGTTCATTTGGCCCAAAATGCTTTTGTTTTTCAAATGTTGTGGTTGCTGAAAATTGTGAAAAAAAATCAATTTTGGCTCATCTCAAAATGATTTTCTTTTTCTGAATTTCCAGCAAACTAAAAAAACAAAACCCAAAACATTATTTGTCCAGCAGCTGGTCCACACATTGATGATTTTTAAATCAATATTGAATATTTTTCTAAAAGATCAGCTCTGGGAATTTTTGAAGGGAAGTCTTATAACCCGTGGCACCTTAAAGACTAACAAATTTCTTCAGTCATAAGCTTTCGTGGGTTGCAACCCACTTCGTCAGATGCAACCCATTTTGTCAGCCTGTTTTATGCAGGAGATTAGACAAGATGAACATAACAGTCCCTTTTGGCTTTGAAATCTATTAGTCTATGAATATGGTTTCTAATTACTGAGCTATTATCATTGCCAAAGTGTGTACAAGCCCTAGTCATGGACCAAATCCCCATTGTGCCAGGTATTGGATGAACACAGACAAAAACATTGTTCCTGGATCAAAGTCTTTCTCATTTAAAGGCTTGCCTAAACAGGGACACTCAGGAAAATTAATCTGAATTAACTAAAAGTGTGAATTTAAAGTAGATTTGTTAAACAGTATTAAACCCCTCTGTGGACTCCCCCATTCAGAATTAAAGTGGCATCAATTCAGTTGCTCTTACTTCACTTCCAAAGTAATTTAATGTGTTTAACTAATCCACTTTAAATTCACATCTTTAATTGAATCAGATTAATTTGCCTTAGTGTCCCAGTGTCCACAAGTCCTCCGTATAGCCTAGGGCTAAGATAGGAATAGGAGTTCAATGGTACCTGAGCCCCTAATTTCCTTAGCTTCCTTTTAAAATTCCAGTCTATCTTGGATGATCTTCCAGGGCCTGTAATGTGTCTTGTATATTCCTGAAAAAGGGTGAATTCAAAGGTTTTGAGTAGGTTGAGACTTCTATTTGTAGTAGCTTGGTTGATAGAAGTCAGGATTGTATAGTGGGAATTTAGAAAGAATTTTCTGGTCTGAATTGATGGAATGTGTGTATGTATTTATATATTTATTTTTAGTTTGTTCTTCTTTGTAATGGAAAAGGCTAGTCTCAAGGTCCTGGCACCCCGTGTTCACAATACACAGACAAAAGAAAACAAATGTGAATTAAAATATTTAATTTCAGCTTTCCAACAAAGCTTGCCAATACGAAAGCCTCACCTAACTGGTTTCCCATATTTGTGTTCTGATGTTATTTGTATGTTTAGACTTTTCAGAAGACATATCCTAGCAAATCAAAAGAATACAGTGGTCAAATTTAGTGCAGATTGCCTTTTAAAAAAAAAATAAGTCAAAATATGCAGTTCTGCTTCCAAATTGATTAAATTCTATTGACTGAAGACCTGAAGAAGTGTTCTGTGTAGCTTAAAAGCTTGTCTCTTTCACCAGCAGACCTCAAACCACTAAAAGATCCCCCCTCCCCCCCCACCTAATCACTCTTAAATTCTATTGGCAACTCTCAATGCACATTATTTCTAAGATGATGTGTCTCTTTATTTCAAAACACTGGAAATATTGACTAGGTTTCTGAAGTTTCAAAGAGTCAAGAGCAGAAATGCCTTTGCTAATGGACATTTGTGCACCTAGTCTGCAGATGTGGATATCATGTCTGCATATAGAAACTGGCTATTTCCATGCACAAATGAGCAATTCTGCATTTACACTGATATTAATTGAAAAGAAACTAAAGGGGGTTAGATGTTTATATTCCCATGGGAATGTGGCACTTGACTCCCTTAAGTTCTTTAGAAAATTAGAATTTAACTGTCCATTTGGATATGCAAATACTTGAGTTGCATACACAACTTAGCTAGCAGCTGTATAAAACAGCTTTACATCTTTTAGGACTTGATTAACTTTTTGGAAAACCACGTCCTAATTGTTTAAATAAAAGCCTTAGGAATGTTTGTTTGTTTTTTTAACTGAAGTTTCTTCCTAACAGTTTAAATATTCTGAATTATGGGTGGCTTTTTTTAACCTTATATATAAAAGACAGATTGCTTGTGTTTGCCTCCATTTGTTTTATAATGATATTGAACCTTGAGATCATATATTGATTTCCTTCCTCTCTCCTCCCCTCTGGCCAGTCTACAAGCCTGTATCCCTGTAGTCTCCTTTTAAGTACAAAATTCAGGGATAGAGATTTTCGATTCACACGAGGTCTTCTGAATGCATCATCTTAATGGCTTCCTATCCAATTTCATATTGATTTTGAAACTGTATTTTCTGAGCATGCCAGGCTTATGTGATCATGTATCTGAGGGATAAACTGGATTGGTAGCTTCCCACATGTCTGGATGCCTAAATTCATCTTACAGTGTATTTCTTTGTCATATTTTAAAAAGCAAGGGACTTGGACTTTAATACTTATGCACAGAAGTTGTGGAAAGCCACTTCTAATGTACAAGTTATTTTGACATGAAGTTCAAAGAGTTAAAAAAGGGAAATAAGAGCTGAAAGTTCAGTTGTGATATTCCAAAATAAGAGGGGGGGGAGTCTAGCTCTTGTTTATAAAAGTAAAATTTGTCTTTTAGCAATGAGACAGTCAATAGCTAATGTACTTCCACAAATCCTGAAGAACATGAAATTCAGCCTTCAGAGTAAAAAATATCTCACAACCAACATAAATATAGGTTGAAACCCATTCTGTTTAAAACTTTCTTTTCCATTTCTTAATAATACAAATGTTTTGGGAGTGATGGTTTGAAGCAATTATGCTTACCTCTTCAGCACTGTAAATTTTGAGGATGAATATTTCAACATAATCCATCCAGCTGGCTTTAAATTATGAATGGGTGGGAAAATATGTGCCCAATTAAAAAGATCAGACTGCCTTTTGTACATGCATAGCTCAAATGCATATTTATGCTCTTCTCTCCAATGAAACCAAGTGTCTTTGTTATATTTAAATTAAAGAAATATGATTCAGAATTAAAAGTTCATATAGAAGAGCTGGATGAAAATATTCCATCAACTTTTTTTATACAGGAAACAGTGGTTTTGGAACAGTGATTTGGGTTTCACACACACACACACACACACACACACACACACACACACACACACACACACACACACACAGAGAGAGAGAGAGAGAGAGAGAGAGAGAGAGAGAGAGAGAGAGATTGTTAAAAGCATTTGCCTTCCTCAAAAACTTTTCCAACAATAACTGGAACACCAAATTCCTAAAACACAAAAATTTGAGGGTGAATAACCAAAATATTTTCATTTTTCTGATGAAAAGTTTGGCATTTTCTGTAGGAAGAAAGCCAAACCATTTTCAGACCTGTTCTAGTTATAAACAAAACTGGGCAAATTCATCATCAACAACAAACATCCACAACGTTTCTGAAAGTATTGGAGAGAATTAGTTTTATCTGCATATTCATACAAAACATATTTTTACACTCGCATTGCATATTTCTTTAGGCCTGAGCTAAAACCCTTCACTCTCAATCAAATTACCCTCACTGATTCAACAGGCTTTGGATCAGCAATACAGGTGTACATTCACGTACACAGCCAGAATTATTTACTTTGAAAATATGAGTGACTACATGCAGAAAGACAACAGAGTCCTGTGACACTTTTAAAGACTAACAGATTTATTTATTGCATGAGCTTTCGTGGGAGAAAATCCCACTTTGTCAGACGTTTTGAAGATGGGAAAGTTACAGAATGGGAGGAAATTAAATGCAGGGGAGTGTATGACATAGGATCAGGTCAGGTTGTAACAGCAAATCAAAATAGGTGTTAGGATTCAAACACTAGGGAACAGCACATAGAGGAGGGTGAGGTCAAATCACTTGTTGTAATGAGAGAAAAATCCATAGTCCCTGTTTAACCCCAAGACAACTGAATCAAATTTGCATATAAATTCGAGTTCTGCAGTTTCTCTTTGAAGCTGTGATTTGTTATTCATCTGTTTCAACACAGCTATTAACAAGTCGTCAAGGATACTTGTCCTCAAGGATAAGGCCTTTGATATTCATTTCTGAGATTACACAAGTACAAAAGGCATCCTGACCATTTTAATTGGGCAGACATTTTTCACCCGTCCATAAATTCAAAGCTGGTTTGATGGCTTCTGTTAAAGTGTTCTTTTCCTGACTTTACCATTGGATTAGGTCCTTTAAATGGTTTGTTTGGTATGTGATGCACCACTGCATGACTCATCAGATGTAGAATGGTCCTGAGACTCCTCATCAGAGCCATGGTGCAAAGGCCACTACTTACAAGCAGGGTGTAATTATACACTACACAGCTTGAACTATACACACAACCCGTGCAATTAGGGGTTGATTCTGCAAAGATGCTGGGGGCTGATCCAACTCTCACTGGCTATGTCTACACTTGGAAATTTAAGTCGACTTTAACTAAGTCGATTTAGTGAATCTACACTTAAATTTTAAGTCGACTTTAGGGGGAACTTACAAAGTTGACCTAAAGCATCCATACTGGATGCCTAGGTCGACTTCTAGGGGCTAAGGGGACCTAGGGCAGGTCCATGGGGATGGGGGGGCACCCCTTGCCCAGTGCCAGGGGGCTCAGACTTTGCCCCATTGTACATAAGTAGAATGGGGCAAAGGGGGATGGAGACCCTGGCAGGGCATAGGGGCAGGGTGGGCAGGGCTCTGCCCTGCCCTGTGGGGGGGCATGCCAGGCTCCCCCTGTGCCCCCCCCCGGCAGGGAGGGCAGTGGTGGAGTCCTGGGGTAGCCCTAAGTCAACTTAAGGCTACCCCATGTCTACATTGTCTTAATTCAACTTTAAAATTCAAATTAAGCCTTAAGTTGAAGTAATTCTAGGTTTTATAAAGTCAACTTTATTTTCCTTAAGTTGACTTAAGCAAGCTGTTTAAGTCAACTTAAGAAAACTGTAGTGTAGACGCAGGGTAAATTAAGTCGACTTAATTTACAAGTGTAGACGCAGCCACTGAAATCAATGAGTGTCTTTCCACTCTCTTTGGAGTAGGCTCTCAAAGCACACTAGCTTCGATGCAGCAAAGCACTTAAACACATGTGTCTCTTTACAACATGTGCATAGTCCCATCGATGTCAGATATTCTTAATGTCAGTGGGACCACCATCTGCTTAAATTGAAAGCATGTGCGTAAGTGTTTTGCTGGGTTAGGGCCAGAATACTTGGCACCAGACAAAACCAGCCCACTCTTCATATCAAGGAATTTAGTGATTGCTTCCAATTGCTGGCCAATACATGTAATGCACTCCATATAGTTAGTAGTAAATATTACCTGTAAAAATATTCCCCAGATCCCTTGTTAGAGTCCTGATACAGCACTGATTACATAACCCAGATTAAAAACAAAACAAAACTGACAATTCCCTTTTACAACTAGGGTTGTGCAGGCTCATACCATTATCTTGTGCAAATATAAACTCTGCATCCAATCTTACAGCAATTTATTTTTTCTAGAGTTAGTGCACTGGGCAAGATCTGTGAGACCTAAAAAGATTTTACATTTTTTGAAAATTCCTCAATTAGCTTATCTGCTACCTTTCCGTAAAAACGGCTACCTCCCTGCTTACTTAGATTACAAGTTCTTTGGGGACAGAGACCACCTTTTTGTTCTTTATTTGGACAGTGCCTCACACAATGGTTCCTGGTCCATGACTATTGCTGCAGGTCAATGGTTTTCAAACTATGGGTCCAAAGTCCAGTCACATCCTGTGGTGAGGGCAGCGCAGCCTAGTGGCCAGAGTCTATTATGTGAGAACCTGTCCAGGTGAACCATCACCCCGAGTAAGGGGGATTGGGTCCTCCTGCTTGACCGAACCTCAGCCCAGGGCCCTATCGGTGCCGGGGGTACAGCACCAAGACAGTGGGGATCCACACCAAAACACACTGGCTTGAGAGAGCACCACACCCAGTTGCCCCCTTTTTGGTCTCCTGGGCTACTTCCTACCCAAGTCGTCGAGATTGTCTCTTCTTGGAGCTCCAGGCTATCTCCTCCTGCAGCCGGCGCTGGTCACTCTCCTTCAGGATCCTGAAGTTCCCTGGCAGCTGTGAGTTCCTGGGCCTCTGCCTTTGGACTGTTTACCAGTAGCGGCTGCTCCCCTCCCAGGTCTCCGGGTCTGCGCTGACTCTGTAATGCGAGCTGGTGCAGTTCCTCCTCAGGAGCTTCCAGCGTGTGTCCTTCCTTCATGCTGGCAGCCCAGACTGACCTGAGCAGCTTCCTTTTATAGGGAGACAGCAGGCTGAACATGCCCAGCAGGGCTTAAGGGGCAGTGCTTTGGCCACCCATAGAGTCTGCTGGGTTTCTGCGGTGCGGGGCGGGCCTGCCCCATCACAGAGTCACATTAATTTAAATAAGCTTTGATTTAAGGGTTTCTCCCTATAATTCAAATGGCCCTAATGGGTACCAACTCAGAGGAAGTTCCCTGAAGAGACATTAAAGCTAGTGCTAAGAAGGCCTATGAGGTCCAGAAGGAAATCCACTCTCCTAAAAAGAAAGTTGACAAGGTAACTGCAGTCATTATCACAAATGCTGGCCCCAAGAAAAGTAAAATAAAACAGCAGCAGGCCCTTCAAGGGTCAAGTCAGAGGTTCTAATCCCTGAGGTATGAACCAAAAAATAATATAACTAAATGGCCCATTTCTGAATTGTTCTTAAAGCCGACTATCCCGGAAGGGAAAACTTCAAGTTTGCCACTACCGCCATCGCCGGTTAACTCTCTGTTGACCTCCAACTCCTCCAATAATAGCACATTTGAACTCCAGTGGATGGGAGTGTTTCATAATTTATGTGGAGTTTAAAGGAGAACCATTCAGACAGAATTTGTTGCTAAATACAAATGCTATCTATTCCCTAATTAGTACCCAGAATAAGAACCTGTTTGGCCCTCTGGCTGAAATTTAGTCTTTACAGGGGTTCAATGAGGAAAACGAGGGGGGGGGATTTGGCTTAATACATCTTTAAAAAAAAGGTTTAAATAAGTAAGTGTTAACTGATTTTGCTAACAGGTCATATTTCCTGAAAATGTCTGAAAAACAGTAAAGATTTTAGCAAGCTATTGTATAGTGGGCATCTAAAAAACTAAAATGGCCCATGTGAACTACAAAAGTTCTAGAAACTGGGGGAAAAAATCGGAAGTTGTGAGCCAAAAATAAAATAAAATGAGGCAAACATCCTAGTTATAGGCTCTGATCCTCCACCGCAGAAGCAGTACAAGTATCAAAGGAAGACAAGAACCAGATTAAAAGAAACAATTAATAGGATTTTAAATCAAGGACTATGTCTACACTGTCAAGTTAGTTCGAATTAAGGAACTTAATTCGAACTAACTAAAGCCATGGCTACACTAGGCTTTCATTAGTTTGAATTAAGGTCTTCCTTAATTTGAACTAATTAATTCAAATATGCTATTCGAACTAAGGGTTAATTCAAACTAGTTAGTTTGAATTAACCAATGTGGCCATGTTTGTTCGAACTAATTGCTTAGTTCGAACTAACTGGCCCATTGAACTCAATGAAATTCGTTAATTCGAACTAAGCAAGTGCCATGAATGTTAAGTTAATTCGAACTAACTAAAACGAGTTTGAATTAGTTAGTTCAAATTAACTAATTCAAACTAACTTTAGTAAGTGTAGACATAGCCAAGAAGTTTTAGCCCTAGTCTACACTTCCCGCACTTTTTGGTGGCAATCGACGGGAGATATGCAAAAATACCTTGCATATCTCCGGAGGATTTACTAAAAGCTCGCTACATACTATGGTAAGCTGACTGGAAATACCTTCCAGTCAGCCTTCCGATACTCCAGTTTTGGGGCTGGAGTTGCTATGGCAATTTCTGGATCGATTGAGCGCATCTACACAGGCCTCTCAATCGAACCTGGAAGATTGTTCTGATGGCAGTGATTTTGTTGCTGTCAGTATAGACTAGCTCTTACTGGACCACTCAAATCCCAGTAATGCTGCCCTCTGGCCTTTAAAGCACAATTAAGCCATAAAGATCTTAACCAAAGTCCATTGAAGTCAGTGGGGTCGAGATCCACAAAGTGCCTAACTCCACTGATATCAGCTTCAAGCAAGGTGGGGGTGAATTATATATCTCTGCTTTAGAAAGATGTCTTTCTCTGGTTTTGGTTCTTGTGTGTTAAAATTTTGGATTTGAAGCAAGAAAGTGGTGTTATGTTACAACCTTCCAAACTTAGGTGCTTAATGCATCTGAGGATTTGGGCCTGGGAGTCTTACTATTGATTTCAATGGGTTTTGGATCTGGCCCTAATGTAATAATGAGAGGGCTCTCATGTTGTTACCCATGTTCATTGGAAACATAGATAAACATCTGGGGAGAAAGACTTCAAAACCTGTCAGTTTATGATAGGAGAAATATTACAGAATCCCGGAAGGAGAGACAATCTGTGGTCAGCAAGATACATTCCAGGAAAAGACAAGGCCATCATGTCAAAGAGCTAAACAATGCTATATATACACATAGTCATATCACGTGTAAAATACCAGGACTCTCCAATTCAACAGGAGCTCATGCCTTTCCTTATATTTGCCCCAGATATTGAAAATATTGGCCTCGCATCTTTGCTTTTCATGCTAAACTGTTTTCACAGAACTGCACTGTTCATATCATTTGATATGATATGATTTTATCCCTGCTTGTCAACTATATCCTGTGTTCAAAGGTCCATTAATGAGAAATCAAAACAAAAAAGTAAAATGTAAGGGGGAAGGCAAATGAGCGTATGTTGTGGAAACAATAAGAACTGTCAGGGGTGGAATTCAAAGGAAGAGCTAGTCTAGGCCCAGATTCCTGGTTAAATACAGCATGAGACTTTAAAGTTATTTAGTTGAACCAGTGCAAGAGAACACACGGTTTAACCCCGGGTTTATATTGGTAAGCTTCTGGTAATTATGACCAAGTTTAAGATCAACTGAAACAAAACATTCTTAAACAGAAGTGTGTTTGAACTGGTTTAAATAAATTGGATTAATTTTATATATAGTCAAGGCCAAAGGAAGCACTCGTAAGATTAAATTGCCACTGGAGCTAGAGATGACGTTAAGTTTTTCAAAGATGGATGTAAGTGTTTTTTGTAAGAGGATCCATTCTGGCTGAGCTCCAGCTAAATCTATAGTAGATAATAGGTGGCAGAAAAAAATTGTGCAGCCAAGCAAGAAATTGAAATCTGGGAGAATTGTTTTCCTATCCTTGTATTAGACTAACTTCTCTTTAAATATTTAAGCTCCTACTTTTAAACAAAATTGGGAATCCAATTGATTTTATTATCTCACATAGATAAAGCATCCATTTTTGGCCCTGTACAACTGAAGGAGATGAACAGTTGAAATAATATTCCTAATGTGGAACGCTTAACAAAGCATTGCATTCTGAAGCAGATGATTGCAATAATGAGTCATATTTGAATGCAGTAATATTAATGGATGTGAATGCTAAATTAAAAAAAAAAAAAAAAAGATAAAAAAGATCAACTGGCCAGAAGCATTTCCAGATTGCTGTTATTTTTTATTTCAGTCATTATAATAGCTTTGGCTAACATAATACAATAATATTGTAGAAGTTTCTTAGGGTGCATCTACACTTGTAAATTAAGTCGACTTAAGCTTGCTTAAGTCGAATTAATTTACTCTGCATCTACACTACACTTTCCTTAAGTCAACTTAAGCAGCTGCTTAAGTTGACTTAAGGAAAAATTAAGTCGACTTTGTAAAACCTCCTTTTAAGTCGACTTGTTGCTTAAGTTGACTTTAAAAAGTCAACTTAAGCCAGTGTAGACGTGGAGTAACCCCAAGTCGACTTAAAGTCGACTTAGGGGGCTCCAGGGCTTCCCCACTGCCCTCCCTGCCTGGGTGACTGGCACAGCCACAGCCTGGCATACCCCCCCACAGGGCAGGGCAGGGCCTTGCCCACCCTGTCTACCAAGGTACAATGGGGCAAAGGCTGAGCCCCCTGGCACTTTAGAAAGTCGACTTAAGCCAAAAGTCGACTTAAAAGCAGATTTAGTAAAGTCAACTTAATTTTCTTTAAGTCGACTTAAGCACCTTGCTTAAGTCAACTTAAGGAAAGTGTAGTGTAGACACAGAGTAAATTAAGTCAACTTAATTTATAAGTGTAGACGCACCCTTAGAGAGGTTTAATTATGGTAATTCTTGTCACCAGATGCCTCTCTACCCCTCACACTTAACTAATTAAGCTCTCCTTATTCTTCCTTAAATTGCAGTCAGCCCCTTTTTGTTCTACTTGAGTCTGTTAACACAGGGTATGTCTAAATTGCAGAATGAAGTCGATTTAATTTAAACTGACCTTCATGCACCAAGCTGTTGAATTCAGAAGAGCTTGATCACATCATGCTCATTACATCGGTGGATTACATCCCTGTCATCCATGCTTACATCTTCTCTAGGTAATCATGAATGGTATCAGTCTGTAAGGGTCATATAGACAGAAAAGCAAAATTTCAGCAAGTATATGTCTACAGTCCCGGCCCTTATACTACTGTGCTGTGTTCCGTAATGATACCTACACAATTAACAACAGAGTGGCAGAGAAAAGTGTCCTACCACTGTGGAAGAAATAAGGCTGCCCTCCCAAGAAACATTCTGCAAAGGATTGCAGAGTTTCTACATGACAGCTTCCTGGATATATTCATGAAGGATTCTTGGAAAAACCCAGTGCACATAGATAAACTTTTCCAAGGTGTGTAGGAGAAAGTAAAAGGTTAAAATAGAAAGACAAGTAGAAGCATCTATATGATGGCCTGGGGCCTAACAAAGTAATTCAAAACAATGTACTATAGTGTACCTTACAAAGAATGTACTGCAGACCTGAACTAAAGGTACTGACAAAATACAGGTTTTGAAAGTCTGATTTCACTAAAATTGGCAAGAAACAAGCTGAAATTGCAATAATAAGTACAAGAATCAGAATGTACCATGAGGGAGGTGGTGTTGGGTCGGTCTAACACCAAAAAGATAAGAAGATATTTTTGCATGGTTTGGCCCATGCAAAAGTAGGGTTTGGCCAAACCATGACACCTTTGATGGATGGAGATGCCCAGTAATGCATGGACCAATCAACGTGTAAATCAGTTAGAATATGGACCAATCAATGTAAGGTCAGATGAAGGTATAAGAGTAGGAGCCCTGGAGCTCAGACCCCAAGCAGCCTAAAGGGGTGATGGGGAGTCCTACCATCAATTGAGCTGTTCCGTTGCATTGAGAGTACATATGCTGCCAGCAGATCCGTTGATATAGATCGCTTGCCATTGTGCTACTTTGCAATAAAGCCTAGCCTGGCACCTTCATTTCTACAAAGATCCGTGGTCGTGTTAGTTTCTTTGATCATGAGTGCTGACTCAGTTTACCTCTTGCATCCAGGATATGCCTGGGCTCCAAATCACTGAGCTAACCGAGTTATTATTAATGATTTGAGCCAAAGGTAACCCAGAGTGTTCACCAAAGGAGTACCTCGGCTTAGGATCATCAGACTAACTCAGTCCCTGCTTCAGATCCAAACCAGGCTCTAGATCACTGGGCTAACGGAGTCTCCACTTATAGATCTGAGCCAGGGGTAATCCTGAGGGAGCACGCCTTCAGAGCTTCACGCACGCATTCACACACGCAGCCAAGCTGATATCGGCGCCAGAGACAGAACAACACTGATAAGAACTGATAAGAACATCTCTTACCTGACAGGCCTGAACCACACCACCCATAACGCACCATGACCACAGGGTGAACCCAATACTTAAAGCACACCAACTATGAGGAAGCACAACCCTATCAGCATACAACTCCCTTTTTTCCTGCTAGTACAAGATTCTGGACTGTATATATAACCAAAGAAATGCAATCTGCAGTACATACCCACTAGATGTGCCTTCCCCAGCATCCCAGTCAATCACAGTTTCCTGAGTTGGGTTGGGCTGCTTCTACATAGCAAATAGCTCTTGGCTCTTAGGGAGAGGGCATACCCCAGTCACCTGCCCCCTGTTCTTCTCATCCTCCTCCTTTCCATCCATACACTTGTTTACATTCATCCTGGACTCCAATTTCCCCGAGGAATCTATGCTGTATGGTAGCATAATGGTAATGTCTTGGCCAAGAATTAAATGCAGCTCCTCGTAAAAGTGGCATGTTTTTGGTGATGAACTAGGATGACTCTTAACATCTCTAGTTTTCTGATATGCATGCATCAACTCTTTGATCTTAACACAGCACTGCTCTGCAATTCTGCTGTGCTTCTTCTCCAACACAGAGCTATAGAAACTGGAAGGAACCATGAGAGGTCATCAAGTACAGTCCCCTGTACACATGGAAGGACCAAGTACCCTCTTAAACCATCTCTGACAGGTGTTTGTCTAACCTGCTCTTAAAAACTTCCAGTCGTGGAGATTCCACAACCTGCCTAGGCAACTTATTCCAGTGGATAATCACCCTGATAGTTAGGAATTTTTCCTAATGTCCAGTCTAAACCTGTCTTGCCGCAATTTAAGCCCATTGCTTCTTGTCCTATAGTCGGTGGTTAAGGAGAACAATTTTTCTCCCTCCTCCTTGTGACAGTCTGTTAGGTACTTGAAAACTGTTATCATGTCCTCTCTCAGTCTTCTCTTTTCCAGACTAAACAAACCCAGCTCTTTCAATTTTCCCTCATAAGTCAAGTGTTCCAGACCTTTAATCATTCTACAAGATGTCTTTTCACAGATATACAAACTTCTTTTGCTGTTCGGAGCTGAGCCAAAACAGACTCTTCTTCTCACAGACTGAATTAAAGTGATTGATGGTACCTCCCAGGAAGGAAATTCCAAGTGTGCCTTCCTGGGTTCTCAAAAGAGGTTTTGCACTTGGGAGATGGCAGCGATACCCCTCTAAGGCCAGGAAATTGCTAGTCTTGGAAAGTTTTAAGACAAGGCTTTAGGGCCAGTGGTTTAAAGGTCTTTTTGTGGGCCCCAATCTTCTGCACTTGAAGGTGCAGAGTGGGGAAACAGCCTTGACATGGTGTGAAGGTGGTATGTTTTTGAACCAGGAGCTCTTCTCCAACCAAACAGGAAACAGGAACAACTGCTGCTCCAATTCAAAAACCTATTCTCTGTTTCTACTAGTTCTCCTGGGTCTTCTTTAGTACTCACTGTCTATGGTGATAACCCTTCTCCCAAGGTTACCACACCATCAACCTATATTATTAGTGTGGACTATGCCTAAGTAATCTCCCTTTCCTCTTCCTGGATCTCTTCTTACCTTTGGCTTTCCACCACAAAGCTCTTTCCTAACTTTGTTGAGTCCCACTTGTCACTGTTGTACATCCAAAGGCCATCAATGATTGCATATGAAACATCAAGTTAGAACTCAAATGCTCCTTCTCCAAAACCAAAGTCTTTTATGATCTGAGTAGAAGTGATACTACCAGTAGTGAGTCTATGATAAAAAAGTTGAGCAGTTCTGATTCTATCCAGTATGGAACAATGAAACACAAACAATAAAAATACAATAAAAATATTACCTAAGGCTCCTTGACTAGCTATATATGGTAAGTGTGAACTCATGATTTCCAAGTAGCATGAATATAACTTTAAATGATTGGAGGACAAGTTCTTGCTTCCCACTGCAACTTAAGTTATGACCTTCACATTTAGGTATATTAGGAAAATCTCTAGGCTGGAATGTCCAATGAGTGGGGAAGGAAATATGCAACCTTATATTTCTGTTACTGACACTATGGCTTCTCCTGTTGTATTCTACATATTTTTGTTGTGATTTTTCCCTAGTTCCTTGATGCAGAGCCTACATTTATTATAACATGGGGATCCATCTCATCTAGGGTTTCTAGGTGTCCCTGACAGATGTTCCACTGTGCCAGTTTTTGCCTCCCTTGTTTGTGTGGCCATCCCTCCCAGGCTGCTCATGGGAATGGCTTTTTACAGCTTCTTTGGTGCCATGGCCCTGCCTAGGGAGGAGGCCCCTTAACTATTGTTCCAGCCCTGGCTCGGCGTAGGGTGAACAATGCCCAGGAGTGCAAGACCAGAGTGGCTTGTTTTTCACAAAGGGCATGAGTCACACACCAACACCTGTGACTATGAGTCACATACCTGCAGCCCAAGACTCTGCCCAGACATGTCCCTTGTTTGCCAGCAGTTTTCTCTGCCCTCTCTCCGCCCCTGTAATTCAGGGAGCCTATCAGAATTACTGGCAGGAACTGTTTAAATTTGTCTATAAAAGCAGACCTTTTTGGGGCCAGACCTCAGAATAGGTTCCTGCACTGCCTCCTGGCCTGATCAACCCGGGGTCTTTGGGGGACCCTTTCTCCACTCTCGGCTAATTTTTGATTGAGCATATCCCCGTTTTAACTCCCCTCCCACGAACAACGAATTTTCTCCTGGAGATCTCCTGAACTACGAACTACGAGCTGAACCGAGTCCTCTCTGCACTCTTCGATGCTGTTGCTGCTTCTGCTTCCGTCCTTGCTGCTCTCCTGGGGGTTGGTAAGATTCCCCTCTCTCAGATTCTCTCTGCCTTAGGTCATTGGGTTCGTTTTCCCCAGCGGGCAAGCTCTAAATTTACCTCGGGGTCTGTACCGGAGACCCCTTCCTGCTCCACGGTTCCTTTCCGCTGCGGTAGCATAAGCCGTGCCACTGCTGAGCTGTCTGCCTCTGTGGGCCTTGCCCGGAGCTCCCTGCTCCCAGCCGTTCCAACCTCACACTGTGTCAAGTTTTACTATTGTAAGTTTGTTAAGTTTTACTATTGTAAGTTTGTTGCTGCTGATTTGCTGCTGATTTGCTGCCGGTTTTTCTCCTTAGCTGTGTTAAGTTTTACCACTGCAAGTTTGTTGCTACTGAATTGCTGTTGGTTTTTTCTCCTTAGTTTTATCTTTGTTAGATTAAGTTTTTACTATTGTGCCCCGTTATAGATCTGTTAAGATTCTTTCTGTGCCTTTCCCGAGCCCTTTTCCGCCTGGCCGTTGCCTTCCCCATCTCCACGTGCTTTTCTCCGAACCCCCTTGCCGTTGTCCGCCTCTCCGTTGCTCTCCTTTTGCTCCCTCCGCCGCTTTCCCCGACTTTCCCGGACCCGCTCTCCACTTCCTTTGCTGCCCTCCATCGCTTTCCCTGACTTTCCTGAACCCACTCTCCACTCCCTTTGCCCCCCCCCTCCGCTTTCCCCTTGCTCCCTCCGCCGCCTTTCCCGGACCCGCTCTCCACTCCCTTTGCTGCCCTCCGTCGCTTTCCCTGACTTTCCCAGGTCCATTCCCTCGCTGCCTTTTCCCTCTGCTGCTTGCCCCGAACTTCCCAAACCCTCTTTCCATTCCTTTGCCGCCGTTTTTCTGCCGCCCGAAACCCCTGTCTGGTCTTCCCCTCAAACCCTCTGACCCCCTGTGTTTTGCTGCCCAGATCCACCCTAGACCTCCCCTTTACCTCCATTCCCTTGCCCAGTTTCCCCACGAGCTCCCTCCACGTGTTACCCTGACCCCACCTTCTGAGTTTGCTTCCCTGGTCTGTTCCCCTGCTCACCTCTTCTCCAAGCACGCTCCAGCCCATCTTTGGTGTCTCCACACCTAGCCTGCAGACTACTTAAAGTCTCCCCCTGCAGGGCTTCGAGGCTTACTGCAGCCTCTGCTGCTGTGTTGTTCCTTATCCCTCTGTTACTGCCTGCCCATACTCCCTGGTCATTTCCCCTGACCTTACTTTTACTGACTGTCTCTCATTGGTACAGTTGCTCTGCCTCTCATTGGTACAGTGGCTCGGTCTCTCATTGGTACAGTTGCTTTGTATAACTTCAGTCATTACCTTTATTGTATTGGTTTATACTTGTAAAAAACCCCATTGGTTTCCATTGGTTCACATTGATTTACATTGGTTTATCATAACATTTACAACTATACTATCCCACTGTGACACTATACTGTTTTATAGGGAGACCCTTCTCCCAGTATCCTCCATCCCAAATTCTATATACCTTACTGCCCCATTCCATTTACCCTTGTTCACCCCCAATAAAACACCTATTGACTTGAACCTCACTAGTGTGTGTGTGTGGCAGCTGCTCCCCAAGATCCTCTACCTGCTGGCAGGGTCACTAGGTACAGCTGTAATACAAATACATATTACTTCCTTTGCTCAGGTGCACATCCCTAAAATATGAGAAAATTCAGATCTATCCAGCTATGTCAGGTACTTATGCTGTGGAATCTGAGCATATCACAATTTTTAAAGTATTTACCATCATAACATCCCTTGAGACAGGTAAGTGATATTATCCACTTCACAACTGGAGATCTGATACACAGAGATACAATAATTTGCTCAAGGTTGCACAATAAGTCTGTGGCAGAACTGAGAACTGAAAGCAACTTTCTTGGGCCTTAAGTTGGCATCATGACTATGGGACCATTCTTCCTTTCTAGAATGAGCTTTATGGCTCATGCCTATCTCTAGTTTAATCTGAATTTAATAGGTGTTTGGGGAGGGAAAAAAAAGGAAGATTGAGGTTTTAATGTTCTGAGTATAAATACCCAGCAAGTCTCTGAAGAAGAAAATTGTAATTCTTAAGCATGGTAACTTTGAGCCTGAAGGTCCCTGAAAGGTAACTTTGAAAAGAACAAAGACAACTACTGTGCAGAGACGTGATAGATGCAGAGATGCTGAGCTGCAACTTACAAGAAAACTAATCAAATGAAAGAGTTGTAATTGTTCTAAATGAGACTAGGCAATAACGATGAACACATAATAATACAGTAGGTAAATAACTGCAAAGTATTTAGCAGAACGATAGAACCATAAGACTAAAACTGGTAGTTTAAAATCTGTCATAGTCAGGGTTTTTTTCAATTAACTATTTTTCCTTTATTCAACTTCAGCTCTGGAAAGGAAACATTTCTTTGTTGAGAACTGTTCTTTTTAACCACCACAGAAAATGTCCTGGTTTTTCCCCTTTCCCAAAAAGAAAATAAAGCTAACCATATATCCTGGGCAGCAGGTCAAATGAAAGCCAGAATAAGCCCCAAGGAGAGAGAGAATCTGGTGTAGAGTGTAGGACATTAGATCAGGAGGCAACAGACCAGGAATGTGTTTGCTGATCTGCTGTGTAAACTTGGGTAGAATCAAAGAATCATAGGGCTGGAAGGGGCCTCATGAGGTCATCTACTTCTACCCCCTGCTAAAAGCAGGGCCACACCCACTAAATCAACGCAGCCAGGGTTTTGTCTAACCAAACTCCAAAGACGGAGATTCCACCACCTCCTTAGGTAAATCACATCTTCTCTCCTTCTGTCTTGTCTATTTCCATAGATCTTCAATACCTAGAACAATAGGCCCCCAATCTCAGTTGGGATTTCTAGGAGCTATTGAAATACAAGTAGTAGTAATAATAACAAAGGAGAGTCTATATAGTTTTTTTAGAAAGAAAGAAAGAAAGAAAGAAAGAAAGAAAGAAAGAAAGAAAGATGGTATCATGCATCTTTCTTCTTCCATCTTTTATAATAATATAGTATACAGCAGGAGCTTATAACAGAAACGGTGACATCCTCTTCACTTTAAATAGACTGAGCTATTATAAGTAGTGTCCAAATAAACAGAGAGAAAACCTAGGGGCTGTTTCTGCTTTAATAATCTTTAGAGTTTTATTTTTCATCCAAACCACATATCCTTTCCTTTGTCTCTTTAGGCTATGTCTACACTTACAAAAGTTAGTTCGAACTAGTTAATTCAAACTAACTAATTCGAATTAATTTTAGTTAGTTCGTACTAACTTAATTCGAACTAGCCTGGCCCCACTAGAATACAAGTTCGAACAAGCCATGGCCATGCAGGGCACTTGCTTAGTTCGAATTAGTCAGTTGCAGGAAGGTCAATCTGCCAATTAGTTTGAACTAAGCAGTTAGTTTGAACTAATATGGCCACATTTGACTTAGTTCGAATTAACGGATCAAATTAACCATTAATTCGAACTAAGCAATCAAATGTATTCATTTGAATTAAGGAAGCCCTTAATTCAAACTAATGGAAGCCTAGTGTGGCCAAAGCTTAAGTTAGTTCGAATTAAGCTTCCTTAATTGGAACTAACTTGCAAGTGTAGACATAGCCTTTGAACTTTTGCAGCTAAAGATGTTGAGGAAGATAAGAAAGGATGAGTGTATTAATCAGATAGGCAAGCTTCATTTCTTTCTCTAGTTTGAGGCCACTTTTGGATGGCTAGCAAATATAATCTAACCCATCTCCCTGCAGGACCTTCTCTGCTGATGTATTTATATCTCCACTCACTCAATAGGAGATGAAGGCAAGGATTGTACCTCACAAGCACAGCCCTGGATTGCAACATCATACATAAACTTGTATGAGGAAAAGATTAACAGAAGATGTAGGTCAGTAGAAGATGTAGTGGGAACAGCCAAGCCAAGCCGAGCCCAGGATAGCAAATGGGCAGACAGGCAGGGTAGCATTCTATAATGCTTTCTTCTACTCCTGATTGCATGCTCAGGGTTTATGTGCAGGGGGCATATGGGCAATAAGACGCCTGCCCTGAAAATCATTAACCAAACCTCCTCAGGGCTGTGCAGTTTACTAGGTCCATTAGCTGGTCTCATGGTCAATCATTCAATGGAAGGATAGGTTGGAACTCTGTTTTGCCCTACTCTTCCACTAGTCTGAGGATGGAGAAGAGGCTCTTAATGCACTCTCCTGACACAAGAAAAGACAGGTTTTTATGCTGTTTCTTCACTTATAATAAAATAGAATACATATTAATGTTATGCAGCTCTAAATCAAATGCTGGTATGAACCAAAAAGAGCAATCCAGCAGTTTGCTGAATGGTACAGTTTCTTCCAGTATAGTAGTACTAAAGAACCCTTTTAGGTTTGTCTCTGATTTCTTGCCTGTATGTTTAGCTATAATTGCTTATGTGCGTTTCTTTTGCTCATTTCACAGGAATTACCAAAACAATCTAGTAAGAGCAATTGGCATTCTTTGGAGGAATTACTAATCATTCGACATTTCTAGCAGAACCCCAGACTATAAATCAGAGCAGGCTATTAAGAGTATTTGACTTGCAACACTGAGCTGGTTTAAAAAAAAGAAGTTATAGTGGGAAAAATAACAGGATTATTGGAAAATAAAACCAATTTAGAGACGAAATAAAATAGCTGGGAGTTTTTTCTCCTCCCCTGCAAGGAGAGCCTTGATTTAAAACTGTGATAAGATGATGCCTAATGATGGGAAGCTAAAGTACAGAATATTGGATTTCCTCTACTTAGAGCATTATAGGTACTATTCAGCCAGGACATGATTGTTGTGGTAGTTGGTCATGGATATATGACTTGTCACCCAAGACACTAATCCTTTTTCAAGAGACAAACCAATTATTTTACTCAGTCCTGGGTGTCTCTTTCTACACTTTAGTCTCATGCATGCAAAAAACCCCTTTACTGGAATATTTATTACTGAAATGGTCTCCACAGGTACCAAGCAGGATCCGGGATACACTGTGCTAGGTGCTATCTAAATTCAAGATCTTTCCCTTAACCAAATCAAACAAAAACAAAAAAAACTAATTAGGCATGTTTTTGAGTCTTTTTACTGAATTGAGGATCTAAGTTTCCTGAATTGACCTAGAATAAGATGGAAATAAATATTAACAATATTTATTAACCATCAAAATGATTTGCTTGTAAGATCACCACACATTTTCTAGCAATCTACAATGAACATATCGAACATTAACTAATAGATCTACCCACTAAGGGGCAATATGTCAGCAGCAGTGGCCTGTAGTTATTCAGTCTTTTAAGGTTGCTAGTGACTCTCAAAATATTTCATTGTTCCTGTCTTTATATGACAGTTTCTCAGACTCAGACATGGCTGGGATGAAATGATTTTCACCAGCTTTCTGGCTAGTAACCACATTTTCTCATGTGATGCTGTAAATCAAATCTTCATTTAACAGCTTCTGTGAAACAACTGATTCATCTCTGTACATCTGAAGAGGGCTGGGTGCCTGGAGGCTTACAGAACCTCACCTTTAGGATATTCATTGAAATCCAAACTGCATTGCAGTGGTGACCAGACTTTATTATCCTCTGTGGGCTCTTCAGAGGTTTGTGTGAAATATAGTTTCAGTCCAGTGCTTGCAGGAGAAGCATCCACATTACAAATGTGACATTGATTGGCATCCAGTGTGGCTGTCTCTGCAGAATGAGCAAGCACTAAATGAGCATGGAACCTCAACTTCTTGACTAGGTATGCTGACATCTAAGAAGACAGATAGGGTCGAGGCACACATTTGTCAGAATATACTGGATATTAACCATCATCTTATGATAGGGACCTGAGCTGGTGAGTGTGGACTGGATCCAAGAGACTTAGTTTTTTGCTGCAGTAGATTTTCAGTGTGACTTTGGGCAAGTCAATGTTCTTATCCTATGCTTCACCTTCCCATCTGTAAAACTGGATTACTCACAAGGATGCTTTGATAATGAATACATTAATGAATGAGAAGCAATTGGATTACTATGATAATGGAGGCTTTATATGTATTGAGATAGAGTTTCTTTTCCAAAAGGGTTATAATAGAAATCACTATTACGTCCATGGTTAAGACTGAACAAAATAATTTTAACAAACATATACCATGAGATTTAGCTCCAGTAAATTGCATTTAGTGTCCTAACGGTCATTCTTTTTTCCCCCCTAACTTGCAACACTAATTAGCCATTTAGCAAAAATTCTCAGTCTTACCTTTTCACAGAAGAGGTACCAGCTAGTAATTTCTACAATTGTTCTATTACACATTTCTTATTCTTAATTGTCTAGAAAGTAAATTCTAATATTCAGGTGCTATAATAATACAAATAAAATTAATAAATAAATAACAATGATACCCTTCCCTCCTTCACAAAAGTAGGTGATCACTCTAAAATCATGGCACATGACATTAAACAGAACATCATCATAAAACAGAGACCCCAAACACTCATACTTTGTTATATTCCAGAATTAGAACATACCGAATAATTCTCCTTATAAACAGCAACTGGTAAATAATTTCAAATTTGGGGAAAGTAGAAGGAGAGGGAGACGAGAAGAACTTCTCTATATTTAAATTAGAAGGTCCAATACATTATTGATGCTTTCACATTGATAATTGCTTCTTTGGATGTCAAAAGAATTTCTGGACATTTATATTCATCGTTGACCGGGACTTGAGGACAGTGGCAGTCTGAGTTTATCACAATTATAGGCAAAATGTCTGGCTAGTAAAAATCCAAACAAAATTATTTTTGCTAAATCTGTTGTGCTAAAGTTTCCATAAGGACATGTTAAAGTATACACTGTATCAGAGCAGACACATAAAAGCAGAACTGCCATGTACACTTTAGTATGTTAATCAATATTCAGTGTGAGACATGCTTCTTAAAAGGGTAATTTGTCCAACTAACTGCACCTGGTAGTTTGTTGGACAAATTGTGTATTTATTTTCTGCATAAATGCATAGGTTAACGTTAAGTGGAAACAATATCCTTTGAAATTGTATGTTAGGGATCAAGGAACCCATTTAGCCTAACTGCAGATCCACTCCAACATTGCTGTTTAGTTTGCATTTCGCTTAATAGAAGCTGTAGAGACAAGGTCAGACAGAGTATGAGTCAATGTTTGGTCCCAGTACATAGTGTAATGATATTCAGTGACACTTACTTGTGCTCCCCACTCCATGGACATTAACCTTGTGATGTGACGGGGCCTCAACCTTTTTGTCACCATGGGCAACATCAAGAGACTGGGACAAGGAAGTAACAGCCAGTGGAGAAATGTTTCCTTTATTGAAGTCAATAAGGGTGCATCTACGCTTACAAATTAAGTCAATTTAAGGAGGCTTAAGTCGACTTAAAATACTCCGTGTCTACACTGGGCTTTCATTAAATCGACTTAAGCTGCTCCTTAAGTTGAATTAAGGAAGAGTTAGTTCGAATTAATAGCACCTCGTTTTAATTCGAACAAGCGCTTAAGTCAAATTATTAAATCGACTTAAGCCAGTGGAGACAAGGATTAGCGCCTTGGTGGAGTTTATTAAATTGACTTAAAACATTAAGTCGACTTAATAAGGTTGAAAAGGGGCCACATCTACACTTAAAAAGTTAAGTCGACCTTATTAAGTCGACTTCATAAAGTCAACTTAACTTTTCAAGTGTAGACATAACCTAAGAGTTTTGTTACTGACTTCAATTGGGGCAGGATTTCACCCCTGTGTGTTGCCAGTCCTCCTGTGTGTTTTTAATTGTTGATATAAACGATATACAGCTTCCAAAGGTGTTCTGAATTACATGGAATGAACCTGGCTGGCACAAAGGAAACCCAGGATCAAGAGAATGACAAATAGAGCTCTATGAATAAATGTTTGAGGATTTTTTTCCCAAAAAAAACAAATTAAAAAAAAAAAGAAAAAAAAAAGGAGGGGAGTGTCATTCTGACATTTTTTCAAATTTTGAAATGTTGTTTTCTAATAAAACCACTAAAAATAAAATAATATGGGGTCAAAAATTGTTTCACTTTTGACATTTTTTACACTTAAAAAAGGGAATAAAATTTAATTCAATTTCCAAAGAAAACCTCATTTTGACTTAAAAACAAACCTCCAACTTTCTGTTTAAAAAATGTCAAAATGAAATATTTTGACTTTTTTCAGAATTCTTGTTTGTTTGTTTTTTAACCCATATCTTCATTTTTTACTCAGAAAAGGTTTGTTTGAAAAATTTCATTCAGCTGTGGTACCATGACTTCATTTGTATTCCCCATCTACTCTGGGTGCTCTTGGTTATAATAAGCCTCTGGCCCTATAACATGTCATTATAGACATGGTTTGTTTGTTTGTTTGTTTGTTTGTTTGTTTTTCCCCTTTTAAATTTTAGTGAATGTGGTTCATTGCCCTCTTAGCCTAAGTCTAAGAATCTATGAAATTGCGGTGGGAAGAGAGAGTACAGCTTACAAATTGTGCTTAACTTTGAAAAGTGACTAATGAGTACCTGCTGCCATTTTAGATTACTTTAGAATCATAGAATATTAGGGCTGGAAGGGACCTCATGAGGTCATCTAGTTCAACCCCTTGCTAAAAGCAGGACTACTCCCACTTTCCCATAGACATTCTCTAAATACATCCTTAAGGTACTGTGAGCCATCCTGGTGCTTTGTTACATAAATGTACATTGTTATCAGCTAAGTAATTATGACTCCGAATGCTCCAAGGGTCACAGGTGTTCATGTAAGTTTTTATTACTCTCTCAAAGGAAAAAGAATTGGCAATTAGGAGCTATGACATTCTGTACATTCCCAGGGGTCACACACAGTGATTCAGTCAGGAATTCTAAATTTGGCTCCAGGCAGCTCTAAATTTAATCTAGGAGACTAGTAGCTTGCAACTGGGGAAAGGCATAATTCTCTGCTGCTTTACACAGACTTTGTGCAGTACATCTGGGTAAAGGGGTGTCAAACACATCAAATCAATGCAGTAGAAGTGCACAGGTGTTCAAAGACTAAACAAGGTATACAACTATGGGAACTCAGCAGAAAAGTGATAAAGGACCCTTGCATTTAAAGTAGAGGGGTAAATAAACTGCAGGATTCTAATCCGGGTTTGGCCCATTGTAGAGGCATCACAGAACTGGGTGGATGTGACGTCTGGTGTCTGTTCATACAGCATTTAATGCTGACATTATACCTTTAACACATGAAGTTAGGAACAAACATTTTATTTATAGCACAGTATGTATTTTACTCTTGATATGTAATTCCCATTTCTTTATTCAGTCTCCTTCTATTGTGTCTGTGAAATTCTGATTAGAACAGGGAGCTGGTAGTCAGGACTCTTGGATTATTTTCTCAGCTTCTTCACAAACATGGCTTATGACCTGGAATGCATCACTGGTGCTAGTTATTAAATTTAGGTGCATGCATTTGGGTCTGAAATTTGGGTGCTTGATTTTGCAAGGGGTTGAGCAGCCACGGTTCCCAGTGGCTTCAGCTGTGTCTCTGTCTTAAGTGTTTTAAAACTTCTGTTTACATGCTGGCAATCCTCAGATAAGTTATAAAATTGATAAGCATTATGTCCAAGAATGATAATATGGGTTGTTAATAAAGAGAGTTCTCACTTTACCTCTTGTTTCTTTCAGTCAAACCTATCAACTTGCTCTGTAATGCCAGGGATTGTTTTTGTATAATACTGAAATTGTTAACCTATGCAAGATACACTTACAACGCATGCACACACATGCATACACACACACACCAATATAGGGTCTACGTTAGCCTGGGTTACCAAAAGCAAACAAATCCCAAGGAGCTACATAAAAGAAGCATTCTCAAGATTGACAACAGAGTCCTGTGGCACTATTAAAGACTAACAGATTTATTAATCGCATGAGCTTTCGTGGGAGAAAATCCCACTTCGTCAGACGCTTTGAAGATTGGAAAGTTACAGAGTGGGAGGAAATTAAATGCAGGGGAGTGTATGACATAGCATCAGGTCAGGCTGTAACAGCAAATCAAAATAGGTGTTAGGATTCAAAACACTGGGGAATTTAATGGAGCTATGGTGATTTATAACTAGGTGAAGATCTGGCTCCAAGAGGAGTGAAGCTACTGTCCTTAATATTAAAAATGGTTTTAATACATTGATTGTAGCAATCCACCCTGCAGATTATAGGAGAAACCAGAACCAGTGATGATTCCTGAAGGTGCATCTCACAAAGGGGATGAAATCTCTCTCTTTCTCCCCCTCATTTTAATAAATTTTGTACAATATTACTCCTGCACTTTTTTCCTTTTGTTTTTTTTCCCCCAGATATCAGCAAACTATAAGCATGAGCAATATCAGAAAGAAGTGAATGTGCATTTGCTATTCTGCAAGCAAATCCTTTCCTATAATTTGGGGAGAGCTTTTTATAGGCAAAAATAAATGTATCATAAAAAATTAAAGAAAGAATAGTTTAGGATATATGGGAAGCCAAATCAATTCTTGCTAAAACTTTCCCACATGGCATATTCTGTATTTTTAATCTAAAGTTATTTCTGGTGTTCCCATGTTCTAATTTACTTCATAGGCTTCTGCGCACCAATAGCTGCAACAACTATGCATAGTAAAGCTTCTTAGCGCTATGGTTGAAACGTGGTCATAACTGTGAGCTTGATTTTATCTAACCCAAGGTGACATTTCTCTGGTCCCACTCAGTTTTTCCCTCCATGAAGTGAAAAGGCACAATCTTCAGAATAAGCCAGAAACAGAATAAATAAAATTGGAAAGAGAATCAATCAAAAATATGCTTATTATCACAGAATTATTTTCATACCTCTCTGGTAATACTTTCAGCACCATATACTGCCTGTGATCTATATGCGCTATTTATCTGTGATTGAAACTGTGAGATAGGGCTCTGTATACACTCACAAAACTCCATAAATTTGGCTCATACAGCAGAGTAAATGGTATATCACTTTCTTATATATGTCACATTGCTAACATTTTCTTATTTTCAAATACACTTATTACAAACACATCTTTGCTTTTTGTTGCCATAATGCGTGATTCATCAAAATCTGACTCAGAATAAGGATTCCATCAAAGGCAAGTGCTCAGGCAAGAAATTCAAACCTCCCTCTCTCTCATTTGAAGAGAGATGATGCTGGATTGCCTGTCTCTCTGTCTTTTAAAATCCTATTTCCTTTTGCTCATTTAGCAATCTGATAAAATTACATCAACATTAATTTGTTTCCAAGTAGAAACCTCTCCGAAATTCTCATGGGATCTGCATTATAGATGCCAAGTCTTTATGGTAGGGCAAAAAAAGAAATAAATATCCTCGTCTGTCCCACATGTGCTGCCGTTAAGGTTGCTCATTGTACAGAAATGCTCTGGCAGATGTATGCATTTATTCCTTGTGTCATGTCCATTCCAGATGCACAAATTCAGGGAAATTAACACATGATTTTGAACATGTCCACTGCCTGCTCTTTGGAGAACCATTGCTTCTTTTGGAGACTTGCCAGAGAGAACTGACACTAACAGGATGAAGGATACATTTTGTTATAATAAGAGGGAAGCTTTGGCCAAAAAGGTTGAAAATACTAAGACAGCAATAAAGCCACATTATAGATTCTTCTGTGCAGCAGGGGCATCTTACAGAATAATATGCTCAGAATCCATCTCTCAGGTCCCTTTTGACTTGGTATCAATAAATAATAATAGATCTATATATCAACATATCTCTAATGGACCATTCACTATAGTGCCAGACTTTCAGGTCGGGTACATTGGCATAGCTCTATTGAAGTTAATTATGCTAGCTGAGGAAATGGCCCTAGTGTATCTATGTGTGATGGTGGCCATTTTATGGATTGAACTAGGGACCTGCATGAGCTGTAGTAGCTCATGCTAGAAGTTGCATATTCTATATGCATACATACAGAACATCATACTTTACCAGTTAGTAAACTTTCAGTAGCTGTACTCACTTTTGTGGGACAGGAGCATTGGCAAGATTAAGTAGTTAAAATCTGTAATATATGTGCAATTCTGGTTACATTCATCCCATCAAACCCTCCAAGTTGGTTTGGCCTACCCCCAGTTTACTGCAGTGGATAATTCCAAAATGTGTTCAGTTTTTATTTATTTATTTTAATCTTGACATCTGTAGAGATCCCAGGACTAGCACATGAACCTTTTCATGGGGCACCACCCCACCCTTTAGGGGCCTGGACTTTCCCTCCTCCTCTCAAAAAGAAAAGTCCAGAGTCTCTTTATTTCTTTATCACCCATGCTTCTTTATTTACAGTGCTTTACACAGACACTTCTTCCCAGAAATCTTCGACCCGGCTCAATGCCAGCCTGTAGCTCCTCTGGGCTTGGCTCTGTGCCTCGGGTGCTCTGAGTTGTTTCCTTTCTCTGGGTTACAGAAGACAGACTGACCAAGCACCAGGGACGTCGCTGGCGTTGGGCCGAGAGGTCTTGTGACCCGATTGTTCTGTCCTGAGGTGTAGTAGCCTCCCAGCTTGTGTTAGCCAAGCTAAATGCAGGGAGACTGCTCTCTCTTTTCAGTCAAGTGCTCACATGTTGGGAATTGGGGGTGGCGTGTTTTTAAATCCCCTGCAGGCTGCCATCAGGATTAGAAAGCCTTACACCTGGATGGGCGGACACTTAAAAAAATAACTTGCAAAAAAGGTAATGTGTTAAGTGTTACCTATTTTGCAAGTCATTGCTATTTGGAAGTCTGTGTACTGAGTAAATTTTCTACCTTTTCCACCTAACTTGTCTGAACTTCCATGAGGGGAGAGGGGGCTTTTACTATTTTCAGGAGGGAGCAGTGCCTGGGCAGTAAGCACAGCCAACATGCCACTGTACCTGGAGTCCCTGGGCCCCAATCCTGCCTGTGGTGGGGTTCCTACCACTCCCCCACCTTCCCCATCTCTCTCCACTGTGCACCCTAAAGAGTAACATTAAGATATGATGTTATTGTATTGTTTATGTTGCTTCTAGTGATGTCAGTAAAAAGTTTACCATGTCAGTTTAAAATAAAAACAACTTCAGTTCTTCATACCAGTAAAAACTAAAATGCAAAGTTGGCAACCCTCGGTCACCATTTCTAAATGTGGAAATGTTGGGCTGACCAAGGAATGGGGATTCTTTGGGGGAAGGGATGGACAGATGGGGGGCAGCAATGTGACCTTCCCAGAGGGAGGGTAGTTGAATGAAGGGAGCAGGGTAATAGGCAAATGGGGGATGAATGGGAGGGTTTAATTTGGGAGTCCCTGAAGGAAGATGGGGAGAGGGCATTCACAGAGGAATCTGATTTGAGGGAAGTGTTGGTTGTTGGAAAATAGAGCTGTGAGAGGAAGTTTGGGGGTTGGGGTACATGCAGGGTTGAAATATATGTCTCCCTATGTCATACATAGCGGTCTGTGGGGGAGGGGTAAATGAGGATTGGGGGATTGTGGGAACTGTGAGTGAAGGGTTTAATTTAGGGTGAGAGGGAAGTAGAGGTAGCTGGGGGACCTGAAGGGGACTAGGGATGGAGGCTGGACCTGCTTCAAATAGGCTCTATTATGGGGGGATATTTCTAAGGTACCCATGGGGCTGATGAGGTGGTCCACACCAGCAGGCGTGTACATAGAAAGTCTGACAGCTGGGATTTATCAGGGGGTATAAGGGGAAGATGTATGTAGTGTAGGCTGAGAGTGGGGTATATCACATGGTCTCTGGTGTGTATCTAAGTAACTTGGAAATGCAGTGGGGACAGGAGTGTTTGGGGTTTTTTATGGCATCCGTTCCTGGGGGGATGCAGTGGGGGGTGCCAGATGCCCAGTCTAGGGGGTGTTGGGGGGTACGCTGGGATCGGGAGCCTGGATTGGGCTTTGGGTTGCACATGGCAGCCCTCTCCACCTTTCCTTTACATGGTGGAGAAGCTGGGAGGGGGCAGCCTTGGGCTTGTGTGAAAGCTGGAGGGGGGGGCAGGGGGAAATAGTGCCAGGGTGGGGGGGGGTTGGAAGCTGATTGAGGTTGGAGATGGGAGGGGGGGTGGGTTGGGGCCTGTGGCCCAAATCTTTTTCTTATACAGCATCGCTCCTTCCAAGCACTCTCTCTGCCTAAGCCACGCTACGCCACACTATACCACGCCACTCCCCTCCCCCATCATCTCACTTCAGGCCCTTGGAGCTGACTTTATCCCTAACTAGGCAGGTTTTCTTATTTCGCTTGTTAATTTGGGGCTTCTGCTAGGCTCTTTGGTGCATCCAGCCGCTGCCTCTTAACCTTCACTCTGGGTGTCTTGGACCTGCCTTGCGGCAGTCCAGCTTTTTCGGTGAAGGGTAGCCAATGTAGTGGAGGAGGTTTACCACTCTTCACTCTACCACAACCCACAACTGTCCTCCAGCACAAGGTGGGGTAGGAGAGGGAAGAAGGAGGTAGTATATGGGGATTTTGGTTAAATTGTGGAGTTGGTGAAAATTGAATATGGGTTTGAGGATCAGCTAGACGGGGTCAAAGGGCATTCAACCTAGCTTCCAATATTGCACTTGTAATTTTCTAGTGGCAGATAGTGACATTTGTTTAAATCTCCACTACTGGTTTTGAGGTTAGAACCATGCACTTAAGGCAGTTGACTGCTTCGCTTTTAGAGGGTGCAATGTTGTCTAGTTAATAGGACATAGCTGGGAAGCAAGAGATCTAGAAGCTATTTCTGTCTCTGCTACTGACTGATTGTGTAACTGTGAGCAAGTTACCTCACCTCTCTCTGCCTGTTTCCTCTCTCCCTGTCTGTCTAGACGATTTAGAATTAGAATCTTTTTAGAAGAGATACCTTCTCTCGCTAGATATCCATACAGTGTTTAGCACAATGAGGCACCAGTTCTTACTCTGAACCTCTGTGTAGTACTACTAAATATATATTTTGGGGGGTATTCATAAATGCCATTATATGTGCTGTAGTTACTTGCCCCTGCAAAACTGCCCTCTCAATTGAAAATGGGCAAGTTTAAACCTGTGATCACTAATATATTTAAATGCTATCTTTTTACATTTATATTGTCACAAGTAGAGATGGACTGGGTAAGGCTTGTACAGAGCCCTGAACAAGTAAGGAAATATGTAAGGGTGTGCCTATACCTAGACAGTTATACACATATATACTTGGTGTTGACCATCTGCACAGATAGCGTAGAATCATTCCAACAGTTGTAAATGATAGAGTCCAAAATAAAACTCTCTTTACCAGACAGAATACCTGACAATGAGTAGTATACTGCACTATTTGCTGTTTAAGCCTATATAGCTTAGAGAGAAAGAACAAAAGGTAGGATGCTAAACAATTTAAATATCCATCTGCTTTTCCTCCCTTCCATGGCTTACCTTTTCCATGCAGTCCTCAACTAAAGAACCAAAGCCCACTCTGTCCCATGTACTCAAAGAAAAAGATCATCTGAAATCAGCATTCTGCAATGTATTTTATTCTGATGCAGCATAAAAGTCGTCTCTATTATTAATGCTACTGCAAATGAAGCAGTAAGGTTACAAATTTTAATAACATATAGAAAATGTGGTTCTGCTCTGAAAACTGACTATAGAAAAATGGTACCCTTGTACTCAGAGCCGATCCTTCTGTGTATTTAAGAGATATAGCTGATGTTTTGGGGGTGAGTTTGTTGTCTGTAGTGTGTCTGTTTGTGGCCTGCTTGCTGCTTGACTGAAGTATGTTGTGTGGTCTCTTTGGGTGTGTCTACACTTGTAAATAAAATCGACTTAAGGAAAATTAAGTTGACTTTATAAAACCTACTTTTAGTTCGACTTTAGGCTTACCTGGACTTTTTTAAGTCGACTTAAGCCAGTGTAGACCTGGAGTAGCCCTAAGTCAACTGAGAGCTACTCCAGGACTCCCCCACTGCCCTCCCTGCTGGGGGGGGGGGGACAGGAGGAGCCTGGCATTCCCTGCCCACCCTGCCTCTATGCCCTGCCAGGGTCCCTGTTCCCCTTTACCCCATTGTACCCAGGTACAATGGGGAAAGGCTGAGCCCTCTAGCACTGGGCAAGGGGTGCCCCCCCGCCACTGTGGACCTGCCCTAGGTCCCCTTAGCCCCTAGAAGTCGACCTAGGCATCCAGTGCGGATGCTCTAGGTTGACTTTGTAAGTTCCCCCCTAAGTCAACTTAAAATTTAGGTGTAGACATGCTAAGTTGACTTAGCTAAAGTCGACCTAAATTTACAAATGTAGACATAGCCTTTGTCTCTGGGACCCTATGCTGATCCTAGCAGCCTGTTAGGTAAGCCTGTGAGTTTCTTAACCAAGCCTTGATCCCCACCCCTTTAGCTTAATCAGGGGCTGGGGCTACTCAAGGAGAAACAGGGTTTAAAAAAGGAGCTCAGTCGTAAGCAGCCCAGAGGCGATCCCAACAATTATGGGCCAGTCATAATTGTCCTCCAGTCATTCTCCAGACAATTATAGCTCATCCCATTACTCCATAATGTTAAGTGTGTGTTTAAGAGTTTGCAGCATTGACATCTAGAGGTGTTCAATTTATGACTCTTAGCCCATGGGAGTGGAACAAAGGAATGTAGCAAGAAAGGACAATGAGGCTTCTTGAAAGTTTTCAAAAATAAGGGGGAAAAATCCATGAAAACTGACCAAGAAAGACAGTATTTTTGTGATTTATTTTCCCATTTTTTTCCTACTAGCTCTCAAAACTGACAGGAGACTGTAAAAAGGCACAAATTTAGAGAGGACTATCTTTTGAGCCTAAAGAGAGAGAGATTGAGATCCAACAATCAGGCTTTATTCCTTCCTATATTTTCATTGTCCTTTTCCATTGAGCACTTCCTGAAAATTGAGTTCCTAAATTCCTCAACATTACCCTTTACCTAAAAACACTGTCATACCAGAAAACCTCCCCTCTATTAGAAGCCATTATAGCATCCTCTGTTTCCAGATCAATTATTTTCTGGCCATTAGGTAGCACATTACCTTATTTAAAAAAAAAAAAAAATTGCTCCAGTTTAACTAGGTCAAATTGAATGGGTCTAATGAGACGTATTCAACACCTAACATGGAGCCACTTGAATATGTTTAACCTTTGTTTAAAACACTTTTGCTTACAAAAATAAATTACTGACTTGAAATCATCTCTTCTGTCAATGTTTTATTGATGAGTAGACATCATTGACCAATCATGCCATCTGTCTGTGAAGACCAACATAAAATATTTGCCTTTCATACTTATTTCAGGAATGTGTACTAGTGAAATGACTTCACTTCTTTGTGAAAATAATTTCACCATGGACAACATTTTAGAAAAATCATAGGTGTTGTGGGGAAAAATGTTGTGTCAGCATATAGAACATAATATGTTATTATAATATATCAAGCAAAGTTGGGGACACTAAACGGGAGCTCACAGATCTATTCGAAGTCTGGGGGAGATAAATACACTCCACCCACCCGCAACCACAAAGCAAGTTACACGCCTGTATTTCACTGGTGGAGAATGATTTTGCTCACCTTTTTAAACCAGGGGCCACATTCCATTTTAATGATATGGTTGACCTCAATGAAGTTACTCTTGGTGTGCATCCATGTTAGTGAGAGCAGAATTTATCCCCTAATGTCTCAATCTGGGACACACATTGAAAATTTAACTTCTGCTCCACTTCACTGGGTCTCAAAGGAAACCTGTTCCATTTATTGCAATGAGCCATTCCAGATTAGAACTTGGGTTCGGAAGAAGCAGAGTTTATGTTTGCAAACCAGGTGGGCAGATGCTTATTGTATGACAGCATGACTTGAGTATGCTATTGTACCTTTTATTCCTAAATAACTCACTTGATCAAAGGCCACCTCAGCTAGACCGTAAGCGAAATTCATGTTCATGATGATTCTGCAAAATTGCAGTTCAAATACCTACCCCTTATGCCTTACATAGCAGGAACGTTATTTGCACTGTATGCCTTCAGTGCCATTCCACGAAAGCTAGAGGAGAATCTTATGCAGGTCCCACAATGGGGCTGAAGAAATAACGAAACTTGACACTGGAAAAGGAACAATCCTGCTTTCTTCTGCATATTTCAGACCTTGTGACGAGCAGGTTGCAGAGAGGTGCACACTCTATTTGTATGAATTCATAATCTTAGTCCCAACTGCTCCCTTCAAATTCATTATTCCAGTAAACATTCCTCCCAGTGAAGTCATTCCCTGGACATATCTGTGGAATGCAAACACAGATCTGATGAAGAATGTATGTAGTATTCTCCCAATTCTATAGCAAATATTGATTGATTGTGTATTTTATTTTATATTATAGCACCTAGAGGACCCATTGTGCCAAACGCTGCATGCACATAGACATCAATCACTGCCTCAAAGAATTTATAACGAAAGCATTTAATTGGTAGGCCTCTGATCTTCAATTTTTTAGGTACCTAATCTCTCACTCATTTCAGGAAATTTGAGTATCCAGGCCAACCTATCTTATCCTTGACAAAATTGTCCCTACGTGGCCTAAAAACAGCTTCACATCATGCTGCTTCTTACTGGTGCTCTATATTCCAACCAGGTCACTGACTTTCTCTTTTAAGATCTTAAGAATTGCTGGGTGAGGGAAATGGATTTATTGAGCCCATCAAATGGAACACATGTTATAAGCATACATCGTCATCATTCTAAAACAATTTCCTAGTTCCATGTCAATGATATTGTGTCAGATACTGTATCTTAAAATGTTTAAACCTGGGGAAATATAAAGCTTATATTAGCTCATGCTATTGATAGTAGAGGTTATTTTACAGTCAACCTTTACATGAACTTATTTTTTCTTCCTATCTGACATATAGAGTTATATACAAAAACAAAACAACAAAAAAAAACATAAACCCCCCAAATTATGTATCATTGTTTAACAGATTTGGTCATATGCACAGTTTGTATCCATTTATACTTCAGGGAGAATTGGATTAATGCCATCTCTGATATACAAGGAGGATATGTATCTGTAGAGAAAACAAATGAAAATGGAAGTGATGTTGAAGGCATCAGTCATCACAAATGTCTATGAATGAGTGTATATATATGGAAGAAAATAATCAGTTTAACTAAATGGTCGTCCTCAGGATCTGTGTGGGCTTTTTCAATGAAAGATGACATACACATTATAATTATAATAATTGTTTTAAGCAACAAAATATACAAAACATAATGTGAATTTCCATCTCTGATGTTTAAAGAATAAAACATAATATATGCTCCATGGCATTTTTCCAACTTTATGGGCTATCACTCAACATTTTTGATTAGATCATCAATGTGACATCAGGAAACCATAATGCTATTGATCCGGTGTCAGATCAACAGTCTAACTATGTTCTAGACTGACAGTGTAAGTGGATGGATTGTTAAATTTAAACCAATACCTTTACCTCTTTGTCAAAACAATACAAGTTCCTCCTGCCTATCCTCAACATAACTGATTTTCCTGATTTGATTTTGAAAGGTAGTAACCATAGATTATATTTTTTGGAAATAAACTACGGCTTTTCTTTCCTTCCTTGCTTATATTTTTCCCTACATCTTTGAGTCCTTGTCTCACAAAAACAAAAAAAGTGAAGAAAGAACATCAATTTAACTCAGAGTGGTTCTGCCACTGGTTTATGGGTGTTTGATCCTACAACCCAGTGGGCCAGCAAGACAGTCCATGCATCAAAGAACACTCACTAGTTGAAGGATTAAAATCTTTTTTCTTTGGGGATGAAGTCCTGTGACTCCCATTTAAAACAGCTTAGCGTAAGTCTCCACATAAAATCTTTTACCCTGACTGAGGGTCTCCCTTCAGGAGTCAAATTATGCTCTGCAGCTCTCACTGCCCAGGTCCTCTCCCTGGAATTAAAGAAAATCTCTCTATTCCCTTCTGCTGGGGCTTCCTCTCAGGCCATTTCTACACTGCAGTCTTTGGCTGATGCAAGTTACGTGGGCATAAGGCCGCTGCAATTAGCATATCGTTTGTGAGCATGCATATTTGGCTCCTTGTGTAGGCACATGCTCACCAGGAGTCGATGCCCAGTGCAGCGCACCATTGGTAGTACCCCAGTATGCAACTCACCACCATAAAGCACACTATCTTTTGGGAAGTTTTGGCAAAGCATGATAAGGCTGACACAAGTCTATAAAGATGACTCTGAGCAAGGCATCGACTTTCCAGCATGCAATTTTCTCTATCTTATAATGTCATTAATGGCCCATAATTCTGTGCCTTTTTAAAAAATCTGACAAATCCATGAGGCCCTCCTTGATGAATGCCATCTCTGACAGAAGCATGGACAATGCACACCACTGCACTATTGTCATGTGTACTGCAAGCACAGGATGCATAATCACCCCATATTTGCCGAGCTACAAGAACTGAATCAGAGATGACCATGACTGTGCAGATGGGAGACTGGTCTGAGACCAAGCAAAATCAAAATCAAGGTTTTGGTGGCTTTCACAGAGCAGCTGCAGACAGTGGAGTCCTGCTTGTGGGCCCACAAAACAAGCCCTAACTGGCGGATTTGCAACAGAATGAAGGCCTGGGATGATGAACAGTGGCCACATAACTTTTGGATGTAGAAGGCCACATGGCTGGATCTGTGTGCCAAGCTTGCTTCAGCCTGCTAGCACAGGGACATCAGAACGAGAGCTGCAGTAACAGTACACTTGCACTGTGAAAACTGCAGAATATGGGGTTTGGGAATGGGAAGCTATGTTTTTAGAATTGATAGGTTGCTAGAATAGGCCCAATACTGAACCAGTTTTCAAAGGCCTTAGCATACAACTCACATGAACCAATGCCAGAACTCAGATGCCATATAGTCTGCCTCAGCAACCTTGGAAACTTACAATGTTACAAGGAATACCCTGCACATAGCGTGTGAGAACTGAGGGCTATGTTGCAAAGCCTTGTAATGGCTATGTTGCAAAGATTTGGCCCCGCTTAGAGCGTATGGGAACTGATAGCTATGTTGCAGATGTGTAAAAGCATATGGGAGCCAAGGGGCATTGTTGCAAAGAGTGTAAAAGCGTATGGGAACCAAGGGGCCATGTTGCAAAGACGTGGGACCCTCTGAGAAAGCAGGAGGGGAATGGGAGGCACAAAACTCTATAAATATTAGTCCCAAAGATGGGGAGGGAGACAGTAGGCTGGACATGACTCAAGATGCCCCGTGGCTCTGGCTACGATAGCAAGTGAGGTCTGTCCATAGCCAAAAACAGAGAAAGGTCAGGTCCTGGTCTTAAAGGTGACTGGACTGGCATGTAGGCCCGAGCTCATCAAAGAAAGGTCAGCACCTGATCCCCGACGGTGGCGAGACTGACACGTTGGTAAGGAGTTCGGTGAGTATCAAGTAATCACCAATAGACCTTGGAGAACACTGGTTCAATAGTAGCTACAGGTATATAAGATATTAGTAACAGTAAAGGTAACAGAAGTATTTAGCACCCCAGGTCCTGGTGTTAGGACTAAAGTAGGTTAGCATCCCCACCCCTGAGAGTTTGGGGAGGTAGGTATAAGGTTAGGGAACAAGCAGTTTAGCACCCCAGCCTGGGAGTACAGGTAGATAGCCTGCCATCCCCTTTGAAGTTAGGGGCACCCCTTTGAAGCTAGGGGCAAGTGCAGAGTAATAAGAATAGTTTTAGTAATTAAATAGTTAATAATGCACATTTACTTTGATTTGTAAGGCCTGCTGCAGCACAATAATATTATTAGCATAACAGTAAAGTTTTTAATCTTGCAAGCTAAAAAGAGTGTACACTTACAACAAGAAAAAGTGCGTAAGTGTTGTACTCATAATGATCTGCAATAAACATTTTATGCTTATAACTCTCCTGATTCCATTCCTATTTTCCCTGATGTTGTTAATCCCCAGTGCCCCTTTACCCCCCTTATTTTTCCCCTTATGGGAACAGTATTCAATTCCTATACTAATCACGTGGGTTATCGGCTGGCTCGGTTTAACCCTTTATAATCTGGTTCCCTTGACTACTGATGTATCTGTCAGTGCCTCCTCTCCATCAGATCAAGGCCGGGCTATTATCCCGGTGGAAAAAGAACCTGTTGTCCAAGCGCACCCCTCGATGAATACCACCCCGAGGGTAGACAGTGCTTTGCAAAAACTTGCATAGTTGGATTGCTACTGGTCAGCAGGAAATCAATTTGGAGTTGGAAAATCCTCTCTCAGAGTTGTTGTCCTCTAAGTGGGCAGGGCCATTAATCAACTTGTGCTGTGCAGGACTATGACCTTTGGTGATATGCAGGACCTAGTGGATGGCTTTGGAACAACGGGCTTTCTGAACTGTTGTGGAGTGACAGAGGGCATGAATATCCCTATTTTGGCAGCAGCCCCTTTGCCCAGAGTATACAAACAGAAAGATCTACTTTTCTATACTTCTGCAACCATTTGCGGATCACCAGAGATGCTTCATCATGGTCAGTATTAGCTGGTCAGGGAAATTCATAAAGTTATCTTTAAGACAGCACTGATCACAAAGCGGAAAGCAGGGAGTTTCTTTACTGACTGGCAGATTGATATGGGTGATGTTGAAATGATATTCAACATCTCAGGGGATCCAGCCTACCCCTTGCTCATGAAGCCGTATACAAGCCACCCAAACAGTACGAAAGAATGAATCAGTTACCAACTCAACAAGAAAGGAATACAGTTGAATGAGCTCTTGGTAGATTGGAGAAACAATGGTGTTATTCACCCAAAAGACAGCATTTAAGGCAGCTTACATCAACCCAACTTTGTAGAGTAGACCAAGCTTCAGATTGGCTCCCCCCCCCCCCAGGGCTGCTCCCAGGCTATCTATCTGGGAGCTAAAGGAGTCTCTTTGCTTTCTTCTTGTCTCTAGTTTACTCCCTAAGCTCAGGCTGGTTTTTATACTCCAGAAAGCCTAGGTGTGAGTCATAGTTTTCTACCTTCTGAGTCTGGGACATATTTCCTTCACTCAGGAAGTGTGCTGAGTCTGACAATGGATACCACTGATCCCCAATCCCTGTAAAGAGATTGCTTACTCCATGATAGCTAGCATTAGCACTTCACATAGCACAACTGCCCCAACGGGGGTTATAATATCATTGGGTGCGTCTACACTTACAAATTAAGTTGACTTAATTTAATCTGTGTCCACACTACATTTTCCTTAACTCAAGCAGTTGCTTAAGTCGACTTAAGGAAAATTAAGTTGACTTTACTAAACCTAGTTTTAAGTCGACTTTTCTGGCTAAGTCAACTTTAGAAAGTTGACTTAGCCAGTGCGGACGCCGAGTAGCCCTAAGTCGACTTTAAGTTGACTTAGGGGGCTTCAGGGCTCCCCCACTGCCCTCCCTGCCAGGGTGGCTGGCACAGCCACAGCCTGGTGTACCCCTCCAGAGGGCAGGACAGAGCCCTGCCCACCCTGCCCCTATGCCTTACCAGGGTTCCTGTCCTGCTCAGCCCCCATTGTACCAAGGTACAGTGGGGCAAAGACTGAGCCCCCAGGCACTTGGCAAGGGGTGCCCCTCCCCGCCACCGTGGACCTGTCCCAGGTCCACCTAGCCTCTACAAGTCGACCTAGGCATCCAGTGTGGACACTCTAAGTCGATTTGGCAGGGTCCCCTCTAAGTTGACTTAATTTTTGAATGGGGACATGCTAAGTCGACTTAGCTAAGTCGACTTAAATTAGCAAGTGTAGACATAGCCATTGGAATGGAGAAAACAGAAGTATCAAAGCAAGCCTAAGCCACACAATGCATTTATTTAAATGCTAATATGGGCCCGTATGGAATACCATTTTCACACTCACAATTTAAAAATCTACAGAGCACCTGAATCTACTGTTCTTTAGAAAATGGGAGGGATCATCGGCAATGTTTAAAACACTGGTGCCTGTGGAATTTTGAGGCCACCCCTGCTGTTTTGAGATCATGCAGTGCAGTGCACGGCAGCATCCTGTGACAAATGGTCTCTTTCAATTCCTTTGGTTACACATGGCATCTTAATCTTGAAGGGAAGCAAGACGGAGCAGACTTTTAACCAACACTGCTGAAGCTTTTCTATATAAGCAATCAGAAGCAGCAAACAACTCCACTGTGAATAATGAATTTCTGTTTGCATGGGTTCTTGTTCTACTCAAGATTACACACTGTCCCTAGCACAATAACATGTACATCTCACCATCCACTGGTAGCAAGAATGATTGGGTTCTTAAGAGCTCTCTAGTTAGCGCTCTCCTTCAAATCCCACAGTTAAAAATAAAGTTATTACACACATCTTTTTCTCAAGCAATCACTGCTTACGTGACATGTCTACGAAGGGCTCATGTTGACAGGCACTGGCATAAAGCATATTGTACATGCAAAACCACAGGCAGTTAGTAAGAATTTTGCCTGGCTATTCTCAAGGGGGAGAGGGGGCAGTTCACATATTAACCCTTTGGTTACAACTATAATCTTAGTAATCTGGGGGAGAAAAAGACAGTTAGTAAAAACATAGTGGAAATCCTGCACGGATGATCAGGTTTTAGTCTGTAGAGTGAATCTGATAATATAAAGTGTGTCATCTCACTGGTGGTTGAGTGGGGGTTACAAAATGGCAGTGGTAGGTATTCAGTCTAATGGGTGTTTGGGAAGGAAGGGGTGGGTGAGGACAATCTACTTTAAACACTGTGACCAGGGAGGATTTTGTGCCCTCTGCACTGGCATTACCTGGCTCTCTCTCCAGCTTTGAGGTAGCACAGTTTCAGTGGAGCAGCTCTCAAAACTCACTTTTCTTAGGGCTGTCATGGTAGATCATTATTAAAGAGAGAGAGAGGTGGGCTTCAGCATGGAAGGGAGGCTACAGAAAACCAAAGGTTCCTCCGGCTTTCCATGAATAGCCTATGGCATAAGAAAAATGGCATCTATGGCTGAGCTAGCTTCAGAAATTGAACCTGGAGCCTCTGGGTCCAAAACACAGACTGATTTGTTACTGTCTGAGCTAAAGAACCAGGGGTGTTGGGTTGAAGGCAAGAGCAGACTCATCCATCTCTTCATATGGCCCAGCTCCCAGAGGGGAATAAAGGCCAAGACTTTGCCAGTGAGGGTGATACTCAAAATGGGGTGAGGTGCATTCCTCCCTAGAGATATGTCCACCCTTGTTCCACAGCTGCCCTTTGAAAGCCAGGTCTACAGTGACTGTAGATTTTGGCAGCACTTGAAAGGAGATACACAAGCTACATAAAATAACTTGTGTATGCCCCTTTGACTTCCTCACACCTACTTACCATGGCATCTCCACACTGAGGTGAAGGAAAATGCCCTCCCTTCAACTCCACACTACTCTTCCTGAGGGGATGGTCTTAACACATCGACTTCCATGTCAATTGAGCAGGTCTTCACTGACCATTCAGTTGATCCGGAAAGCTCGAGCTGACGGCGGCAAGCTTGTTGCCTGTGGCCTGGGTGTGCTTCCCCTTTGGCTGGAGATGCCTGACTGAGCAAAGAATTTTCCACAGGGCCAGGGAAGAAATGTTATGGTAGAAGCTGTCCCTGTCCTTCTGAGTGGAATAAGAATGATGTTGCATGATCTGGCGCTTTATTTTTATTTTTACCTCAGCATGGAGAGATTCTCTAGGAAAATAAAACTCCTCAGGAGCCTAATAGCTGGATCCTTTGTATTGCCACAGATCCCCAATGACCTCCTATTCCTTATCATCCTGTCAGATACCTGAGGACTGGAGGTCAGAGCTATGCACCCTGCCACACACCCTGGCAGACAAAAAGTCAAAAGCCATGGATTTGTATTTCATTTATTTATTTTAAAGGTGAGAATCCATGACTCCCAAAACAGCTGTACGAAATGTCCAGACTTGCTTTAGAAGATATTGAGCAGCATTTGTTGTATTATTCATAACAGCACACACAAAGAAGCCAGTACAGGACATGTTGTGAATGTGCATTAGCCATTCACATTGATAAATTGTGAAGCTTTAATAGCACAGAGCAGGTAGGAATTCCTGGTGAAAAATAATTCTTGGGCCAAGGAGCTGGTCATTGAAGGGAAACGTGTGAGCAATCAGATGGATGTGAAAGGGAAGAGGTGGGTGGGAAAGTCCAAACTACCTCCTTGTGCAGAAGCAGGTCTATGGCACTTCTTGTACCTGACCGTAGAGTATGGGTAGGGTTATTACCACTAACCCTACAAAGGGGATGACGATAGATGAGTGAGAGTCCAGGATCCTATTCCACTCACCCCTTTCGCTCAATCAATAGAGAGAGCTAGCTTCAAGGAACAAAGAATAAGCCCTGCCCTCTTTCTGCACCTAGGATCTTCAGGTCATCCCTTCAGCTGGTGAAAACAGATGTAACTCTATTGAAATCAATGGAGCTATGCTAATTTACACCAGCTGAAGATATAGCCCATTGTTCTTCCCTGAAGCAAGTTGTTTCCAAGAGCACCCAATGAGTAGGGCAGCTTGAGCGGTCCCGGGGAGAAGGGAGCCCTGCGCTCCCTCTTAGCTGGGAGCAGTCCCAGCCAGAAAGGAGCGCAGGGCCCCTTTTTGCCGGGACCTGCGGGGGGTCCTGGAGAGAAGGGAGCCCCGCAGTCCCTTCTGGTTGGGACCACGGAGACTGCTCAGTCCCGGCAAGAAGGGAGTACGGAGGCTTCCTTCTGCCTGGGACCTGAGCAGTCCTGGCCCGAAGGGAGCTGAGCAGTCTGGGCCATAAGGGAGGTCCATGCTCCCTTCTTTCCTAGACCACTTGGACTTCCTGCCTCTGAGAAAGCCAGACCCATGCCTCTGAGAGAGCCAGCCCCAAAGGAGCCTCGCCTCCCCCTAGACCTAACTATTAGACTTATAGAGTCTAGTATACACTTTCTAAGGGTGCGTCTCCACTTGTAAATTAAGTCGACTTAAGCTTGCTTAAGTCAACTTAATTTACTCTGTGTCTACACTACACTTTCCTTAAGTCGACTTAAGCAAGCTGCTTAAGTCGACTGAAGGGAAATTAAGTCGACTTTGTTAAACATGGTTTAAAGTCGACTTTAGGCTTAAGTCGAGTTTCTAAAGTTGACTTAAGCCAGTGTAGACCTGGAGTAGCCCTAAATCGACTTAGGCCTCTCCAGGACTCCCCCACTGCCCTCCCTGCCAAGGGTGGTGGCACAGGGGGAGCCTGGGATGCTCCCCCCCCACAGGGCAGGGCAGAGCCCTGCCCACCCTGCCCCTATGCCCTGCCAGGGTCCCTGTCTCCCTTTGCCCCACTGTACCCAGGTACAATGGGGCAAAGGCTGAGGCCCCTGGCACTTGGCAAGGGGTGCCCCCCCTGCCACTGTGGACCGCTCCCAGGTTCTCCTAGCCCCTAGAAGTCAACCTGGGCATCCAATGTGGACACTCTAGGTCAACTTTGTAAGTTTCCCCCTAAGTCGACTTAAAATTTAGGTGTGGACATGCTAAGTCAACTGAACAAAGCCGACTTAAAGTCGATATTGTTAAGTCGACTTAGCTAAAGTCGACCTAAATTAACAAGTGTAGACATAGCCTAAGTTGACTTAGTAAGGCCAAGTTTAAGTCGACTTAAGAGTCCTGTGTGAACTCTCTAAGTCGACTTAATAAGGTCGACTTAAAGTCGACTTAGTAAAGTCGACCTAAACCCCTAAGTGTAGACATAGACACTGGGTCTCTGGAACATTGACATATATTCTCAATGGCCCAGTCCACTGTGCAGCACATCAGCCAGGAGGAGGTTCAGCTCTCAGTGAGGCACTCACAGCACAGATTGAAAACATTGCTCACGCTAAGGATGCACTCCTGCTTTGAATTCCTGACAGACTGCATTTCCTTACAGCAGCAGTCTCCTTTATGTTGCCTCATGCTGTTTTATGCTGTGCCAAACTGGTCCACAGATCAGGATTTTATAAATGAGGCATAATTGCCAGTAAATCAGCCTCCCTTTAGCATTCACAGCAAGAAGAGTTAGGTGACAATTAACCCGTTAAAGGGAATGGGATCTGTGGCTTGTGGGGATCTTATCTATTAAGAACTAACCAATATTTCCAAGGATACCAGCCTTAACATCTATCAAAGATTTGTTTTGGCAGGTCCGTGCTAAAAATAATTTTAAGCAGGGATTTATTTATGTACTGCCAAGATTCAGGATGCCACAGAAAATTTCCGAAAGTTACAAGCCAAGGTGAATAGTGAACCCTAAAATTTAGCAAATGAAAATGCTAACTATTGAATATATAGAAGAGGCTGGCAATAGAGCTGGCCAGGAACTATTGTTTTCTTTTTATTCAATGAAGTTTTATTTCTTTTTCCTCTCTTTTTTTTTTTTTTTGCATCTGACGAAGTGGCTTGGACCCCACAAAAGCTTATGCCTGAAGAAATGTGTTAGTCTTTAAGGTGCCACAGGACTCTCGTTTTTTCTGTACACAGACTAACATGGCTACCCCTCTGGATATGGTTACGAAGTGGCTAAACACTCAGAAATCAGCAAATGTAAATATTAAAGTTGAACTGTAGGCACTCCAGCACAATTTTTAATGATATGAGCACAAACTGTTTCTCATATAATAAAACATATATTTTTTTCTAAATCTTGAACTGTAGATTTTTCGCAGCCTGTAGTACTGTGAATTATTCTGAGTCTGGGAGAATTCAAAGTGAGACAAGGTTATATAATGTCAATGACTTTAGTCAACATTTACAGTGAGTGTCTGATTAAATTAATCATAGACACAGAAAAATGTATTAAAATGAATGAAAAATGGGGGAATAACATTTGCTGTGCAAATGACACAATGTTGTTGGCTGATTCAGAAGAAGGTCAGATGAAATTAGTGGAGAATATATCTGAATATGGTCTGGAGTTGAATGTGGACAAGCCAAAAAAACTACAGTTTCATGCAAAATCCTGAAAAAACATGCAAGATTCCAGTGAATGAGACGGCCATACAGCAAGTGAGAAATTATTGTTTAAGAAGCATCATTGCAGAAGATCAGATCCTGAAGTCAGCACCCTAATAGCAAGAGTGAAAGAGAAATTCTGGATGAATAAACATCTAATAAGAAGGAATATAAATCTGAAGACTAAATTCTGACTCTTAAAACATATTTGGTTTGTACTAAATTACAGAAACATGGACAATCGATAACATAGAAGAATTCCCAAAATATCACAGCTAGACCACATACTCAAAATAAAGGCAAATTCCAAAGGGGTAGCCGTGTTAGTCTATTGTAGAAAGACAACAGAGTCCTGTGGCACTTTTAAAGACTAACAAATTTATTTATCGCATGAGCTTTCGTGGGAGAAAATCCCACTTC
>ML685901.1:738472-757317 GCA_007922175.1 Pelusios castaneus
AATCCCACTTCATCAGACGCTTTGACGAAGTGGGATTTTCTCCCACGAAAGCTCATGCGATAAATAAATCTGTTAGTCTTTAAAAGTGCCACAGGACTCTGTTGTCAAAATAAAGGATTGAAGATTATTAGTACTCAGCAAACATTAGAAAACTTATTAAAAAAATAAGTTATTTTCATGGCACATTCTCAGAGCTTCAGTGGGTGATGCATGGTTAATATCACGGGAAGGGAAAGTTGATAGCTGAAGAACACAACACAGAAAAGAAAAGATTCTCGGTGGATGATGTTGTATCCTGGGTACATCAAAAGGATTATTCATTCACAAAAAAAAATCAGCAGAAAACTGCACAGAATGGGATACCAGAGTTGCCATCTCCAATCTACTGGAGCTGCCATATTAGAAGAAAGTTATTGTGTGAAAGGCAATAGGCTTTGAAAACTGTGTCACGCCAGTTTTAAACAAGTTTAGCTCCACTGGAGTCAATGATGTTATCCAGTATGAAACTGCTCCAACACTGTGATGACTCAGGTCTGAAGGGTATAATTAGAGCAGGTCAAATCTTATACATTTGAAACTGAGGGGGAAAAAATCATATTTCAATGAAAGCTTTGTAAAACAAAATTTTCTACTCTTCTTTTGTTGATCTTTGATTCTATTTGGTCAAAATTTATGGGAATTTGAATTTTCTGTATCTATTGTTGAAATTTCAACAAAATATGGGGGGAAAATATTGTATTTGTCAATCCTGCATGAAGCATAATTGCAGAGAGCAAAAGCCAAATGTGTTTTTAGAAGGCATCTCAGTCTTCAGATTAATAATCTACTTAACTCACAACTAAGCCATCGCACTACACGTTTTTTTATATGTACACAGACTCATAAACCACAGAGTCACTGCAGTGACCTGGAAGCGTACTTTTGCCATCTCTGACTCAAGGAATATTTCAAGCACACCATGGCGGGCTAGCTGCCTGTATATGTACTTGGTGTTTTATACAGGATCACAAATGGAGAGCCCAGCCTCTGCCCCATTCATGCAGCTGCAGCCATCCTTCTATTTTTATCATGATAGACTGATCAGAGCTAGCACAGGTAGGACTTGTCAAGCTTGGAAATTACACTTCAAACTTATAAGTCTAAATACACCCTCAGTATGTAGTATTAATGTCAATACCATGTACGTTGTACTTGAATTTTCCTATTTTCAAGGTGGTGCGGGGGGGGGGGGGGAAGGAAGCACAAAACAAACAATGAAAGTCTAGTAATAGTAGCTTGGAAGAAATTATATGCAGATGATACATTTTCAGAAGCATGGTAACACAGGAAGCTGTAGTGAAAAGAGTAAAAAATAGATAGCAATTTCCAGACACATATCCAACACAGTATCAGTGGTTTGCTTTTGTAACATAGACTCTGAGCAAATTTCTGCCTTCAGAAGTTGGTTTTAATATTTGGGCAATTGTGTTGGTGCAATTATGATGTACTGATGAAGTCTGGCTTCCTGCATATGCTGTATTGACATGACATGACTCTACAGAATTATCTAGTAATGTCTTTACAGATTACATCTCCCCCCCCCCCCCTTTTTTTGGAAGCATCAGTTTTCTTTGTCAATGATATATTTGACACATTCTAAAATCTGTGTCGTATGTGGACTGCTTAAGAAGTGCCCCTTTGTATGACACCCACCTCATAGCACTAACTTTCAAAACATCTTTTTTTTTTAAAAAGTCTATATAATATATGCTGCACCCTAGTGCTTTGACATCTTGCAGATGCAGCTGAGGCAACCTGATCTGACATGAAACTCATGAATAGGAGCAGCCCAGTTGACAAGATGCTTCATGGATCAATTACATTCAAGTCGCCTGGCGTGTTCCTAGTAAACATAGTGCTTGAAGCTGAAATCATGCTTCGTTTCCAGGCTGCCTGTTCTCCTGTCTGTAATGCTGCGTGACACCATTAACCACCAGCCATACAGATTTAGTGATTTAAAGTACAGGTGCAATGCAAGATGCATAAACTATCTGCAGTGAGGTAATTATTCCCTCTGAGCTATTACAGGCCTTGTATTGTCTTTATTTATACATATATAAACTTTGCACCCATCATCTCAACAAACTCCAAGGTTTATAAAATATGGCTTGATAATGAGCATTCTAAATTAGATTGAAGAACAACAACAAATGTAGTTTGCCAAGTGTGAAGCTCAAATATATTATAGAGTGTAGACATTGTCATGGCATTTGATAGCTTGTTTATGGTCCTTTGTAAAAATAAAAGTCAAACTTTTGGAAGGATTGCAAAAATAATTCACGAATATGACAGACTGCTAACTGTAACAGACGCCAAGCTGCCTCGGTATTGATCTATTCAGTACTTGTCTATACAGCATGGCTTGGGACAGTTCTACATTGCCTGCCCTTTTCAGAGGCATTCAAAGAAAGATATGCAAGTTAGGTAAAATAACGTGTCCATCTCCATTCAATTCCCCTACTCCCTGCACACACACTGCGCTGGTTCGAAGGAAAGGGCCTCCTTTTGAACCAGCATTGCCCAGTTGCTGTGGTGGTGTTGCAGGATTGACTTCCTGATTGGCTGAGTGGGTCTTCACAGACCCGATCAGTTGATCAGGAAGTTCAAACTGATGGCAGCAAATTTGCCACCGTCATTGAAGACCTGCCTTTGAAGTTCTACAGGCTACCAAAGGTTGCAATAAAGCGATACAGATTTCCTTAGATTGCATTTAAATGAGACAATGTTTTTTTTTCTGAACCAGGTCCTGAGCTACTGTAAATTGGCCTGGCTGTATTGAAATCCATGACAAAGGTGTGTCTAAAATACAGAAACCAGAAAATAAAGGAGACAAATTCTCAGCTGGTATAAACTGGCATACTCCACTCCAATAACTTCGAGAGGGCCCCTGCAGGCAGACAAAGCTGAGAGTGGATCTTTTACAGCAGAAAGAAACTCATATCCCTTAGCTGGATTCTGGTTCAGTGGCTTGAATAGTAATAAAAGGAGAAATAGAGGAGAGTCTGGAATACCTTCAAAAAGCAATCAGTGTTTTATATTTACTTTGGACACATGAATGTTAACCAGAAGTTGTGACCCTGAAGGGACAGTCTTCTCGTAGCATTCAATGAATGATCCTTGGTTTGGTTCCTAGCAGCATGTGCCCACTTTATAAAAATCACCTTTGCAGTTAACTTTGACTGTCACACGTCAGAGTAGAGAAGCCAGCTGGCGATGGAATAGATACCGTGTCTGGCAAGCCCTTTCCTCCTAGGGAAAATGACCCATGACAGAATTCTGGCACATTGATGTGGCCACATGGTGGGGAAACCTATCGTGAGGCTGTCTACCCTGATTTGTTCTGTACACAGTTTAGAGAATTTCACTTTCCAGGACTGACATTCCAGCACCTTTCATGATCCAGAAATTCATTTCCAAAGAATGGTTGGCTTTGTTTTAATCTTGTTACTGACTTTAGTGGAAGACTGAGCACATCCTACATATTTCTTATCAGGGCAACTGAAAAAAACAATAGTGTGGTACATTATCCATGGAAATGAGGATAAATGAAAGTCAGTTGAAATTGACTCTTACTATAAAGTATATTTGCTAATACATCCCAGTGACAGTACTTCAGCACTCAAAATGAGTATGTTTTGGTAGCTAGGGAGACAATTTCAAAAGCCAGGTAAAGTTTTACAGTATGATCCTCAACTAGTGTGATTAGCATAGCTTCATTGGCCCATTACCTTTTAAAATACTACTCTGTGTTTCAAGGCCACTTTTCATCAAGATTGTGTCCCCACAGTTCTCAGGTTGATTTACTGAAACAGACTTCCTATTTAATTATATGTCTGCTTTTTCCATCATCATGCCACTTAGTCAGTCACTAAAGCTAGCCATGAAAGCTTATGCCCAAAGAAATTTGTTATTCTTTAAGGTGCCACAGGACTCTTGTTTTTTTTCTGTGTACATACTAACACGGATACCCCTCTGGAAATTGTCACTAAATCTAGGTGATCAGGTAAGCAATGAGCATCCTAGAAATGTCTATAGATACGCTTAATAAAGTTAACATGGAAATCTGAGCTGGAACTGAATAACCCAAGAAATACATTTCTCAGTTAGAAATTAGTTCAAGTCCTTCAGCGACCTTTATAGAAATTTGAGGCAATCAGGGCCAACCTGAGGCAAAATGGGTCAGAGTCTGTACAGAATTCTGTTCTGAAGCAAATGCTGAAATATTTCCATGTATCTTGAAAAATCCCCCTGCACTCTAAAGTAGGTAACAGTCTGGACATTTGAGATCGGAATCCAATTCCCATTCCCTCTGTGCATTTGTGTAGCATTGTCAGGAGTCTGTTTCCTAGCTGCTTAGTCCAAGCAGGACTCAGGCAAGCGTTAACGTGATATTAAGCACGGCAGGCTGTGTTTATAAGGCATGAGTCAACAAAACACGTCTAACTTTTTTTAAGTCCCTTTGAAATCAATGGAAGTATTTCTGTGCTTTAAAGTTAAGAACGTACTTCAGCGTATTGCTGAATCAGGCCCATTGTTAGTTTGAGAATTAAAAAGTCCTACAGATGCCTGTCTGTGCCCAGCATTCTTAATAAAGAATCTCATTTATGTTCATCACTTGAGCTGCTGGGAAAATAAAATTTCCATCCCAGGGGAAATTCCACTATTTTGACATTTGTTTTCTAGGTTTTTTTCCTTCACAGAATGAAAATTTCAAAGAGATCTCCATTCAAAAGTGTCAAATGAGGGAGAAAAAAAGATATTTCTGATCATTTAGAAATCTCAACATGTCAAAATTTCCAAATAGAAATTGTTCAGAACTTCACATCAGATTTTTTTTTCTATAATTTGACTTTTTTTTACAGGTTAAAAGAAACTCCAAAATACCAACAACATTGTTGCCTTTTGGAGAGATGAGGAAGATAGAGCTTTATATTTAAAAATAATCAATTTTGACAAAACATTTTCTACATTTTGTAAGAAAAATGTTTTGCTCAAAACATTTCAACCCACTAGTGATAACTGAATCTCCTTCCCTGCACCCTGCCCCATTCTGCAAAAATGAAGCTGAATTGCTCCACTAAAAATGCTGAGTCTTGAGTTGTAAAAGATGGGTAAAGCCACCCACCACAAAAAAAAACAAAAAACAGTTTCTGCCAAGCACTAGCTTTGCTTTTTGAAGATATAAGGTTCAAATACTCAACTAACCTAAGTTTGTTGGCTTTATATCATTACCCTAAGTTCTGGCCACATGTAGACCGAATTAGCAGACCAGTATAAGGCTATCTACCACAACAGGAGATATATTCCACTGGAAATCGTCTCTTTTCTATGCCATTGGGCATTCCTGTTTTTCAATGGAACAAGTGCTTCTTTCTACTGATTTTGGATGTCTCTATTTTGGGATGCCAAACTGGACGCTTTTAAAAGGGCCAGTTCTCAGGAAGATATGAACATAGAAAATCCTGTCTAAATATCTTATGGTTTTTTTTTAAAAAAGCTGTTTCATGTTATTTTGTGATTTACTCTTTAAAATATTTGTTATATTTCTATGTATTTTCCTCTCCTTCAGTGATCTGATCATTAACATTGCAGCAGTGCTTCAGAGAGCCACTCACAGATAAGTAGCATAGTGTATGGGATTCAGGTGTTCAGCTACTCTGAACTGAGACCACTTAGATAGGTATTTAGGTATGTGCAGATATGGATTATGGGGCCTAATTTCATAGAATCATAGATGTATAGGATTAGAAGGGACTTTGAGAGGTTTTCTAACTGAGTGTCCTGCACTCAGTGAAGGACTAGGTATTAGCTAGAGTAGACCAACCCTGACAGGCACTTGTCTAAGCTGCTCTTAAAAATCTGCAAGGACCGAGTTTCCACAGTCTCCCTAGGTAATTCCAGCACTTAACTGCCCTCACAGCCATTTTGAATTTTAATCCTATCCTCCAAAGCACTTGCAACTCCTCCCAGGTTGGTGTCATCCTCAAACATTAACTAAATTATTGATGATATTGAACAGAACCTGACCCAGAACTTACCCCCGCGGAACCCCACTCAATATACTTTTCCATCTTGACTGTGAACCACTGATAACTACTCTCTTGGGGTAAATCTATATTGGAACCTTAAATCAATTTAAGGAGGATTATGTCAACCTAAAGAACTCTGCGTTCACATTGGGCGCTTATTTAGTTGACTTAATAAAACTACAATATTTCATTTTAACATTTTTATTAAAATTCAAACAAAAAGGCAACATTTATGTATTTCTTTTGACTCAAAGTACTTAGGCTTGCTGATGCTTCCAGCGCCAAAAAACTGTTGCCCATGAGGCATCATGCCTCACAAATTGCTGCTCAACAACTACGATATCTTGCTCAGTTGCATCATCATCTTGGAGGAACATTGGCCCCCTCCCAGAGTTCCTGGCCACTCCACCGTCGACCTAGAACCTGCTAGTGTGAACACAGGCAGTCAATTGGAGTTTTGCAAATTGAGGTCCTTGGATCTAAGTTGACTTAACAAGGTCGACTTTAAATCGACTTAAAGTGGACCTTAAGTTGACTTAACAGAGCCTCCAGTGTAGACATACCCTGGGAAATGTTTTCCAATCAGTTATGCACCCACCCTATAATAGCTACATCTGGGTTGTATTTCCCTCTCTTATTTATGAGAAGGTCATGTAAGAAAATATTTAAAACCTCACTAAAGTCAAGATATACCATATCTACTGCCTCCTCCCTCTCCCCCTACCCCATCCACCAGGCTTTATACTCTGTCAAAGAAAGCTATTAGGTTGGTCTCAGATGATTTGTTCTTGACAAATCCATGCTGATTATTAGTTATCACCTTATTTTCTTCTGCGTGTTTGCAAATTGATTTATTTTAGATACTTAAATATGACAACATGGCATAGTTGACAAGCAAGGGGTTCAATCTAACATAATTTACATTCCATCCCCTACCTTTGGTTAGATAGAATTCCATTTTTCTGAAGGATACCATTCTGTCTCCAGTGGAGTAGGTAGACTAATAGACATGTATTGAACACAATATTCCAACTGAGATGTAATCAGTCACCCACTAGCAAACTTCATACCACCTTGTCATAGATTATTTCTTCTCACCCAGCAGGTATGCCTATGCCACAATTTCATCACTGTGATGTGTTTCACTTTCCCTCTAGTCTGTAGTCTCCCTATTGTACCTCAATACATTTTTTGTTTGTTTTTTAGTACATTGGTCCTCTAGCCAAGTAAAAGTCCTCTTCTTCAAGAGGCACAAGTATCTAGAGAGGAGCAAAACATATCCTTGGATCTCACCAGACACACCTTTCATGGCTATTGGTGCTAGGCTGATATCAAAAGTCATTGGATCTTCTCATAGGAAGCACATCCATGCACCCCTAGGTTATGGTCTATGTAACTTTCTTGTTCACTTTTGCAATGTAATTGTATGGTCTGATGTCCAAAATGCCATGCAAGATTCCTTTATGAATGCTTATAACATATTCTACATGATTACTATGGTATCATGCAAGTACCTGGAGGAGGTAACAAAGACAATGCAAATTGAGGTCCTTGGCTCAGATGGGACAAAGAGATCACCTCAGGCCAAGAAGGGGTGGGAGCTGAGAGGAGACTAAAACCAAAGACAGACACTTGGAGCTGCTCCAGGCTTTTTGCCAGAGACATTCCATCTTGAAACATCTACAAGAAGGATTGAGCCCTGTCTTGAAAGAGGCAGAGATGGCTGTAAACCATCACAGCCGGTTTGAGGGGTGTAGTAGTGTTAGTAGAATAGCATGCATTCTTTACCTTTTATTTACTGGTGGCTATTCTTGATTCCTTTATTAAATGATTGTGCTTTGTTTGCTGTATACTTACTTAAAATCATATCCTAATCAATAAACTAGTATTTGTTTTATCTAAAGCTGCATGGAATTTAGAGGGTGTGAATGAGGAAGTCTGGGCAATTCATTTCAGTGTTAAATGGACAGATGTGCATCTATGGACATTGGGGTGGGGTAGGATGGGGGTTTCCAGTGTGGGGTCTAGGGACTGAGGGTACTCAATTGGGGGCCACCCTATAGGTGCCTATTGGGTACATACCCACTGCCGGGGACCGATTACACACAGGAGTCTGGTATGGACTGACTGAGGAGGTCACCTGGCAATGGCACACAAGATCGAATCCAGGGCTCTGGCTGTCACAGACCTCCTCAGGCTAGACTAGTCCTTTTTCCCACAATACGTGGTGCAAGGAGCAAAGAGAGCTTCCTCCCATCTTATCGAGAAGTACCAGCCTCACTCGTCTTAGAACTCCTGCCAGACACCTCACCTCTGGGATCACATCTTGAACAACTTATCCTTCTCTTGGATTTCAGCTTCTTCAAAGACTCTTTTAGTCTACAGCTCCTACTGGTCACACCTTGTGCATGATCTTTTTCCTACCACGGAAAAAGGAGGCTACCTTAATACCCGTGCCTTTTCCATCATCCCTGGCTGTCACATTGCAGTCACATAGCTCCTGGATTAAGTCGCCTAATAGTCCCTTCAAACTACATCTCCATAATATCGTTGCTCAAGACAAGCCTGATTTGGCCTTCTGCCTGGCCAGCAGTTTCCCTTAAAGGTCACTCACTCACATACTGTTAAACATCACTTTCCATTTGTATTTCATGCTTTTTTTTAATTGTTAGGTTTTGCTTCAGTTGATGTTTTCATTGATCCCAGACTTTTGTTTATCTGGGGCTATTTTAAAAGCCTACACAATACATAGCATGGATGATGCTACCACCAACTTCCATAGTAACATTAGTAATAGTTCTTTTGTCATATTCCTTCATCACGATGTTACATTTTTAATAACTCACCATTACCATAGCTTCTTTCTATTCATAAAACATGTTCCTCCTTGTTCTTAGTGATCCAGTACTGCTTATTTTAGTTGCATTTTCTCCAAATAAATACTTCTCTATCCAGCTGGAGTCATCTTCATTTAATGTTTCTTTCAAAGCAACGACACTGTCAGCTATAATCTAGATCCTCTCGGAGACAATCAAAATGGCAATTACAACAAGCAGAGTCAGCACGGTACAACAGGGATAGTGTACATGCTTCAACTTGAAAAATAGAAAACATATTTAATAGGCAGAAAGAATCTGGCAAATAGAAAGTTTGTACTGATTAAAAAAATAAGCATCTACTATAAGGAAATAAATTAATTAAAATAGCAAGCATAACCAAAAAGGATCAAATTGCTTTGGACAGCTAAGATAACAGTACAATCTTATTAGATGTTGGGAAAGAAATTGGTGATTTGAAGTATGGCAATAGAGAATTAGAATTGAAAAAAATAAGAGACTCACATCAATATTAAGAAATTATTATGCGTCTATGATGGGGAAGTCAGAGTCTGAAGGGAGTTAAGAGAATCAAACTTGACAAATATGAAAACTGCACAAATGTGATTTAATTCTTATGAAAAGTTGAAGGCTCTCAGAAAAGATACACTGGGGTGGGGGGAGTCCATCCTGCTAATGGTGCTAAATAAAATATAGCTGAAAAGAGAAAAGAAGCTATGGTTTACAGGAATCTACAGCCCGTTATGACCTTGGAATGTATACCACAGAAGTGTCCTTTAGGAATGTAACTACTTTTACGGGTTCAGTATAGATGACCCTTCCCAAAAGGATTGCTCTGCAGCTGACAGAAAAACGTGCATGGTTTCCCTCAGCTCTGCCAACATCTAATGGGGATCTGCCCATTCTCCATCCCACACAGTCTCCATTAACCCTCCCACCATGAAGCCTGTCCCTGAAAGCTTCTGCGGACCACCACGTAAGCAAGTCGCTTTTAACATTTTTAACTTAGCTTATGGCTGATGGGAGTCAAATATATATATCAAGATATATTAAAAAGGCAGCTATTTCTAATTTATTATGCTCACTCACAAAGATATTGCACTCATTACAGTACATTTACCTGGTCGGCCTACCAGTGGGAAAAAGATAACATTTACCTAAAGAAAAGATTGATATTGTTTCGCAAACATCAAGAGAATGTTCTATTACACAAGGATGTTTGTGAAACGAATTACATTGAAAATAATAGTGTAATATTGAATATGATACATAAGAAGTACAGTGGATTATATTATTATTACATTATCTATCTCCCCCTCCATGGACCACCTGTAGTATCCTCTTGGACCACCAGTGGTCCATAGACCACAGGTTGGGAACCAATGAATATTCTGTAACAAGAAATGTTGATGAGAAAAGGTGCAAACAGTGAGACAAAGACTGAATTAATCCAAACAAAAAGGGCTCCTAATATAATTCAAGGATTGCATTAAGATCATGTGTGGTAAAAAAGAAAAGCGTGGAACCAAAACTGGGGTGTCAGAAACTAGGCCTAGTTAATGGACAAAACATTGCAAGAACTGGCTATTGCAAGCTTCAAATGAAAGAGACTTTTTGGGAGAAAAACTGGTCACTGGAGTGAGTTTTACCGACATGGCTACCACTCCAACCATTTTCTGGGACTCAGACCTTTTTAATCCGAGTCCTGAAAGATGTTCTGACCAGACTAGGCCAGAGAGAGGGACCTAGATGACATTACCACCTCTTTCAGCTCCAGCTGAATCCCAAACAGGATATACCTAGGTTATAAGACTTCATCTTTTTCTCACTCCCCCATGTGTCCTTTTCTTTCCCTACCTTATTTCTTATTTTTTCTACCCTCCTTTTTCCCTTAGCTCAGCCAGCCCACCCTATATAATTTGCAGCACTGGTGTTGGCCTGTGATTAGAAAACAGATAAATGCAGTGCCCTAAACAGCCTGAAACTTCCACAAAGTTTTCCAGGTCTCATAACGGTTGATGATACCATAGTCTGTATCTGTGTTTTTCCAACAGGGAAGTTTCACATGAGAGTCAACACCAGAGACAGATGCTGCATTTTTTTTTTTTTTTTTTTTGTCTTTGATGCTCTTTTTCACTGGTATGTTTGTCGTATTAGGAAAAGGGATTGGAATTTACCTGCAACAGCGATAACAGCCCCAGTCCATCTCAGCTAACTTCTCTCTGACCCTAAAAGGACAGCAGTTACCCATCTTTAATACCATCTAAAAAACTGTCAAACATTTTTTTTCTCTCACTAGCTAAGGGGAAAGAGAACAAGGAATGCTGTTAAAATGAAAGACTTACAAATGCTTCACATTTCAAATGTTCAAACTGTTTTCCCTTCTTTTTCTGAATCTATTAAAGAAGGTTAAAAGGATTAGTAATGGTATGTTTCCCATGGTACAAAGCAGGCTGAGGTCTCTCTGTGCCAGACTCTGAACCTTGTTAAAGCTGTTTAATGAAGGACAGTTTTAAAATCACAAAAAAACCCTTTAAATTGCTGGACCCCCATATTCCTTTTAAATTAATACACCATTACCCACACCAAACCTGGGTTCACAATCTGGCCAACAACAAAGCTGAATGACATTGGTAGGAGGCACTGTCGCTTATTGGGACCTGACTGTAGAAGCATCAGCCTTAGAGCCTGCTTTTGGTCCTAAGGCTCAATTTGTACTGATTTTTAGCCCTCCTCACCAACACTTAAACTCAAGATAAACTGTTTTGCCTGCCAGTGACTAGTAACTCAACTACGTCAGAACTGTGTGAACTTGTCAGGTACACATTATGTGAGGCAGGGCTTCACAGAAGCCATTCAACGTATCCAGCTCTATTCACCCTGGGTGCGTCTACACTTGTAAATTAAGTCGACTTAAGCAGGCTTAAGTCGACTTAATTTACTCTGCGTCTACACTACAGTTTCCTTAAATCAACTTAAGCTGCTGCTTAAGTCAACTTAAGGAAATTTTAAGTCGACTTAATAAGACCTAGTTTTAAGTCGACTTACTGGTTAAGTCGACTTTATTAAGTCGACTTAAGCAGTGTAGACGTAGATTAGCCCTAAGTCGACTTAAGGGGTCCTCCACTGACCTTCCTCCCAGGATGCCTGGCACAGCCAGAGTGTGGCGTGCCCACCCACAGGGCAGGACACAGCCCTGCCCACCCCGCTCCTGTACCCTGCCCCTGTCTTTGTCCTGCTCAGCCCCCATGTACTTTGGTACAAGGGGAAGATGCTGAGCTCCCTGGTACTTTTGAAGGGGTGCCTGGGAAGGTGCCCCCCTTCCCACCATGCACCACTCCCAGGTCCACCTAGCCCCTACAAGTCGACTTAGGCATCCAGTGTGGACGCTCTAAGTTGATTTGGCAAGGTCGACTTCAAGTCGATCTAAATTTACAGTGTAGACATGCTAAGTTGACTTAGCAAAGTCAGCTTATTTGAACAAGTGTAGACATAGCCTCTGTTAGTGTACTAATATGGTGTCCCATATATTATATACCATTTTAAAAAATGGGCCCAATTCTGCAATCATTTACATGACTGCAAAACTCATTGACTATGTCTATACTTACTAAAATTAGTTTGAATTAGTTAGTTCGAACTAACTAATTCAAACTAATTTTAGTTAGTTCGAATTAGCTTAATTCGAACTAGCATGGCCACACTGGAATGTTAGTGCGAACTAAGCAAGCACGTGCTTAGTTTGAATTAGCGATCCCCATTCATTTCAATGGCCAGTTAATTCGAACTAAGAAATTAGTTCGAATTATCATGACCACATTGGTTAATTCGAACTAGTTAGTTTGAATTAACCCCTTAGTTCGAATACTCTATTCGAACTTATTAGTTCGAATTAAGGAAGCCCTTAATTCAAACTAACTAAAGCCTAGGGTAGCCATGGTTTTAGTTAGTTCGAATTAAGCCTTCTTAATTCGAACTAACTTGCCAGTGTAGACATAGCCATTGATTTCAAAAGGAATGGAAAGAGGATTGGAACTTATCATCAAAAAATCCCAAAAACATTTAAGGCCTTGACCCTGCAAACACTTACACAGAGAAAGACAACAGAGTCCTGTGGCACTTTTAAAGACTAACAGATTTATTTATCGCATGAGCTTTCGTGGGAGAAAATCCCACTTCATCAGACGCTTTGAAGATAGGAAAGTTACAGAGTGGTAGGAAATTAAATGGAGGGGAGTGTATGACATAGCATCAGGTCAGGCTGTAACAGCAAATCAAAATAGGTGTTAGGATTCAAAACACTGGGGAACAGCACATAGAGGAGGGGGAGGTCAAATCACTTGTTGTAATGCGAGAAAAATCCATAGTCCCTGTTTAACCCCAAGACAACTGAGTCAAATTTGCATATAAGTTCGAGTTCTGCAGACTCTCTTTGAAGCTGTGATTTGTTATTCATCTGTTTCAACACAGCTATTAACAAGTCGTCAAGGGAGTGAGCAGGGAGATTGAAGTGTTCCCCTACAAGTTTTGCAGTGTTGCTATTTCTGATGTCAGATTTGTGTCCATTGATTCTTTGGCGCAGAGACTGTCCTGTCTGTCCAATATATAAGGCAGAGGGGCATTTCCGGCACATGATGGCATAAATCACATTGGTGGATGAGCAGGTGAACGAACCCTTGATGGAGTAGGTGGCATGATTAGGCCCTGTGATGGTGTCATCAGTGTAGATATGAGGGCAAAGTTGGCAGCGTGGTCTGCTGCAGGGCTGTGTTCCTGCTTTAGTGTTTCTGTTCTGTGATCTGTAGTTGCTGGTAAGTAACCTTTTAAGATTAGGGGGCTGTCTGAAAGCAAGGAGAGGTCTGTCTCCTAAGGCTTGAGAGAGTGAGGGATCATTTTGTAAAATAGGCTGTAGTTTTTTGATGATGTGTTGAAGAGGTCTGGCTTGGGGGTTGTAGGTGGTGACCAGTGGCGTTCTGTTGTTGTTTTTCATGGGCTTCTCCTGTAGTAGTTGACTTCTGGGTACCCGTCTGGCTCTGTCAATTTGTTTCTTCACTTCTGTGGGTTTGTACTGTAGTTTTAAGAATGCCTGGTAGAGATCCTGAAGGTGTCTGTCTCTGTCTAAAGGGTCAGAGCAAATGCGGTTATATCTTAGGGCTTGACTGTACACAATGGATCGTGTGGTGTGTCGAGGATGGAAGCTCGAGGGATGTAGGTAACTATACCGATCAGTAGGTTTGCGGTATAGGGAGGTCTTTATGTGTCCATCGCTAATTTGCACTGTAGTGTCCAGAAAGTGGATCTCTTGTGTGGAGTGTTCCAGGCTAAGTTTGATTGTGTTGTGGAAATTGTTGAAATCTCTATGGAAATCTTCAAGGGCATCTTTACCATGGGTCCAGATGATGAAGATGTCATCAATATAGCGTAGGTAAAGTAGAGGTGCTCTGGGATGAGACGTGAGGAAACGTTGTTCTAAATCGGCCATAAAGATGTTGGCATATTGTGGGGCCATGCGGGTACCCATGGCAGTGCCACTGACTTGAAGGTATAGATCATCTTCAAATCTGAAATGGTTGTGGGTGAGTACAAAGTCACAGAGGTCAGCCACAAGTTTAGCTGTGTCATCATCCTGGATGGTTCTTCTAATAGCTTGTAATCCATCCTTGTGGGGAATGTTAGTGTAAAGAGCCTCTACATCCATAGTGGCCAGGATGGTATTTTCTGGAAGACCATCAATGGATTGGATTTTTCTCAGGAAATCTGTAGTGTCTCTCAGATAGCTAGGTGTGTTGATAGCATAGGGTCTTAGGATAGAGTCCACATAGCCAGATAATCCTGCTGTAAGCGTGCCAATGCCTGAGATGATGGGGCGTCCGGGGTTTCCTCTTTTATGTATTTTTGGTAGTAGATAGAATATCCCTGGACGGGGTTCTGGCGGTGTGTCTGTCTTGATTTGTTCTTGTGCTGCTTTGGGGAGTTTCTTGAGTAGGTGTTGTAGTTCCTTCTGGTATTCCTCAGTGGGGTCAGAGAGGAGTGGTTTGTAGAACATTCCATTGGACAGCTGTTTATAAGCCTCCTGATCGTAATCCGATTTATTCATGATGACGACGGCACCTCCCTTGTCAGCCTCCTTAATAATAATGTCAGAGTTGTTTCTGAGGCTCTGGAGGGCATTACGCTCTGCATGGCTGAGGTTATGGTGTAGGTGATGTTGTTTGTCCACAATTTCAGCCTTTGCCCGGTGGCGGAAACAATCTATATAGAAGTCCAGTCTGTTGTTCCGACCGTCAGGAGGAGTCCATGTTGAATACTTTTTCTTGCAATGTTGGGAGGAAGGTATCTGTGGGTCATTGCGTTCTCGGCTACCCCTTTGGAATTTACACAGAGAAGTAATTTAACACATCTGACTAGTCCCACAGAGTCTAAGGTTGGCTACACTGCAAATGGAGATGTGATTGTGGCAGGAATATGCATACCCTCAGTAGCTTTAGCTAGTGTGTGAAACAATAGTAGTGAAATCATGGTGGCATAGGTTTCTGTACAGGCTAGCTGCCACAGTATAAGTCAATCAGGGAGTCTGAACAGAATGGGAGGAAATTAAATGCAGGGGAGTGTATGACATAGGATCAGGTCAGGCTGTAACAGCAAATCAAAATAGGTGTTAGGATTCAAACACTGGGGAACAGCACATAGAGGAGGGTGAGGTCAAATCATTTGTTGTAATGAGAGAAAAATCCATAGTCCCTGTTTAACCCCAAGACAACTGAGTCAAATTTGCATATAAGTTCGAGTTCCGCAGTTTCTCTTTGAAGCTGTCATTTGTTATTCATCTGTTTCAACACAGATTACAGGTTACAGCCTGACCTGATCCTATGTCATACACTCCCCTGCATTTAATTTCCTCCCATTCTGTAACTTTCCCATCTTTAAAGCGTCTGACGAAGTGGGATTTTCTTCCACGAAAGCTCATGCGATAAATAAATCTGTTAGTCTTTAAAAGTGCCACAGGACTCTGTTGTCTTTCTACAAAAGACTAACACGGCTCCCCCTTTGGAATTTGACTAAATTTTGCTAGTTCGAATTAACTAAAATTAGTTTGAATTAGTTAGTTCGAATTAACTAATTCGAACTAATTTTAGTAAGTGTAGACATAGCCAAAGAGGGCTACCTAATGATTCCCCTTAAGAGCATAAATGCTCCCCTGCAAATTTGCCATCCATATCAGAAGTCCCTATGTAACCCATATGCCTAAGAGACCTCTTCAGGGTGGGTTACTGTTGCTGGGCAGATTACCTGCCCACAACCAGAAACTTCTGGAAGTAGGGAGTGGTAGCATTTTGAGCATGCTCCACAGGGTTTCCTGCTGGTGTGATCAGACCACATGAGAGCAGCAGACTGTGCAGACCAAGAGAGCAGCAGGCAGGAGTATCAGTGAGAAGAGCCTATGTGCTCAGTGTTCATGAGAGAAGCTGAGCCAGGAGTGAACAGCAAGATGTTTTCTCCCTTCAATGGAGTCTTCTGCAACAGAGTTAGTGCACATGTATATGGAACTAAGGGTTGGTTAACCAGTGAGCTGACTGGATGGTGCTGGTTCCGGAGGAGAAAGAAAAGCCTGCATGGAATTCTATTGAAGATTTCTGCAACCAAAGAAGAAGAGGATAGCTACTCTGCACTCTATCCTTTGGACTTGAACAAAGTCTGTATCTGAGAGTTGGGTGAACTCCACCTAGACTTTGGGACTCTTGGCTATCTTTCTCACTGTGTTTCTCTGGGGATTGTTCTGTTTAACTTTATTTTGTTTTCTTCGGATAAGAATTATTTAGTTAGTGATTAATAAAGTTCATCGTTATGTTTGTTTTTAGTAGTCTTTTAATGTGGGATGGTAACTCAGAGCAATCTGTGCTGTGAGTCCCTTAGAGACTGGATCCCGGGTCTCCAGCTGCTTTCTCCATAGGAGTTGGGGTTTATTTCTGTTGGGCACTGGAGAAGGGTAACTAAATGAATTTTAGCCCACCCGAAGGTTACACCTGAATTTCTTATGCTCTTGAGAGTTTGTGAGGCTGCACATTTCCATTTCCTTGCCTTGGGAGGCATACTCTATAAAGGACTCAGGGAGGAGAAGTCATGCTTTTCCTCTTTTCCTCCTATTTTCAGCCACAAAATGGAAAAAGGGAGAAAAAAAAAGGGGGGGGGGAGGGAGAAAGGGAAAAATGAAACCTTGAAAAATTCAGTATAAATGTTGTATACATATTTGAAGTTAGTTATTTCTAGAATCTTTGGCTATGTCGACACTGGCAAGTTAGGTTGACTTAAGGAGGCTCAAGTTGACCTGACTTAAGCCCTGTCCACATTAGGCTTTCATTAGGTCGACTTAAGAAAATCCTCAAGTCGACCTAATGAAAGCTTAGGTCGACTTAGTAAGGACCATTCATTAGGTCAAACTAAGCCTCCTTAGGTCGACCTAACCCTATTTTACGTCGACCTAAGCACAGTGTGGACACATAAGTCCACTTTCTTAGGTCGAACTAAGGTAAGTTAGATCAAATTAATAAGTCCTGGTTAAGGGAAAGCACTTTGTTAAGTTGGCCTTATTAAGTCGACTTAACAAGGTCAAACAAACTTTTTATAGTGTAGACATAGCCCTTGAAAAGATTTTTTTTTAAAATATCCACATATCTTTTTTGATTTTTTACCAACCTGAAATCTATGACAGGCCTCTTGCACTCAGGACAGGAGCTCTCTACCAATGGCTGTGGCATGCCATCTGTGTATGAAACACATGAATTGAATGCTCCAGGGTGACCTATATTTGTGGGATGATTCTATGAGGCTCCTGAATGTGCATGGAGAATACAATTTCATTGAACAAAATGGCATCCTCCAATGTGATCTCACAAACACCAGACATAAGAGTTACCCTGCCAGGAGGACACTGTTTTGCATGCAAATGTAGAATTGTGTGCCTGACAAAAATGTCACAGCACTCCATTGAGCAATGGCAAAGTCATTCTTCATGGTCCATTAGAGGCCAACATAAAGCTAGGCCAGATCTTTGACTAGTGTAAATTGACAATTTGCTTAAAGTCAAGAAGATGAAGTTGTTTTTCCCCTGCTGAAGATCTAGCCCAAAGCAGATGTAACTGTTAAAATGGGATTTAATGAGATCACTGTAAATCGAAAAAATCAACATGTACATGATCCAACTGAGAAGATGGAATTAAATGTATCATTGAGCATGGAGGCAGAGTTGTACAGCATGGAGCTTCCTTAGGGAAGTCAGCTCAGAACTGGACAGGTCCAAGAAACATGAATCAGAAGAAAAATTCATCAAGTTAGCATTGTTTCTACAGTAACATTATGTTTTAATGAAGGCATGATAGAAGATGAAAGGAGGGCAAAAAAAAACATACCAAAGAAAATTCCAGCAGGGGTAATATAAAGATATTTCTAGGCCAAAGTTCCCCAGCAAAGCTGAGAATTCAAACATTTCCATCGTGATGCAGGAGCAGTAGAAATAATCAAATTTACCCCCAGGACTTTCAAATTTCACTTTTATTGATCTTCTGAGGAACTTTGTTTTCCATTTTCCCAATCACTTTCATTTTTCTCTATACATTTTTGTTCCCTCTAGAGCTTTCTCATAGACCCATTTATTTTAAAAATGACTTGCGTATTCAAATTCCAAAGGGGTAGCCGTGTTAGTCTATTGTAGAAAGACAAAAGAGTCTTGTGGCACTTTTAAAGACTAACAGATTTATTAATCACATGAGCTTTCGTGGGAGAAAATCCCACTTCGTCAGACGCTTTGAAGATAGGAAAGTTACAGAGTGGGAGGAAATTAAATGCAGGGGAGTGTATGACATAGCATCAGGTCAGGCTGTAACAGCAAATCAAAGTAGGTGTTAGGATTCAAAACACTGGGGAACAGTGTTTTGAATCCTAA
>ML685901.1:757717-824649 GCA_007922175.1 Pelusios castaneus
CCCCTCCTCTATGTGCTGTTCCCCAGTGTTTTGAATCCTAACACCTACTTTGATTTGCTGTTACAGCCTGACCTGATGCTATGTCATACACTCCCCTGCATTTAATTTCCTCCCACTCTGTAACTTTCCTATCTTCAAAGCGTCTGACGAAGTGGGATTTTCTCCCACGAAAGCTCATGCGATTAATAAATCTGTAAGTCTTTAAAAGTGCCACAAGACTCTTTTGTCTTGCGTATTCAAGACACTTTCATATCTGTCTGTGATTGCCATGGTGGTCTAACTGCTTCAAAGCATTCATGAATTAGGAATGCAAGCAATAAAAATCTTGTAAAATGCGAACCCTACTGGCTAAAGACTTAGGCAGTCTGGATCAGCCAAATTCCATTTATACAGACTAAGGATGTGTCAGAGACATCTCATAGCTATATCTTCAGTGGGTGACCTCCATTTGTGATGTTAATTGTGATATAGGTTACACTGGCAAAACAGGTGTATTTATGAAATTGGATGTAATTTACATACCGATGTGGTGGAAAGAGAGAAAAAACAATTAACAGTAGGATTAACAGTAAATCAAGGAGAATGTCTTCTCTTCCTCCCTTACAAATCCTTATATTCTCTTACTGGCTTGCAGATTACAAGACTATTTGTGTCACCTTTAAATTTACCCACTAGAGTCTTTGATCCAGAGTCCATTGAAATTTGCACATTTTGTGTTAAGTGATTTGATCAGAATCACACAATGAGTTAACAGCAGATAGCAATAGAATCTTGACTCTTTTCCAGCCTCACATGGCAAAGTTATCTTCATTTATTGCTCTACTTAGAATTCCAGTCCTTTCAACAAACTTTAAACCTTCCATTGGTATCTCTGAGACAAAATGTGTTGAATTCTATTGTCCTTCAGAAGTATTGGCAATGCATTGGTGTAGCAGGGTAAAGCAGTGAGCCTCAGGGCCATTGACTCTGTGCCTGCTCTGCCCCACCTGGCGGCGGGGGCCCATTGACTCTGTGCCTCGCCCTGCCTGGGGGTTGAAAGGCCACCGATCGCTGTGCCTGTGCTTCGCCCTGCCTGGGGGCTGGGGGGCCACGGACCTTCATGCCTTCGCCTCTGTGCCTGAGGGCGACGTACTACACGGGGTTGTCGGGCCCAACGCGGGAGCCGGAGCCGCCCCGTGGAACGGACATTGCTACAATTGGCTATAAAGATAATATTATTTGGCATACTTTACATTTTTTTTCCTCAGTAGGTAGAGTCCATTCCTGCATTTTATGCTTAGCTAAATCTTGTATTGAAGATTATAGATAAGAATCTAGCCGAAATATGAATATATGGTAAAATTGTAGATAATTCTCTTTATTTTGTTCATGAATTACAAAACTTTTCCAAGATTTTAGAGTTTCCCAAGGTGTATTTTTTTAAAAATCTGAACTTCACTGTGGTGTTTTCAGATTGAAAACCTACAATTTACCTATGACAGTGTTCCTGTCTTTACAATATACAGCTGGTCTGCAAGGCTAGAAAACAAAGCCAGAAAACATTAACTTAAACCATTTCTTACCTTTAGGGAAAAGAAGGAATACCATTATTATTAAACACTTATTTTGTGGTAACCGCTAATGGCCAGCCAGGTTAAGACCCCGTTGTGTTAGGCACTGTACAAACATGAGGTAAATGACAGCTTCTGCCCTCAGAAGCTCATAATTTAAAAGATATCTGCAAGTGCAAATGTTTAACGGCTGAAGCAGGAGTTTGGTTCAAATCAAGCTCCCAGTATCTGAGGGCTGAATTCTGTCCTATAAGTGTGGTTTCAATGGTTTTTAAAGATCCAGATCATGATGCCCTCTATATCAATAGGAGAATCTATTAATTTGAATGACATCAACAGAAGATCCTTTGCCAATCAGCTGAGCTGATTTTTGTCCTAATTCTGCTCTTGCTGAGTGAACAGGGAGAAGAAAGACCAGTTTGTGTGAATTCCTGAATGGACTAGGCACTCAGGTAGCCCACTTACCCTTATACAGAATAATCCAAAGACAGGATACTCCACATAGGCATGCACAGAGGGTTCTGATTTCAGCCAGTCAGGAATTTTCTACAAAATTGTTTTTCATCGCAAAAAAGTGAATTTGTTGAAATCTAAACTTTTAGCCAGAAAACACTTGTTTTGATTGCTTTCTCAATTTGAGAGTTGGCAGAAATTTGTAAATTATTGAAAAGACCCATTTTGATAATTTGAGATTACAATTTTTGCTAATTTTCCGGTTCAAAACATTTTTTTTTATTTTGAAATTCAACTAATTGTAGTACAATGAATGTTTTTAAAGGTTGAAATAAAAATAAAACAAAGGTCTGACTCAACCCAAGCCAACTATTTTGGATGTTTGTTTCATGACATTCTATGAGATATTGACTTTTCATCCTAATTCAAAGCAAGGTAAATTTCTGAAATCTCAAAAAAATATTTGTAGGATGAGAAAACCATTTCCCACACAGCTCAATAAAATGTAAACATATGCTTTTTAATTCCAAAGGGGTAGCCATGTTAGTTGCTTTTTAAGTTCAGCATATTCACCAATTCTTTGTAGAACTGGGTCTTCTAATCAGGGCTTCCAGTCCCTTCCAGATCTCGTATTATGGATGCACAAAGAACAGATGTGAGGAGGAGAATTAACTAAACCAGTGGTTTTCAAACTTTTCTTTTCTCGGGACCCAGCTTAAAAAAAATCATTCATATCCATGACCAGGCCATGGGCCAGGTTGCTGACCCCTGTGCAGGCCCTTCCTCTCTGACCCCTGATTGACAGACCTCTTGGCTGAAAAAAAGCTGCCCAGAACAGCCCTCTCCATGGCATGCCTGAGGATGGGTCCCAAAATACGCTGCTGAGTGGGGCCACTCTGGGTAGCGCCTTTCTAGGGTGTGCCTGTGGACCTGTCCCCAGGCATGCCACACAGAGGGGCTGCTCCAGGTGGCTTTATTCTAGAGGATGTCTGGAAATGGGTTCCTGAGCATGCTGTGGAGAGGGGCCACGACCTAGTACCTGAGGATCTGCAACCCTATACTGGGTCGCAGCCTGTGGTTTGAAAACCACTGAAGTAAGCCCTTCAACAACTCCTTAAATGTTCAGATAGCATTTGGTTAGCGTTCTAAGCAGGTCATATTTAGCTGGTTTAACTTGTTTACCCAATCTCCAGATTTTTTTTTTAAACTCTCAGGGGTACTTGGTTTGCTTGATTATAAACTCCATTTATTATTGAACTCAATGACTTAAATTACATTTGGAAACATATTAAGACCCCTTAACATTAATAGAAAAGAGGAATTGTATTGTAACTGATCAGTATATTTTCATTTTGTTCTGGTACACAGACACATCTATTATTTGAACAAAGAAAGATTTTTAAAGCAAATTTTAAAAGCTATATGTTCATTCCTCCATTCCTGTCCTTAAAAAATGTTGTTCACATCCTTAGCATTAAAAAGGAAATCGTTGTTTTACTAACAACAAGGAAGAAAGGTGGAAAAAAATGGCTTCTTAAAGACAGAGCTAAGATATTTTAATGGAAATTTCTTTTGAGACAACAACATTAACCAGTGAAAAGGCCATCTATTTTTGAAAGGAGAGACATTTCCATCTATTCTACATCTCACAACTGTGACTCATGCAATCACAATTCAGACCAAACCTACACAGCTTATTAAAAATTGATTTCTGTCTAGCTAAGATTGTTAAAGGTGCATATAAATCATGTCTCACCTATTCTTCACATAGATACCAAAATTTGATTAGTTATTCATTTTCTTAATTTGTAATGCTAACACTGCTAGGAATGAGACACAGACTTCGGGGCAGCCAGAAGCCCACATTCTGGCTGACAAAGGATTTAAATAATGATGTACTATATTTGTGCAAATGCCACCCAGGGACATTAACTCTCAGAGCCCAGACTTGCTGATGGTTTGCATCTCAATTTTGTTCCAGAGCACAAAACTGGGGGTGTGATATAGTTACTGATGCGACCAGATCATGAAGAGCTCATTAGATCAGACAATTCCTTTCTTAAATATGTCACGTCCTTTTTCATAGGGAGTATATAGAGGCAAATTGTTACTTTTTTCTATTATTAAAAATGTACTGTTAATCTGAATTATCTTTATGTAACCTTCCTAAGACCCTAAGTACTTATCTCTCCTCAAGAATTAGGTATAATTCGACAGGTAAACAAAGGAAATAGTGCCCATAAGGAGGTTGACAGAAACATCCCAATAAGTCAGTGAAAAAATTCAGATTCAGAAATACTGAAATGCTCTGCAGATTCATGTCAGTTTGCTGAATTATTTCACACACCAAAAAACCCCCAAAACCAAAACACCCCCTTCCCCCCCCCAAAAAAAAAACACTAAAAAAACTTTAAAAAGTTAAAAAGTTTCAAGTCTGTTGTTTGACATCTTGGTTTTTCAGCTTGAAGCAAATTTACATTTCAATATTTCTTTTAATTTTACTGCAAGCAATCAAACATTTAAAAATAATTTCACTGTGGTTTAAAAAAAAAAAGTTACATGTGTGCAACCCAAAATATTTCTGACTGTTCCTTTTGCCAAAAAAAAAAAAAAGAAAAAAAGATATATGTTGGTCTGAAACTCAGTCCCCATAAAAAAAATATGAAACAGATCCTCAAGGAATTCATTTTGAAGCACTTGGAGGAGAGGAAGGAAAAGTCAACATGAATTCACCAAGGAAAAGCCAGGCTTTAAAAACCTGATTGCATTCTCTGATGAGATGACTGGCTCTGTGGACATGGGGAAAGTGGTGGACATCATATGCTTTGATTTTAACAAAGCTTTTGATATGGTCTCCAACAGTATTCTTGCCAGAAAGTTAAAGAAGTATTGGTTGAATGAACGGACTATAAGGTGAATAGAAAGCTGGTTTGATCTTCATGCTCAATGGGTAGCGAACAATGACTCAATGTTTAAGCAGTTTCTTTACTTACCTGAAGTTACCAGCATCTCTAGCCCTCCAGACTAGAGGATCCAACTTCCACAAGCTCAGAGGGTGCTGTCCCCTATTTTATGAAGAATCATTAAGCTCCTTCCTCTGTTTCTTGTTAGTTTGTTTACCTTTTATGTACCTTATATGTAATCATATGTGTACTATAAAGTAGATAGAAAGCTGGCTGGATCGTCGGGCTCATCTGTTAGTGAACAATGTCTGGATGTCTAGTTGGCAGTCGGTATCAAGTTGAGTATCTCAGAGATCACTCCTGGGACTAGTTTTATTCAACATCTTCATTAATGATCTGAATGCAGGAGCAAATTGCATCCTCAGCAAATTTTTGAATGACACTACGATATGAGGGGAGTGATAGATATGCTGGAGGTTAGGGATAAGATACAGAGTAACCTATATAAATTGAAGGATTGGACCAAAGGAAATCTTTTGACGTTCAACAAGGACAAGTAAAGAGTCCTGCACTTCGGACAGAAGAATTCTATGCACTGCTACAGACTAGGGAGCAAATCATTTTGAATTGTGATGCTATCCTCCAAAGCACTTGCAATCCCTCCCAGCTTGGTAACATTGTTATGTAATTATGATACTTAGCCATTATGTTAGCATGAGTAGATAATAGTTTAGCTTAGCATAAGTGAGCAACAGTATTGAAGCCTTAGGCCATGGGAAGGTAAACTTATAACCCCGTACCCCTCTGGGGTCCGAGAAGCTTTAAAAGATGCAAACATCCTGCTTTGAAAGGAAACAAAGACCCCTGGAAACCATAATCTATTAGTGATAAGGTAAAGAAAACATATATGATGAGGACAGGACCGTAAAGAATGAAACAGACATCCTGCTGCAGGAAAAAGTAAAGAAAAACACAAATGACAAGGACCAGACCTAGAAGGGTGAAGGCCAGGCCAGGCGCAGCTGAAAACCTACGAATTCGCCCTATCGTTAATTGGGCAACGTCATAATCAAGGGGTGTACCTAGGCAGTCTTTGAGGGGGTTAATCAACAATAAAATGTGCAAACACAAGCCTGTGGATGTGCTCCTGCCCTGTGTGGTACTGGAGTCACCCATCTTCAGATGCTAAATAAACTCTAATCAACTTCCTTATACAGGAGACGGGTCCTTCTTTAAGCCGCGAGGTAATCGAGCCACGGAGCGACTCCCTCTTGGGTGAGGGGCCCCCTAGTCGCGTCCGTAACAACATCCACACACTTTGTAAGTGTATTCCCTATGCCATCATCTAAATCATTGATGAAACTATTGAACAGAATCGGAACCAGAACCAATTCCTGCTGTACCCTGCTGTACCCTGCTTGTTATGCCCTTCCAGCATGACTTTGAACTGTTGATAACTACTTTCTGGGAGCGGTTTTCTAACCAGTTTCGCACCCATCTTCCCTAGTTTGTTAATGAGAAAGTGATGCAAAACTATATCAAAAGCCTTACTAAAGTCTAGATATATCACATCTACTGCTTCCCCTCTATCTACAAGGCTCGTTACCCCATCATAGTCAAATTCCAAAGGGGTAGCCGTGTTAGTCTATTGTAGAAAGACAACAGAGTCCTGTGGCACTTTTAAAGACTAACAGATTTATTTATCGCATGAGCTTTCGTGGGAGAAAATCCCACTTCATCAGACGCTTTGAAGATGGGAAAGTTACAGAATGGGAGGAAATTAAATGGAGGGGAGTGTATGACATAGCATCAGGTCAGGCTGTAACAGCAAATCAAAATAACGTTAGGATTCAAACACTGGGGAACAACACATAGAGGAAGGTGAGGTCAAATCACCTGTTGTAATGAGAGAAAAATCCATAGTCTCTGTTTAACCCCAAGACAACTGAGTCAAATTTGCATATAAATTCGAGTTCTGCAGTTTCTCTTTGAAGCTGTGATTTGTTATTCATCTGTTTCAACAAAGCTATTAACAAGTCGTCAAGGGAGTGAGCAGGGAGATTGAAGTGTTCCCCTATTGGTTTTGTAGTGTTGCAATTTCTGATGTCAGATTTGTGTCCATTTATTCTTTGGCGCAGAGACTGTCCTGTTTGTCCAATATATAAGGGGGAGGGGCATTTCCGGCACATGATGGCATAAATCACATTGGTGGATGAGCAGGTGAATGAGCCCTTGATGGAGTAGGTGGCTTGATTTGGTCCTGTGATGGTGTCTTCAGTATAGATATGAGGGCAAAGTTGGCAGCATGGTCTGTTGCAGGGATATGTGCCTGCTTTAGTGTTTCTGTTGTATGATCTGTAGTTGTTAGTAAGTATCCTTTTAAGGTTAGGGGGCTGTCTGAAAGCAAGGAGACGTCTGTCTCCTAAGGCTTGAGAGAGTGAGGGATCATCTTGTAAAATAGACTGTAGATCTTTGATGATGTGTTGAAGAGGTTTGGCTTGGAGGTTGTAGGTGGTGACCAGTGGCGTTCTGTTGTTGTTTTTCATGGACTTCTCCTGTAGTAGTTGACTTCTGGGTACCCGTCTGGCTCTGTCAATTTGTTTCTTCACTTCTGCGGGTGGGTACTGTAGTTTTAAGAATGCTTGGTAGAGATCCTGAAGGTGTCTGTCTCTGTCTAAAGGGTCAGAGCAAATGCGGTTATATCTTAGGGCTTGACTGTACACAATGGATCGTGTGGTGTGTCGAGGATGAAAGCTCGAGGGATGTAGGTAACTATACCGATCAGTAGGTTTGCGGTATAGGGTGGTCTTTATGTGCCCATTGCTAATTTTCACTGTAGTGCCCAGAAAGTGGATCTCTTGTGTGGAGTGTTCCAGGCTAAGTTTGACTGTGTTGTGGAAATTGTTGAACTCTATGGAAATCTTCAAGGGCATCTTTACCATGGGTCCAGATGATGAAGATGTCAGCAATATAGCGTAAGTAAAGTAGAGGTGCTCTGGGATGAGACGTGAGGAAACGTTGTTCTAAATCGGCCATAAAGATGTTGGCATATTGTGGGGCCATGTGGGTACCCATAGCAGTGCCACTGACTTGAAGGTATAAATTATCTTCAAATCTGAAATGGTTGTGGGTGAGTACAAAGTCACAGAGGTCAGCCACAAGTTTAGCTGTGTCATCATCTTGGATAGTTCTTCTAATAGCTTGTAGTCCATCCTTGTGTGGGATGTTAGTGTAAAGAGCCTTTACGTCCATAGTGGCCAGGTTGGTATTTTCTGGAAGACCATCAATGGATTGGATTTTTCTCAGGAAATCTGTAGTGTCTCTCAGATAGCTAGGAGTGTTGATAGCATAGGGTCATGTCATCTTACCACAGGCTAGTTGACTGACTACCAACCAGGCTCTAGTCCCACACCAATGGTCGATCTTTCAGTCATTTAGGGTTGCTTTGTAGATCAATTACAAAGGAGAGCTCCAGAGACCAAAATGCCTCTTCTTTTAACATAAGTCGACTTTAATAAGGTCTACTTTAAGTCGACTTAAAATTTACCTTATTAAATTCAACTTAACAAGTGGCAACACTTTAAGTCGACTTAGTCCACTTTGTTAAGTCGACCTAACTGTCCTTAGGTCGACTTAACAAAGTGGACTTATGTGTCCACACTGGGTTTAGGTCGACCTAAGGAAATGGTAGGTCAACCTAAGGAGTCTTAAGTCAACCTAATGAGTGGTTGTTATAAAGCCGATTTAAGCTTTCATTAAGTCGAGTTAAGGAATTTCTTAAGTCGACTTAATGAAAGCCTAGTGTGAATGTGGCTTAATTTAAGTCAACTTGGGTGAGTCTACACTTACAAATTAAGTTGACTTAAGCCTACTTAAATTGACTGAATTTAATATGCGTCTACACTACAATTTCCTTAAGTCGACTTAAACTGTTGCTTAAGTCGACTTAAGGAAATTTAAAGTCGACTTTATTAAACCTGGTTCAAAGTCAACTTTACTGGCTAAATCGACTTTATTAAGTCGACTTAGCCTGTGTAGAGGCAGATTAGCCCTAAGTCGACTTTAAGTCAACTTAAAGGGCCCCAGGGCTCCCCCACTGCCCTCCCTGCCAGGGTGGCTGGCACAGCCAGAGCCTGGCTTGCCCACCCACAAGTCAGGACACAGCCCTGCCCACCCCGCTCCTATGCCCTGCCACTGTCCCTGTCCTGCTCAACCCCCATTGTACCAGGCTACAATGGGGCAAATGCTGAGACCCCTACCACTTTGGAAGGGGTGCCCCCCCACCACCATGGACCAGTCCCAGGTCCACGTAGGCCCTAGAAGTTGACTTAGGCATCCAATGTGGACAATCTAAGTCGATTTATCAAGGTCCTCTTGAAGTCGACTTAATTTTATAGTGTAGATATGCTAAGTTGATTTAACAAAGTCGACTTATTTGGCCAAGTGTAGACATAGCCCTTAAGCCTCCTTAAGTTGACTTAAATTGCCAGTGTAGACATAGCCATAGTGTCTATAAGTTCGAAGAAACCAATTCTTTAATTTGTTTATATATTGCATGATAAAATGCAGATTTATGGATCCTCTTATATGACAGAGATAAAATCATACATGCAAATCATGCATCAAAGCCATTAAATGGGCTACAAATGCAATAAAAATAACGTTAAAAGTTTAACAAATGAGGAAGTGACAAAGATGTGCTTCGCCTGGCGTGCCATTTGGTTTAAGACTGGTCCTAATCCCTTCTGATATGGCTATTACTTCTGCACCTAAATCTGTTTTAAAACTAAACAATCTTTCCACAAATATTTAATTCCATCCTTCAAGTTGACTCTGTATTATGATACCTGATTGATTTCAGAAAAAAAAGGCTCAAGACTTAGTCATCACTTCCCATACTGTATTTGTGTAGCAGACAGCAATAACATACAATTTTTGCACATATTACATTTGCCTCCTTTAGCTGGGCACTCAACTCTTTGACTGTGCTTTTCCCTCCATCTCCTAGCATCTAGTCTGAAAAGTGTTATAATTTGCCTGAGGCTTACCCCACATTGCCTGTAAGGCTTTATTACGGTTGTTTTTTGCAGCTGTTCTTAATGCCTATTATAATTCTGTAAAACACTCCTCAAGGTTTTGTGCTTGTGGCCAGTGGTTTCTATTTCATTCTTCACTCATCTCAGATTGCTGTGCCATTTCTACATCGGTTGCTCCTCAGTCTTCTGCCAAGGAGAGGACAGGGAAGAAATCTCTCCTCCCAGAGATCCTTCTTGGCTCTAGTTCCACCAAGCTCCCTCTCCTGCCCCAGCATTTTGTTCTGCATTTATGGGCTAAATAACACTTTAGTCCTGCCCAGCGTGCAAAGATGAAGGCCAAATGAATGCCAACAGCAACAACTTTATTGTAAAAATAAGAACATAGACTGTCTCCAGCATTCGGTACAGATGCATTGCAGTAGTCTTCACATAGCACTACTACATTATCATGCAATTTAAGCTTTTGTCACACCTATGCTGAAGCACTTACAGTTATCATTTTTATTACAGTAACTCTCAGGGTTCCTGATATGGAACAGGGTCATTCATGCGAGGCTCTTCAATATGGACGTAGGCATTGCGCCCTATCTCAAAAGGCTGTTCTAACCCAAACGACTGTCACATCTTCGAAAGCTAGGGCAAAAAATAATCAGCTTAGCTTGAAGACAAGGAAATTTAGATTATTTATTAGGAAATATTTTCAAACTGCAAAGACAATTATGCAATTGGAGTATGTTACCTAGAGAAGTTGTGGAATCCCTGCTATTCAAGGTTTGTCAGAACAGGTTAGACAAACACCTGTATGAAAGAATCTAGATATCCTTTCTCCTGACTTGGGGGAGATGGAGAGAGCTGAATTAGATGATCTCTCAAGATCCCTTGCTACATGTCTATGTTTCTATTATTCTATGAGCTCAGTGGAGCTGTATTGAAAGTTATGCTTTGGACCTTAATTCTGGCATTTCCTAACTTTTGAGTGCTTGATTTGCAAACTTAGTGCTCATTTCATAGACATGAACACATACACTTCTAAGTATTACTTATGCCAAAGATATTAAATATTATATATATATATATATATATATATATATATATATATATATCTACTAGCACAGAAATTATATCACAAGACAAATCCCTGCACTGTTCATTGAAGTAGACTGATCAAAGTAAAATTTCAAACTATGCTTTGTTGAATATAAATTAGCATTTTTATAATCCAAACCTATGAAATCCTTCATTGTTCCTTGCAACTTCATCTCCTTGAGGTTCTATATTTATTTTTGGCACAGAGCCATGCAAGTTACATGAGAAGCTCAGTTGTAATAATGCAAATGCAAAGAACCATGTGGGAACAGCATATTTCCAAGATTTGCTGCTGTTTTCCTAGTAACGTTTCCCAACACACTACAAAAAGTTAGGTTGACTTTGTTAAGTCGACTTATTAAGGTCAAGTTTAAGTCGATTTAAAATTGACCTTATTAAGTCGACTTAACAAAGTGCTGTCCATGGATGTGCACTAAGTCCACTTTGTTAAATCGACCTAACTGCCTTTAGGTCAACTTAACAAAGTGGACTGAAATGTCCACCCTGGGAATACAAAAGAGAGTTGACTCCCTGCTCTTGACACCTCCTCTTGCTTCTTCTGGGATGGTGTGCCCCAACTTGTTAACATGAGCAGCAAACCCACAGCACAATCTAGCCCGTGGTGAAGAAAAGAAAAATCAGGTACCTTGTACAAATGTACACTGTCAGTTAAGAGTTTTATGAAAGAGATTCTGCATCAGCCATTCATTCATTCATTCATTCATTCAAATTACTTTAATGAGAATTCAATGAAGATCGGGTTAGAATTTTTACCCATATATTAATAAATAAAATTGTAAATGTAAAATCTACATGTTTTTAAACAATTCACCAAGACTTTCATTTCTGATGATTATTTTTATGCCTCTTGCTTCCTAGGATTTCCAAATGATTGTTATTTATCAACGTGTTGGCACAGTAGGAGCGTGGATTATTAGTGCTGAAGACAGAGTCCACACATGCACTGCAAGCTGTGAATATGTAGCACACAGAGGACTGATAAGGTTTCTACTCTTCCTCCTTAAACCAGCCTGATTTTGTTCAGTTTTCAGCTGTTCAGAACCACAATTCTCCTGTCAACTGACTGAAGAGAAACTAGGTCTAACATTTGATCCTTATTTTCTTACTGAGAAAGAACAAAATACCCCACTTCAGGTCCTCAAGGACATCTTTAATTTGTTAAGAAAAAACCTGATTTCATACCCTTTTTTAACTATTTCCCCCCATTTTGCAAACAGAAAACCAAAAAGGAAAAATGGATGGAAACCTCAGAAAGAAAGAGGGGAAAACCAACAACCAAATGTTGAGAATTTTTTTTTTTTGAGCAAAACATTTAAGAAAGCTTTCTTTTTTATTTCAAATGAAAAACAATTGGTATTTCCTGACCAGCTTTACCTTCTGTGCCCCAAATGTCTTTAAAGGAGGGATAATGTTTAGCTGTTTTTGTATCTGACAAAATTACCGTTGATGTCACTAGAACTGGGATTTCATCCAAAGTATTTACTTAGAATTTTTGTCTCTTAATACTACATGAATGCGAACAGTAGGTGTACCTCCAAAACCCTTCATCCCAGGACAATCATATGTCGAATATGATTACATGGGTCTAAAAGGTGTGGGGAGGGGCAGAAAAGGCCATTAGCCCAACATGGGTTATATCTAATTGGATCCATATGATAATTACAAGCGATCAATTAACTACCAATACCAATGAACTTTGTGACATCCTCTACGTTGTTACTTATCAAATGTTACATTAAAGTGTGTTACTTTTTGCCTCTAAACTTGATTTTTTTTTTTTTTTGGTAGTTTTGATAATTGACACAGGTCAGTCCACAATAAAGATGAGTAGCTAAGATATTTGGAAAATCCTCAATGCTCTATTTAACTTGATTTATTTTTCTTTACAGTCTTTTAAATCAAGAAATCCCCTTTTAATGTAAAAATATAACTTAAAGGCTGAAAATTGAACATGTTCCGGATCCCTTTTTGCTGGGACCCACGGGGGACAACTTAAGTCAACTTAAGGAAACTACAGTGTGGATGCAAAGTAAATTAAGTCGACTTAAGCCTGCTTAAGTCAACTTAATTTACAAGTATAGATGCACCCTCAGATATTATTGGCATTTGCTTTATTCATTTGTAGACCATCAACCAGAATTCCCCTTGCTTTTCTTAATCAAGTACTGTAGTCCTCTTGAAGTGCATGAAGCCAATAGGACTACTAGCAAGAATGATCCAAGCAAGACTGGTCCCTTTTTTGTATCCCTAAGAATCAAATTTTTTTTTTCATCAACATTCAGCCAAGACCTGAACAGTTAAAAATAGCCATAGAAATTCATAAGAACAAAAAAAACAGAGTAATTTCTTTAGCTATTCTGGAAGGTTTTCAAATTGGCTATGCTGGATTCCAGAACAAAACCTAGAGCAACTCCATTTTTCCACTGGAGAAACTTTAAATGAGACTTTTGTCTACAAGGAAGCTAGGCTTTATGTAGGAATCAAATTGACATGTCAAGATCTAAATTGTATTTTTGAAATGGCATTATGCAGTGCTTAGGAATTTTAGCCTTTGAAGTGATCAGAATATAAATATACACCTGGTGTTTGGAGGATCAGACTAGTTTAGCTTCCAAACTATATTTTACACAGTCATACAATCTCATTTCATTTTAGTTTTTAAATGGACATTGTTATTTGAAAGGAAAAAAAAATCAGATCTGTGGTTTTTAGATAACAGCTCAGAATAGTTTTTACAGAAAAGAGAGGCGCTTCAGGGGAAAAAAAACCCGTCAGAATATCAGATTTTTTTCAAACTGTCATTATTGCATTCAGCTCATCACAGTTACAAGGGAGAATGAGAAGTCTAAAAAAAACTTCACTAGCACAAACTACAATACATACACAAAGCTTGGTCACACGCCTAAACCAAGCCTAAACCCAAGAAATACCATCCCTCTTTCCAAGATATTTCTGAGCTTTGTCTTTGAGACAGCCATTTAGACTTCTGTTGAAGTGACACAGAGAATGAAAGAGTGAAGGTCTGGAACTCCATCTGTTCTTCAAAACAGGAGCATACATTTCTTTGAAAAAAAAAAAAAAGTAATGAAAGGAAATCCTCAAAGATGGCAAGAAGTCAGATGTCATAGTTTACCTGAACTCCTCCCAGCAATATAGGAATGGGGTCTATGACATCCATGACTGCTTAAGCCCAGTCTACACTGTGGGGCTAAGTCAGTGGGAGATACACAACCTCCGTGCTACAGAATGTGTATTTCCCATCGACTTAGTTACTCTTACCTGCCATGGTGTCCTCACTCAGTTGCATCTACCGGAAGGGCTCTCCCGTTGATCAAACATTACTCCATGTGGAAGGTTGGAGTTTCTGAGCAGACAGGAGAGCACTTCCAGGATCAAATGAGTGGGCCTACACTGGCCGCTCAATTCATCCTGTGGTGTTGCTCTGTGAAGATTGATGCAGCATTTTTATTATAGACAAGGCCTTAGAACCAGCCAACCCTTGGAAAGCATTAGCATGGTGACAATAGGAAACTGTCTTGGAGGCAAAGATCTAGAAAGAACTTCAACCAGACTGAGGGATCACTTATATACAAATTACAACCATGTGAAATCTTATGAGAGGCACTAATATGATCCTTGAGGGACATGTCAACAGTGCTATCAGAAGTGTGGATATCCATCAGCTAGCTTTCATCTAGCTAGCTGGAATAAAAGTATGACATCTCAGCAGCATGGCCTAGTCACTTGAGTACTAAATAAGGTCTCGGACAGGTTTGTACAACCAGTGCTGCCATCTATGCTGCATTAGCTTCATTACTATTATAATTCAAGCTATAATTGTGTTCTCAAACTCTGGGTTGGGCCCCTTAAGAAGTCATGAGGTTATTTTGGGGGGACATGGGTGGCCATCCCCCAACATGTTGGGACTGGTGGCTGTTAGCCCATTGCATGGCTGAGCGCCAAAACCCATCAGAGCTGGGTGCTCAGAGAGCAGAAGTCGCTGGCCAGGTACTCTAAAGACAGTGTTGCGCACAGCAGCAGCCCAGAAGTAAGAGTGGCGTGGTGTGGAGGGGGTTCATCACTTTTATGGGGGCATCATCACAGCCTGAAATATTTTCAAAGGGAATCCCTGGAAAAAAAGTTTCAGAAATTCAGAGCTAACTAGACCAAAACTAGTCTAGAGTATATCTAAGTACCGCAGACACAACTCTGACTTCTGCACAGATATACCCTATTCCCTCGCCCTCCCCGCCTGTCCCTCCAATGCTTGGCATGAATAGATACAGTAACAACTTCATGGCACACAATAATTTGTGGTCAAGCTACAGCATTCATCTTAAAAAGGTGTCCAGTCTTCATTCAAGGCACCCAAGTGAAGGAGATTTGACTACATTTCTTAGTAAACTGATACAATGGCTAATTTCCCTACATCCTACAATTTTGGGGATTGTTATGGTGCAGCCTCATTTATAGTTTATGTATTAATTATATTGATTACTTCAGAATTCCCAGTTACCACTTTGAGGGTTGACGTGTTCTTGTCTCAAGATCAGGCCTATTTTTTAAAAAAAATTACTGTATATGTGTGAACATCAATGTGCCCAGTTACAACACTCACCCTATAGGAACTTTTGTACATTTACAGTAATTTATTAATACATTTAGCAAAGTACCCCACTCCGATTCACTCAGGTAGATAGAGATAATACAGAATGTACACTTGAGCATCCATGTTTAAAACCCTTGCAAAACAACCTGGAATATGAGCCATTATCTTCCGGATCTTCCTCATCAACAACATCTTCCTAATTTTTTCTGCAAATTTCTGAGCACTGATCATCTTATTGGCATTCTGGCATAGATTTGCTTTTTCACCCAACGTTCCAAAGGAGTTACCGTGTAGTCTAGTTCAGCAAAATAAACAAGGAGTCCTGGGGCACTTTTAAAGACTATGCAAGTTCATGAGATAAATAAATTTGTTAGTCGTTAAAAGTACCCCAGGACTCCTTGTTTATTATAACACAGGGTTAAATATATTTTTAAACAACATTCAGATATTCTCACCCTCTCCCAGTCATTCCCAATCTAACATTCTCTTCTAGTGAAACCTTTGCTGTTCGCCTTCCATATATCCACCATGTGAATGACCTCTGGCTAACTGCACTTATTAACAAATTACCATTTAGGGAAAACTGGACTTTTCAGGCCAGAATCTCAACTGGTGTCATCCAATATTGCACCATCAAATGAATTAGAGTAAGAATGATTTGTATCACATGAGGATCTATCCTTCAGGTTTGATAGTTAGTTTTCCTTTGTCAAAAATAAAGCTTGGTCAAAAGTCTATGCTTTTGTCTATCTAAACCAGTACCACTTGCATAGATTTAAGATTTACCAATGCAGGTAAAATCACATACATTATGCAAGATAAAAGGAATCTGAAAGGCAAAGTACATTTGGACTTCACCAGTGTAACATTCAGAAAGGAAAAGGTTCTTACCAGTGCTAGCTGAAATAGCCTGCAATGCAGTAAAGTTTGCTATTACTGCACCATTTGGTTGGTTACAACTTCCTTCGCACTCCTGGTTTTATTTTCAAGATATGACTTGGAATCAGAGAACATATAAAACTGTTGCCTATGTGCAATTGAAGAAATACTGCTAGAGTCCTCTTGCCAGGCTGCTTTAAGATCTAATCAAAGATTGTAGGTTACTGTCTGAGTGACAGTTTTATCTCACCACTGTCCAATCAGTATTTTACATCATTGTACTTGATTTATAGTAGCATGTAAGCCAATTAAATGAAGTAGGCGAACCACTCCTTTTTCCTAGGCAACAACTTTTATAATTGATTCTGGCACATTCAGTTTTATATAGTAAAAGAAAATGCAGAGCATATGTCTGTAGGGTGATAGTGGGCATTGTCAGAAAGCAGTGAACCTTTATTAGAGAGGGATAAAAAACGGTGAGGAATAGATTACATTAATGCATTTGCTTTAATGGGTCTTGGCATGCAGAAGTCTATATACAGAAAGTGTTTGGTGTGATGGAGTTTTTCATCCTAGTAAGCAGTGAGGGATAAAGCTGGGGATAAATCTTGTTAACAAATCGCTTTAAAACGTGGCTGCCCGTGAAGCTGCTGCATTGACAAAGTACATTAGTTAGGACAATTGTTAAGTGAAGCAATTCTCATTTATTCTCAAAAGCTCGTCCTCTTGTATTGAGGCTTCGGAGCAGTTGATGGATATAAAGATTATGAGAGAGCTTCAGAAGATGCAACGAAGGGAAAACAATTGTACTGTGTAGGGATGAACTGAGAATAAATGAAAGAGGACATCTAAAATGAAGCTGTGAATAATTGGCTTTGTTTGATGGTGCAATGAAATAGATTTTTTTTAGTGCCTGTGGTGACATCTTCTCAACATGGAGTGGCAATGTGGTATAGCAAACAGGGGCATTAACCTGGGACTCAGGAAACATGGAATCTTTCCCTGGTCCTTTCACTGGTCTGCTGTATGACTTTAGAAATGTTTCCTCTCTGTGTTCCTCTTTCCATTTTGTGTTCCTTGTCTATTTTAGACTGTAAACTGTTTGGCATAAGAACTTATTCTATGTTTGTACAGAACCTAGAACAATGGGACTCCAAACTCTTAGGAACTTCAGGGGCTACTGTAATACAAAATTGTGATAGCCCTATGATACATCATAGATTTTACCCCCACAGTGACTGCAGAATGCCAGAATAAAATAGATTATCATTTTATTCCAATGTCACGTCAGTCCCTCCCCTCCTCTAATCAGTCCTCTTTCACATTAAATACTAATTCCTCACTTTCTTTACATTAGAACTTGTAGAAACTTTTGTCTAAAAGTAGTGGCATAGCTATAGGCAATAACTACAAAATCTCAGGTACCAGAGTTTGTTCCTTGGAGTTCTGCCAACCCAAAGCTCTAGGTAACTTTACTCTGTTTGATGTAGTGTCAGGAAACAGATCAAATGGAGACATGGCTGTCCAGCTGATAGGTGGACTGACAGAAACAGTATAACTGTGTAACACAAAACAAAGCTTTCAAGAGCAAGCACTCTTACTTTAGTCTTAAGCACTTACACACATTCACAAAAGGTTAGTAAACCACCCTTAGCCCTCAATAATTACCAAAGTTTGGGATGACTTTCTAGTGGAAACAGTGACGGATTTCTGAATGGCCTGATATTCCACTACTTCTTTGTTAGTAGATAATAACACATCATGGGAGAAAAAATCCAAAAAAACCCTTGTTGGGCAAGCACTGTCAAAAGCTAATCAAGAAGATGCCTCAGAGTGCTAATTAACTAGATGTGTTCTTGCAGAATCTGCATGTCTTGAGGCCCTCCCTCTTAGGCCATGTCTAAACTGACGTTGGCAGATCTGTTAAGAAGTGCTCAATCGAACACAGAACCGAAGCTCTAACTCCAGCCCTATAATTGGAATAGCGCTACACTGACCGGATGCCATTTCTGATAGGCTTAGCTCAGTGTGTAAGCAGTAGTTAGGAAATCATCGGGAGATATGCAAGGAATTTTACGTACCTTACGTATTTGCCATCGACTGCTGTCGAAAAGCATGGCAAGTATAGACTAGGGCTTAGAGAGCATGCATAGATAAGCTTCTTGTTTGTCTCCTAAAAGACAGAACCCAACACATCCATTAGAGACTTCATTGGGAGACGGTGCTTCAGAGTCAGATAAATGTGAGAAAATGGCTTCTCTCCTCTCCTGGCTTAGTCATTGCCAAGGCTGCACAGGCCTGCAGAAAGCCTACTGATTTTGGCTGCTGTTAGCAACATGTATGATAATCAATACTACACTATCAGGTGGTCTCTGACCATTTTACTGGTATAGCAAAATCTCTCTGTACCTGAAAACTGTTGGTGAAGGATGACTATTTACTAAACTAGGATAAAGGGGACAAGGGTTGGGTGCAGACTGGAATTATAAAATTTGCTTCAAAAGTGTCCTGTCCCTCCTGGAATTTTGAAATTCTGAAAATTAAGAGCAGTGTGTATATTTCATCCATTTCTCTTTCTCTCTCTCCCCGCCCCGCCCCCATTAGAATTGCTTCTCGTTCTTGCTGTCGTTGTATTATGCATGTTTAAGTATTTGTTTGTAAACCACCATTCTCATCTACTGCTCTGGATATATAATCATCTTCTGTCAGGCTAGAAAATGTGGAACTCACACTAAATTTCACTACATAATTATACTTCTACAAGCCAGTCCATGGCTATGTCTACACTCACAAGTTAGGTCGACTTAAGGAGGTTAAGTTGACTTAATGAAAACCTGGTGTAGACAGGGACTAAGTTAAGTCAACTTAGGAAATTCCTTAAGTTGACTTAATGAAAGCTTAGGTCAACTTAATAAGAACTGCCGGTTAGGTCAACCTAACCCTTAGGTCGACTCCTTAGGTCGACCTAAGCACAGCGTGGATGCTTACGTTCACTTTATTAGGTTAACCTAAGGGCAGTTAGGTCGACTTACTAAGTCCCCATTCAGGGGAAGCACTTTGTTAAGTCAACCTACTAACAAAGTTGACCTAACTTTTTGTAATGTAGACATAGCTCATGTTACTTATCGTCACTGCTCCGCACTGGAAGTGAAGTAGTTCAATCCTTCCCCATGGCCTAATCATGCATGCAAAGGCCCTGAAACACTGGACGGGCAGATGGATTGTGTACCACTTTGTCCCCACCTCCATATGATGGAAAAGAAGAGTTTGTTTTTCTACTGAGTACAACATTGTGGTTGCCCTGTCATCTCTTGCTCTGTGCAAGGATAGGGATAATCCATTCCTAAGCAGGTAGCCTGAAAAAAAGAATTTAGTGAACAATTTGAGATTTCAAAAACGCTTTGCTGAGGAAGTGGGATTTTCTCCCACAAAAGCTCATGCAATAAATAAATCTGTTAGTCCTTAAAATTGCCACAGGACTCTGTTGTTTTTCTGCAATAGAGTAACACGGCTACCCCTTTGGAACTTATCTGCCTGAGTATTAAAAGGGTTTAGAAAGAAATGAGACAGAGTAAGAGTGGCTTTAAAAGTAGAGCAGAGGGCTGAGGAAAAGCCCCCTTCTCTTGTCTTTGGGCACAAAGCACTAAGCATGACGTGACATTGTACCTCAGTGTCAGACCCTGCTACATACATGAAAGGAGGAGGAGGGCAAGGAGAGAGGGGAAGATATATAGAACTTTAAAGGGCTTTGGCTCTTTGGTAAGGAGTTGTGGAGGAGAATTTTAAAAAAATCCTATCAGTTTTATACATTGGCTTCCATCACTGGCTACACTCAATCCTTTCAGCTGTTTTTTTTTTTTTTTTTTTTTTTAAGACATTCTGTCAAGCTGCAGATGAGTTGGCTGGTATTGTAAGTGGGGTTAGGACACTCTGTATGCAGCCATTATAACAAATTCCCTAACTTCACCTTGAGTGAGAAGCCCATTGTTCTCTTCTGCTTTGTTTTTGAAATGGGGAAGGAATAGTTGGCAGTATATGGGCCAGCTCCTAATGTCACTGAAGTCAGCAGAGCTACACAGATGCACAGAAGCTGAATATGTAGACTGATATCTTGGTAGCAGCTGTTCTTCAAACAGCCTATACTTCCATGTGTATTATCACTCTTTTACCCCATATATCATATGTCTTCTCTGACTATGAGAAATTCATGCAGTGGAAAACCTACCAGGGGAGACTGAACACCCAAGGTTAATATTAACCTTTACATCACACTGGGGGAAGCGAGATTCATTAATATATCTAAAGCAAAAATGATGGTGTCCTCCTATAATACGGATAAAATTGCTTTCAGCAGTTCATAAAACTTTTACTTTCTGAACCCACCTCTAACATGTGCAGAGAAAGAAAGCTCCTTTATCTGTAAAAAAGTAGAAGTTGGTAGGACTTGCTACCAGACATATGGCATGCATGGGACTGTTAGGTTATTGAGAAAACTATTATGCGCATCTAAAGTGTGTTAGATTTCAAGGCCCATTTGAGGTAGCATTTCGTAACATGCTAGGGCTATGTTTACATTTGAAAAGTTAGGTCGACTTTATGAAATTGACTTAATAAGGTCCACTTTAAGTCGACTTAAAGTGGACCTTATTAAGTCAACTTAACAAAAGTCGACTTAACTTTTCAAGTGTAGACGTGGCCCCTTTTCAACCTTATTAAGTCAACTTAATGTTTTAAGTTGACTTAATAAGCTCCACCAAGGCGCTAATCCCCATCTCCACTGGCTTAAGTCGACTTAATAAAGTCGACATAAGCGCTAGTTCAAATTAAAATGAGGTGCTATTAATTCGAACTAACTTTTCCTTAATTTGACTTAAGGAGCAGCTTAAGTCAACTTAAGGAAAGACCAGTATACACGCGGAGTAAATTAAGTCGATTTAAGCCTCCTTAAGTCAACTTAATTTGTAAATGTAGACGCACCCTAGAGTTGCATTCACCTACAGAAATCGCAATGCACAATACTGACTGAACCCAATATTTTGTGTGCCATGTAAAACAAAGGAGAAGAAAAAAGACAAAGATGTAGGGAATTGATGTTATTACATTACTGAGTAGCTGGCCATGGGATTTAAAAACAAACAAAAAATCAAACTTGTTATTGCAAGCGGAGACACTAAGGTGTAAACAAACCACTTTGCTGGAAAGCATGGAGATAACAACTAAACAAAGGAAAGTTAAGTGAAAACAGTTCACTGTTCTGTGAGGGCAGTTTATTGTAATGGCTCTACCTGAAATCCATTAATAGGAGAAGGTCTTGCTGTGATAAAAAAAGGTTGGCATAGGCAAGGTATCAGAAAGGGCCAAAGATTCTTGTACACCTCATTGGTCAGAACTATATTTGGTATTCAAATAACTCATAAATAACAAACATGGGTGGGCTAATTATATGCTGTATATTAAATATAATCTAATCATGCAACCTGCATATTAATGGCAGTGAAACCATGTAGGGATTTAGGCATGATACAACTTCTATTATGCATGCATTTATTGCTTTATGTATATTGTATTGGATAGCTAGATAGATTAGATATAATCTTTGTAACATGCTATCTATCTTGTAAATCTGTATTCTGGGTTTACTTATATCAGTCCAGGCAGGGTGTGGCCACTCTCCGCTAGGTTGAATGTATAAGGTGAACAAGTAGACACCATCTACCCATTCTGCTCTTAAGTGGGCCTGATTCTTTCTTTTTTCTAACAAAAGACACTTTCATTTGACTTCATTCCAATTTTCCCACATCTTTTCAACAGTGTGATGTCCAAAATTACACGTTGATGTGGTCTAGAAAAAGCTGATAAACAGATATAACTAACACTTTCAGTTGATTTACATGCCTTATGTTATTACACAGAACAATGCAGAACTGACCACAGTATAAGGGTGCGTCTACACTTAGAAATTAAGTCGATTTAAGGAGGCTTAAATCAACTTAATTTACTCTGCATCTACACTGGGCTTTCCTTAATTTGACTTAAGCTGCTCCCTAAATCAAATTAAGGAAAAGTTAGTTTGAATTAACAACCCCTCATTTTAATTTGAACTAGTGCTTAAGTCGACTTTATTAAGTCGACTTAAGCCAGTGGAGATGCGGAGTAGTGCGTAGGTGGATCTTTTTAAGTCGACTTAAAATGTTAAGTCGACTTAATAAGGTTGAAAAGGGGCCACATCTACACTTGAAAAGTTAAGCCCACTTCTGTTAAGTCGACTTAATAAAGTCCACTTTAAGTCGACTTAAAGTGAACCTTATTTAGTTGACTTTATAAAGTCGACCTAACTTTTCAAGTGTAGATATAGACTGAGAGAGTCACATTGTTGACTCTGATTGAGATCCTTATCTATGACCTGCAACTCCTTCTGTTATATCAATGCTTAGACAGCATTTCCCACTTTCAACGTGTGTGCATTTGATTGTACTTTCTTATGCAACACCTGTGTTTGAATGTATTGCTTCAGATTTGACTGATTTCAATCCATTTTTCTAATTTACCAAGACAGCACAGTCATATAATTTTATCCTTCTTGGTATTTGCTAGCCATCCAAGGTTCATATTAACCCCACCTTTGATTAGCACCACTCTCCACTCCATCTTCCCAAAGTTAATGAAAATATCTAACACTGTCAGATCCTTGTATTAGAAAGGCCCCTGTGAGACACCATTTTGACACTTCCTCTGAGCTCAGCTCTGAAAACATTAATGATTACTCCCACGTTTGATTATTTTTAGTTATTTGGGTAGCTATTCTAAAATAGTTTTATCCAATTTATAAAGAAGAAAATCACTGAAAAACTAATCTAGTTCTAGAAATAAGAAAACTATCCTAAAGGACCACTGACTACTTAAAGTGTTTCAGTGATGATCTGTCATAACCAAGCAGTGATTTACTCCTGGAGGGAAGCAAGCATATCCCTCTCTATCTAGAGATCTTAAGTACTTCTATCACCCCTATTACTGTAATTCCTGAGCACGTCACAGTCCGTAATATATTTATCTTCAAAAACACTCCTGTAGGGCAGGGAAGGACTATTTTATAGAGAAAGGAAAAGATTCTCAAAACTGTATAGGCCCAAACTCACATTGAATCAATAGGATTTAGGCACATTTCAGGATCTCAGAGAGAGACTTGTACTAGTCACAAGAAATCAGTGGTAGGACATGGAATTAAACATAGGTTATCTGGATCTCAGGCTCTCTTTCTAAACAGTGGACCATCCTTCTTCTCTACCATAATCTGATATCCCTGCAACACTACAAATTGCATCATTCTCATTTTTAATAATTTCCCAGCTAAGGAATATACTATTTCCCTCCCCTTTTCCTTAGTTTATTTTATCATTTGCTAAACGAAGGATCAAAGGTGGCTTTTTCAGAAACCTAGAGCAAGTGGCGGCATATTATTGGGCTTCTCTGGGAGGAGCACAGGAAACTATAGAGGACTGTGTTGAATGGCACATGGGTGGAGGGGAGGGTTGCTGAGACAAGCCTCCCTCCATTTCCCTGTTTCCTGCCCATATGCAGGTGTATGGGATGCAGCAGCCCTATGGAATCTGTTATCCTCACCCTACATCGTTATCTATGGTGTGGTAAGTGGCACAGGTAAGCAAGGGATTCTGTATTAGAATGCATGATTCACCTAATTCCACAGTTACAATACATTTGTGCAGTTTCCTTCTAATTTTGTAAGGGCAAAAATAAATGACAGGTGCTGCAGTGTGCATTTGGAAATGTTCAGATTGGCATCTGCCTATAGGTACAAATGACTTAGGAGTGAATCTTTGAAAATGGTTCTGCTGGCAGTGGTGAATGTTCCAAGTGATCCATTCATTTCATATAATTCTTCATATCTCCCTACACCAGTTTGTTTTGTTTTTATTTAAGCCTGATACAAGAGATTTTTAAGCTGCTCTAGCCCTTATAAAAAGATCAGGCACCAGAGGCAGCATTTATCTCTTCTCATCAGAATAACAAAATTGGTTACAGTATCATAATGTTTAGGCATGAATAAAAATATACTTAGTTTTAGGTTTGATACGTAATAAATTATGAAATATAAAATGGTGACCACGGTGATATCATGTTACAGAGAAAGAGAGAGAACAAAGAAACTGACCAATAGCAGAAAGGAACATCGGGGTGAAATAAATGTTACTCCTAATACCTGAAGATGGGGTCAGTTAAATAGGAAGGAGGATCTCAAGGAGGCCCATTTTGAAGTAAACAAGTGAAACTAGTTAGCATATCAGACAACTAACTGGTTGAAAATATCACCCCACGCATGGGGAAGATACTATTGTTTGTCATTAAGACGGCAACCAATCAGGAAAGGGCAAAAATCATATATAATGCAGAGATCTGACAAGCTTGAGTGAGGGTAGCTATATATAGGAGCAGCACAACAACCATCACCAGCACAGCCAGATGAGAAGGGATTTGACCAAGAAGAAGGAGGGGAAGTATGACTTCTAAATATAAGGACTGTATGGCTATGATTGTAAATAATGCTTGATGCTTGCATTTGAAAGACCTCCTCCCCCATTCATTCTTTGCCAGATCAACACTCACAGAACGTTAGTTTGTAGCAGTATGAAGTGTTTTATTGTAATGTTACGGTATGCATCTTTATAAGAGAATTGTATGTTATATTCTAATAAGTCTGGTATTCTAATACAGCATTGTATTAAGGCTTTATACATATGTATGAAGAGTTTCTTCCTCCCTCTATATTAAATTGTATGTTGCAACATTTTATGTTCATCATACCATGCCATGCCACAAATCAGTATTCATAATATTATAATATGTTCTGGGGAAATATTATATTGTGTTATGAAGACTGTATTGCAATTCTAGAGCTTGCTATATTTGATGGTGTGCCACCTTAGGTTATATAGTATGTTGTACCTCATTTTGTCCCAAGTGCCTTTTCATTTGTGACACTGATTTTCTATTTAAATTGTATTAAAATTAGCATTTAGTAAAGAGACAATTTGTTTTCGAAGAAAATAAATTACTCTATGTGTCAATCCTTTGAGCAGAGGGCTGTATCCGTCTCCTCCCAAGGGTAAACCAAGGCAGGCAGATCTATAAAGGTTTCCCAGAAGATTTAAAAAGGAAAGTCCTTGTGAATTCCCTAGGCAGATAACCTTCTGTTATGATCTTATAGAATTAAAACTTGTGATTGGTCCAACAGCACACCTAATCTCTTATAGGATCTCTTGGGCTCAATTTTTGGAGGTCACAATCCCTTTAGTCACTCTGGGTGCAACTATACTTGTAAATTAAGTCGACTTAAGCTTGCTTAAGTCGACTTAATTTACCCTGTATCTACACTACAGTTTCCTTAAGTCGACTTAAGCAGCTTGCTTATGTTGACTTAAGGAAAATAAAGTCAACTTAATGAAAATTAAGTCGACTTTATTAAACCTGGTTTTAATTCGACATAGGGCTTAAGTCAACTTTTTCAAGTTGACGTAAGCCAGTGTAGACCTGGAGTAACTCTCAGTCGACTTAGGGCTATTCCAGGACTCCACCACTGCCCTCCCTGCTGGGGGGGAGGCCACAGGGCGAGCCTGGAAGGCCCCCCCACAGGGCAGGGCAGAGCCCTGCCCAACCTGCCCCTATGCCCTGCCAGGGTCCCTGTCCCTCTTTGCCCCATTGTACCTATGTATAATGAGGCAAAGTCTGAGCCACCTGGCACTGGGCAAGGGGTGTCCCTCCTGCCCCCGTGGACCTGCTCTAGATCCCCCTCATCCCTAGAAGCTGACCTAGGCATCCAATGTGGACACTCTAGGTTGACTTTTTAAGTTCCCCCCAAAGTCGACTTTAAATTTAAGTGTAGACGCACTAAGCCGACTTAACTAAGTTGACTTAAAGTCGACTTATTTAAGTCGACTTAGCTAAAGTCGACCTAAATTTCCAAGTGTAGACATAGCCTCTGAAATTCCCTTACCATCAGTGCTTGTATCACAGTATTTTGGCAAACACCTGGTAATTGAAAACCATTCTGACAGGACGTTAATATCATGACTGCTACTGAAAATAGTGGAAAAGAAATGTTGCACAGCAAGAAATAAAGGATTATCTTTCACAACAAAAGGGCAGAAGGAAAGGTAAGGATGCCACATAGAAAAATGGCATGCACAACTATGATTCTGTGGCCCACAATACAACATCTTCAAAATCTCTTTCCAGTCATGTAAATCTAGCTGTTCATAATAGTGAGATACATGACTGCAGAGAAGAAATGAAGCTTTATGTCCTGACCCCAGTCAGCTGATCTTGATCAAGGTTACATAGGTTACATCAGTTACATGACAGGAATCATAATCTGTTGAGTCCAGTAATAGGTACAGAGGGAGAATGTGGCAAGTTTAGAATCTGCTCAAATGAGTATCCAAAAAACTAGGTATTTACTCCATTTATCTAAAGAGCTGGAACATACTATCTCATGAGAGCAGCCTCTGTCAGTGTCATGAGATTTCTGGCTCTCTCACTTCTGATCCTGGGGACAAATATCAAACAGAAAAGAAAAAAAAAAAAGGTTCTCATAGTTTTCTGGCACTTTCTGGTTCCATTCCCTGCTCTGACTGGAACCTGGAAGTGTAAAGACATGTAGAAATAAAAATAATCTGAACTCACCATTTCACAGCCTTTAAGGTTTGGCTGGAGTTTGTTTGTAGACATAGTCAGCTCTTCAGGAGCCTCTTATTTTCTTTCAAATTCATTTCCAGGAGCTGAAGATGTATACTTGCTTTTTAAAGTATATAGCTGTCATATGTAAAATCTCCCACTGTGCCATAAGAAGTAATAGTTGTACCACAGTATTTGCAATATTCCCTGTACTTCTGAATCCAAATCTTGCCTGTACCATAAAACATAGCTGAGAGCCTGAATACAGCTCTCCCATCGCTGTCTGTGCTGTACTGTTCTTTACATGCATTGTATGTTGTCATGTTTCAAACATTTTCCCCGCTCTGCAGAGTTCAAGAGGGATTTTTTTCAGTCAGCCCCTTTTACTTAAAATAGCACTCATTCTGGGTAAGGGGTAGATAAGTAGTTATCTAAAATAACTAAAGTATTTGTAAAGACTACAATTAAAATCTTTAAAAAACATTACAGAAGGCAAAATGGCTTAGTTGGAGTTGGACTGGTAGTCAGGTGCTCTATTCCTGCCACAGACCTGCAGTTGCGACATTAGACAAGTAATTTTACCTCTGTTTTTCTCTCTATATCTTCTATATTTAGATGGTAAACTCTTTGTTTGGGGGGTGGGAAGCAGGGGGACTGCCTCTCTTTGGTGTACAGCACCTGGCACAATAGAGCTTTGATATCAATTCAGGCTTCTAGATGTGACTGCAATGAAAATAATAAGCAGTTAAAATTCAGAGAGATGAAGCCATGAAATGAATTTCCTGTTCAGATCCATTGTTCCACATGTAATAGGCCCCATTTACTCTTGGACACTGTGGGGAACCAGGAATCTGTACAGGAAATTTGCAGTATGAGTACACGCACACATACACGCGCACGTGCGCACATTCGCGTACACAGATTAATAAGAATTCAATATATGACTCATATCAACCAGGTGCAAAGTTGATTTAATAGAAAGAGATAGGGGGAAACTCTCCTCCTCAGCTTTGAGAAACAATTCATCCTTCACCTTATGTTATTCTGTATCACATCAGGAAAGAGGCTGTCAAGCATCTTAAATAATGTAAGGAATAATTTTGCAATGAGAATGTAAGTTCACATCGATTTCATGTCATGACAAGCCAGAGCAGGCATGCCACATGGTCTGGAAATAAAAGGTTACTGTTTTATTTAGAAAACCGGTAATGAGCTCCAAAATAATGGTGTCATAATTGATGTAAGATTGCTCTATTAGAATGATTTACACTCATTATGCAAGCTTAAATTGTTTTTAAATGAGGCATTTGGGGTTCATATTCATTGTCTCTTGTCTAATTTTAAAAGACATTTAGAATACCTTAAAGCAGAAAATTAATTAAATAGGTCCAGAATGCAATCGTAATAATGAAACGAAAATACAATTTGTTATTGTGGTTTGAAAGCATTGATAGGATATGGGAGAAAACTAAAACAATTTAATGTAGCCAAGTTTTAGGGGTTTAGATATTTGGGGTCTAGATTATTACCATATAAGGCTTCATAAAATTAAATCCACCTTTGCTTTTAGTTCCACAAGTAATGGAGTTACTCTGGATTTACACTTGGTTAAAAGAGAGAAAAAAAATTGGCCTACACACTTTTTGACTACATCTTCTCCTCCAGCTGTCCAAAGGGTGCATTTATACTGCAATTGTCTGTCTGCTGGAGGTCAAAATATTGATGGAGAATATAACGCAACAGTAACTGTCAATATAATCTGCTGTGCCTCAGATTTTTTTTTATTTTTTTTAAATATATGTATAGCCTAAACCCATGTAGTAAGAAACCAGCACTACTGAGCAAGGTGAGGATTTTAGTAGGTTTGTGTAAGTATGTGAGCATACACATGACATTATAAACCACCAGCACCAAGACTGGATCTGATCCTGCCGTTTGTATTCATGAAACTAAGATGACGCCAAGTGCCATTTAACAATTAGCTACTAAGGTGATTGGCACTCTGTGGAAGTGATTGCCAGAAAACGGTGCATCCTTGTAAACTATGGGAAATCTAGAGAATCCTTGTCAGTTGAGCATCCTTATAAAATCAAATCTGAGCGTTCTAAAATACAGCTATTACAAGTCACAGGACTTTTTCTGTTGAGGTTTTGGGCCAATTGCTCTCCATTCGGCAGTGGAAATTATGGCAATACCTTAAATAATTGTGGATGCTGTTGAATAATGTTAACTGAGGAAAGAGAATTAACTCAGTTCTTTCCTGCCTTGGGATGTCTGAGGTTACCTCCTGTCACAGTGTCTGAAGTGACTCACAACTGTGAGTACCTATCTGGCAGGACAGACTGCCAGAAACAGAGCAGACATTCCAAGCTGGTTGTGTGGTCTATTACCAAATGTCACCAAGCCAGTAACAAATATGAACTCCTGGATCACTATATCAGTCTTACCATGGAGCCACATACAGACTCCTTAGACTCACCAGCCTTCCTAGCTATGCAAACAAATTGAACTTTGTGATAAAAGGTCACTTAAACCAAAAATCCCACCCCATCAGATTGCTCCAAGTCCCAAGAGGACACTCAGTCACTTACCCCAGATCAGTTGGTACTCAAGATCTTACACAACAGACAATGTTGGCAGCCAATTCTATACTAAACTAACTAAAGTTTTATTATTTGTATTTATTTTATTATTTTTGAGAGAGAGAGAGAACATGTTATTGAGAGGTTTAAGCACGTAAAATACATACACAGGTGAGTCACAATTTGTAACCCCAAATAGTGGCAACCAGATAATAAACTGCTAGTTTCCTAAAACTTTTTCCAAGGGACCTGGTAGCATGAGGATCTCTGTTTTGCACCTGAAATTTCCCTGTAGGAGTCCAAAGAGCCTATAGATTAAGGATCTTTCATTGAATCCATTCTTATATTTTCTTTTGACATCTTATGCCAGAAGACAAGCTAACTGCATCTCTGCCCATGTGCGCTTTTCCTTTTATGATGGAGTGAGTGAGATATGTACCTCTGACTATTACACAATGGCCACTTGCTTATAAAATTAGCATTTTCTGTTAAAGTCCTTAGATCCTTCATTAGCATTTCACAAGATTTTGTTGATCGGTTATGTAGTCTCCGGAATACAAACAATGTAAATGTTTGCTATCACATTATAATAGGAACAGATAATTGAAAACAATGCAGATAACATCATTCGTTTTCATGAAGTTTACACAGCCAATATACTCTTAGACATCCAGCCATGACAATGATCTATATTAATACACAAGTGCAAATGACCTGAATACACTCTAGCACAGTGGTCTACAACCTTTCGCCAGCAGATGGTGCAACACTCATAAGTTTCAATGGCAACTTCCCTTCAGAAATAGACAGTTATCTACCAGTTGGGACCACTCTTCTAGCATGGCCTGGTATGCCAGCATCATACCTACTTACCAAAATTAATTCTCCTAGGGACAATGTGCTATGGGGAAAAGATATCCTTGGGTAGATTACAAATTGCTCTATGGCAAATTCTGGAAATCTCCTGACACATTTCCACTATTGGATGTTTTCATAGAATAGCCCTGGCAGGGGAAGTAGCTTTCAAATGCAAATTAGACATATATCATAGTTTGCTGTTGTTGTGTTTTGGGTCACTTGAATGAAGCATAAAGATCAATATTTTCTCGAGTAAATGTAACGATTTCAATAGGAGCCTTGGATACTCAGCACCTCTGGAAAGCCAGGCCACTTTTTTAGGTTCCTATATATGGATTTATCAACATCTGAACATTAGCCACAGCCTTCTCAGTTTGAATGCAGGTATTGAAATTGAAAATCATAATGGGTGTGCTCTTTTAAAAATGTATTCTGAAAGAAATCAGCACACTGACATGTATAATTTGCTGTGCTTCGTAACACAAGACTTCATGCTACAGCTGGGTTTTGGAACAAATCAAAGAGAATGAGACTTATTGCGGGTAAATTTCTGGCTGATATTTATATGGGCTCTCCAGTATCTACAGAGCAATGGGTATAGAATCACAGAGCCATAAGGTTATTAGGGTTTGCCAACGTCATCTAGTCTAAACCCCTGCCAAGATGCAGGATTTATTGTGTCAAGATAGACGGCGATTCAGCCTCCTTTTGAAAAGCTCCAGGGAAAGAGCTTCTACCACTTCCCTAGACAATCTGTTCCATTTCCCTACTGTTCTTACAGTTAGGAAGTATTTTCTGAGATTTAATCTAAATCTGGTATGCTTGTATGTTTGCCTTTGTGCTGTATTCCACTGTTTAAATATCAATGACGGGATAATGAACATCCAACCCGTCCATGTGTCCATAGGCATCCCCTAAAACACATTCATATGAAGCTAGATATTCCCAGGTCCACCTCAGATCAGCTGTCTGTTTCAGACACAGTGCTAGCTTGCCATATGTTCAGAATATTCCATTTCATAGCACTCTTCTCATAAAAGGTAGCAGATCAAATATGCGTTCACTGGCCACGTACTCTGCTATGGGAAATGAATATTTTTCTGTATCAGAGAAACAGATGCACCATTAACAGAGTAACAGCTGAATGTGTAGGCAACTGGAGACCATTGACACATCATCACCCATGCAGTTGTCACATAATTTTGTCCCTTGCATGTTCCCATGAATTATACATTGAAGTCAGTGACACTGTCTCCACAAACTCCAGAGAGAGGAAATATGGAAAGGATAACCCAACTGGGGAACATTCCAACATGGAACCTTTATTCACAGGACTTAATGGTGTTGCTATTTAGAGGAAAACTAGTTTATGACCTCAGTCACACTGCCATCTTTGCCAACGACAGATGTGGAGATGCCATTAAGGAGCAGGTCTGGCTGGTCAGTACAGACATGTTGCTATTTCCCTGGGACATTTCCTGCTTAAGATAAGAAAAAGAAACACAATCTATTATTTTTATAAAAATAGGGGAACTGTGTAAAATATTTTTTTTAAAAGTTTCTCTCTTGAATGAAATACCTGAATTAGCATAACTGATGATTGGGACTACTTATTTTCTTAACAATAGAAATGTACATACGTGTCTTGCTGACCTGAAAGGTACATATGTATGGAAACTGCATACATTCCCAGCTGGAAGGAGTCAGAATGCTGTGTACCACAGGTGATAGATAAACTGCTAACAGAAAGAGATTCGTCTTTTGACAACCCTGTATAAGAATAATGAGAGTATGTTTGTTCTACATCTCTTCTGATCTTAAGACCCAAGTTACTCTGGTGTGTAGCACATTAACAAATATAGATGAGATGAACAATGATTTCTTACAACATATATCCTGGAAAATATGCCTGCTCTAAAAATTTGCTGCTCTATTTATGACCATATTATTTAATTTATTTTGTTTTGTTTTTAACAATTTTAGAATAATCAGAGTGCTATGTAATCAAAGCAAATAAAATAGTATTTTTTTAAAATCAATTGCTTGAGCTATTAGTAAAAAAATTCAGCTGTTTCACAGACTGCTTCTTGTAGCAACTTATATTTCAGCCCCATGTCCTTATAGTTAATGGTGATATTGCACAACCTTTTGTTTGCCCTATCTTGATATTGAGATAACTTATAGAGTTCAGAGTTCTGACTGTGATACTTGTTTTAAAGAAGGACTCCCCCCTCTTTTCCTTTCTCCTGTTTTCACAAAGTAAATCAGAATAGTCCTGCTTGGTTTTTGCAGTATGTAGACAGTCAAGTGTCACTAATAACAAGACCTGAGGGGTATGACTGTGGAGAAAAAAAACATTACCGGTGATGACCTTTTGTCAGAGAGTACAGACTACTGGGGATAAGTTTTCTGACACTAGCAAATTTCTATGCTGCCTATGTCTCATCATACATGGCGTTCTTCTGGAAAAGAGTGCTTAGGGAAAAAAATAAGAATAGGTTGTCTGCTAATGAAGTCAGGAAATGAAACCATGTTTTCCATATAAATGACGGCTGGAGCAGGTTTGTATTTGTAACCTTCGGGTGGACTAGTATTCATTTAATTGCCCTTTTCCAGCGCCTTAAAAGAAATAAGCCCAAAATCCCATAGAGAAAGCAGCTAGAGATGCAGGATTTGGTCTTTAAGGGACTCATCGCAAAGATTGCTCAGATTTACCCTCTCCACATTAAAATACTACTAAGAACAAACAATGAATTTTATTAACTACTAATTTGATAAATCTTATGAAGAAAGAAACAACAACGTGATGTGGCTATTTTGTAAACCCACATTCACCTGTTAACGGCTTTCTCCTCCACAACACATAAACAAGAAAAACAAAATGAAGTGAAACAGAACAGTCCCCACAGAAACATCGTGAGAAAGAAACCCAAGAGTCCCAAAGTTTAGGTGGAGTTCATCCAAATCTCAGATCTAGTCTCTGTTTACCAAGTCCAAAGGCTTGAGATGAAAGAAGCAGCTCCCTCTTCTTTGGTTGTAGGAATCTTCATGAGAAATCCATGCAGATGACTCTTTCTCTTCTTCTGCTGGAACCAGCACCACCCAGTCAGAAACTGCTGCAAAAGGCTCCAGAGTGGGAAGAAAACATCTTGTTCTCCACTCCTGGCTCAGCTTCTCCCAGTCACACACTGAGCACATGGCCTTGTCTCATGCAGCTCCTGGCTGCTGCTCTCATTGTATTTGACCACCACGCCAGCAGCAGGAAACCTTGTGGAGCATGCTCAATGCTTCCTCTCTTTCTTCCAGAAATTTCTGGCTCTGGTCAGCTAGGTCTGCCCAGCAACAGCAACCCACCCCAAGAGATTCACAAAAGCCCTATGCTAAAATTGTCCCCTGAGTCTATAGATTACTTCTCTGAGTCCACCCCTCAGAGCCTTTTATGTCAAGCCACACCCCTTGACCCAAGAACCATCCCTGCAGGAGTCTGCAGCTCCTCCTGTGGTCTGCTTCCCCAGTCCTTTCTGGGTTCCTCCTTGAGTCCCTCTACTCCCAGAAAGTGTCTTCAAAACAATTTCCCATCTCTCTCTCTCTCACCTGCAGATTCCTCTCCTTCCTTTTAATTAGTAGAAGATGTCCCCCTCCAAGCCCAGCTGAAAGATACTTACTCTATTACAGGAGAAGTAGCTTATAACCTTGGAATTGTTGATGCCCCTGGCTGCATCTGGGGTCGTGCACTGGGTAACTCGAAGGGGTGGAAGGCCATAGCGCCAATGAAGCTCCTTTGCTCCAGACTCAGAGGCAGCTGGGACACAATAACACCAACCATAAAAGGATGTTCCCCTGGTTTCAGGAAGCAAAATAGATAACAAGCCTTGAAAGTACCAGTGGAAATCGGTCAAAGTTTGTTCTCTAAGAAAAGGGGAAGAGTACTTCCACCGCTTACAAGGAGAAAAGTATTGAAGCAAACAACCTGTCTATATAAGGGTCACTGCAATGGGGGTGGGGTGCGCATGATTTGAGATGTGCCTGTCTCCGTGTGCCTGCTTGAGATCTCAAATAAATCTTAGTGTGCTTCTCTGCCCTGGTGTGGTTATTGGTGCTGCGCACTCCGGGCAACGAACCTAAACGAACTGTTGCTAGCCCCAGCCCATCCTCGGGCGTCCCAGTTGCAACAGTTTTCCCACCTGCAACAGAATAATCCCAGAATAGGATCCATTTAGGTGAACTCATGAATCTTCATGATCTCAATCAGTTTGTCTACACTGTGGGTGGGAGTGAGCCTCCCAGCCAGATAGACAGACTTGTACTGCCATTGCTTGAGCTACCACACTATACATAGCAGAGTGGATGTTGTGGCTCTGATGGAGATTCGGGTTAGCCACCAAACCTCAAACCCAGAATTCAGGTGGGCTTGAGAGACCAATTGCTGTCCAACTCTCAATGTCTACATTACTCTTTTTAGTGTTCTAGCTATAGAAATAAATACAAAGTGGCTTCCTGGTCTAGGGAGAGCCAGCCCTGCAAGGCTGTCTCTCCCTCCACCTATCACGTCAACTTAAAGAGTCTAGTGTAGACTCTGTAAGTTGACTTAATAGGAGCACCTTTAAGTCAACTTAAGAGTCTTGGGTAGACTCTCTAAGTCAACTTAATAAGCTCGACTTAAAGTTGACTTTAGAAAGTTGACCTAACTGTGTGAGTATAATAGACATAGCCAAAGGAAGAAACTCGAGAGTGCTTATGGATGCGCTGACAACTTTATGTTTGATGGTCACAGTTTACAAATGGCTGAGGCTTTGTTTTAATCTGAGGGAAGAAGCAAACTGCTTCTTTATTTTATTGTATTTTATTTTGAGCTGGGGGTTAGTTGCACCTTTTTAAGTTTGATGGTGAAAAAGAAGTCTAAATGAAATTAAGTTTGAAAACTCTGCCTCTGTGTTTATTATAGCTCAGGGAAATGTGGTGGGAGTCTAGTCAGCTCGTTAGTGGCAATTATAAAACAAGAGTAATTCAGAGGAAGTAACAGATGTTTAAAAATGCTTGTTGAGAAATTAGAGCAGAAATGCAGGTAAAATATGGGCACTTTAAAAATAATAGTAGCTACATAAAATAGGTGCAATTTAAACATTACTTAAACATAACCTGTCAACCATTTAAAACCCAGAATACTTAATTCACTAATAGTGATGCAAAATATCTAGAATCCCAAAGGAATTATTCATTAAAACATCCTCCTTCTACATGGAAATGGAAGTTCCTCAGCCTCGTTTAGGTTGTTATTGGGGTTACATCCTGAAAGGTATCTTTCCTGAACTACCTCTTCTGACATTTAAACAATCCTATGCTCCTCACCCAAACCAAACTCCCCATAGACCAGCTGAAACAGGTGTCAGACACTGCCAGAAAAGCAGATGCAAAACCTGCAAATCTATCTCCACTGCTACAATGATTAACACCTATACAATGCACCTTAAAGAGCCATAGGTCCTAAACGTGCTAATCACAACATGCTTTATATCTCAGCCAGTGCACTTAATGCCCTAATAACAATTCAATGGGGGTGAAAAGAGACAGTCACCATGCTCTTGAATGAGCTCTCACAAAAAAAAAAAAAAAAAAAAAAGACAAAAACTCTGTGTTATGAACAGTGGGTGAATGCTTTCCACAAAACGATCGCTCTATGTCTGATCTACCAGTCCTCATTCTCAAAGAAAACATTGGCAACACAGTCAAAAGATAAGACCAGGAGATAAAATTCATAACTTTGCTCAACACTAAAAACCATCAACTGAACAGACAGGCTGGATTTATGGCTTATTACAAAAACCAGCCCTCCCCACACCCAGTTTTCTTGCCTCCCCAAAACCTCTTTTCCTACCTCTGCCTGGAGAAGTGTTAACAGGGCTATTCATCGTGGTGCTTCCTTGAAATATGTATTAAATGATTTATGTTACACAAGCAGATCCAGTTTGCCTTCAGCTGTGAAACAGAGCATATTTCCTAGATCTGAAGAGGAACTGTGTAATCTTGACTTTTTCACCAACAGAATATGGTTAAACAAAATATATTACTTCACCTGCTCTGTCACTTTAATATCTTTGGATCCACACAACTGAAATAACACGGAAAACAACATTTTTCTTTTGTTTTTCTCAACCAAACAAAAGAAAAAATAACTATAATAGATTCCAAGACCAGAAAGGAGTACTGTGATCTAGTCTGACCTCCGGTATAACAGAAGCCAAAATTGTCTAACGTAATTCCTAGAAAAGATCTCTTTTGGGAGTGTGGATGGGGGGTGGGAAAGCATCCAATCTTGATTCAAAAATAATCTGAGATGAAGAATCCACTATGATCATTAGTAAATTGTCCCAACAAGTAATTGTCCCTCACTATTAAAATGTATGACTTATTTCCACTCAAAATTTGCTTAACTTCAGATTAGTTGCAGAGTCATAGGCTATGTCTACACTTACAAAAGCTAGTTCGAATTAGTTAATTCAAACTAACTAATTCAAACTAATTTTAGTTAGTTCAAATTAACTTAATTTGAACTAGCATGGCCCCACTAAAATGCTAGTTCGAACCAGCCATGTCCATGCAGGGCACTTGCTTAGTACAAATTAGTCAGTTGCATGAAGGTCAATCTGCTGATCAGCTCGAACTGAGCAGTTAATTCGAATTAATATGGCCACACTGACTTAATTCAAACTAACTAAGCAATCAAATGTATTAGTTTGAATTAAAGGAAGGCCTTAATTCGAATTAATGAAAGCCTAGTGTGGCCAAGGCTTAAATTAGTTTAAACTAAGCTTCCTTAATTCGAACTAACTTGCAAGTGTAGACATAGTCCTAGTGTTTAAGCCTTAAACTGGGACCACTAGATTCATAGGCTATATCTACATTAGCAATTTATGTTGATTTAAGAGTCAACCTAAATTACTCCATGTCCACATTGGACTTTCATTAAGTAGTCCTTAAATCAACTTAATAACTACCTCCTGCTAAGTCAACTTAAGGTCTAAGTCTACCTTATTAAGTCGACCTAACATCAGTATGGACGACCTAAATTGACTTAATTCCTTAAGTCGACCTAGGGCTGGGGGAAGGGAGCCATGGCTCAGGGAGAAGGGAGCCCCAGCTGATGGCTCTCTTCCCCCCAGGGATCCCGTGTCCACGGAGCATCGGCTGCTGTCTTCGCCGGCACTCCGCAGACAGGGAAACCTCCATGGATCCCCTGTCTGTGGATCACTGGAGAAGACAGCCGCTGGCGATCCATGGACAAAGGATCCCCAAAGGTTCCCCTATCTTCAGAGTGCCAGTGTGGCTGTCTTTTCCAGTGCTCCATGGAGAAGGGGAGCCCCAGCAGCTCCAAGGGGTACAATGGGGGGCTGAGCAGGACAGGGACAGTGGTAGGGCATAGGAACAGGGTGTGCAGGGCTCTGTCCTGCCCACTGGGGAGGGAGAGCATGCCAGGCTCTGGTTGTGCCAGCCACCCTGGCAGGGACGGCATAGGGGAGCCCTGGAGCCCTTTAAGTCAGCTTAAAGTCGATTTAGGGCTAATCTTCATCTACACTGGCTAAATCAACTTAATAAAGTCGATTTAGCCAGTAAAGTCGACTTTATACTAGGTTTTATAAAGTTGACTTTAATTTTCCTTAAGTCGACTTAAGCTGCTGCTTTAGTCAATTTAAGGAAAATGTAGTGTAGATGCAGATTAAATTACACTTAATTTGGAAGTGTAGACGCACCCTCAGAGATAGATCATCTAGCCTGGCCTTCTGTATGTCATAGGCAACCAACACTACCCAATACCTACAAGCTAAACCCAACAGCAAAATGAAACCACAGTAAATGAGACCTTAAAAGTCTAGATTATTATGTGCCACAGGCAGAGAACAGAAGGGACTGAGGTGCACCCCAGATTGATGTCCTCGCAATGACATGGCAAGAGAGTCACATACACTCATTGGAGATGAAGACAACCCCTGCCCTCAATTTCACCCTGCAAGGTCACTGCCATTCTCACCTGGGTAAAAATTCCTTTCCAACCCTATGTATGCTGGTCTGTTAGTCACTGAGCATGTAACTAAGAACCACCCAGCCATGCATCTATCTGAGACACAGAATGCCAAGTGCCACCTCGGAGACCTGGCCTATCCTGTCTGTTGTCCCATCTCCAACCATGACATCCATGAAAAGAGATTAAAAATATCTCTGTGCAAACACTGAGGGAAGGGATGGTATCCCTTTCTGACCCCTTGCTGTTAGTCAGCTAATACACTGAAGCATGAGCTTTGGGAACATAAGGCAGAATGGAGTGAGCCCCAAGACTATTGAGCCTTGGCCCCCAACTTCATAAATAATCCTATAGCACTCAAATTTGTCCATCTTTCCAATAAAACTAATTAAATTATTTGCTCCCACAACTCCTGTTGAGAAGTTGTTCAAGAAAAGTCATCCCTCTTAAGACTGGAAACCTTCTTCTAATTTCCAGCCTAAATTTGTATGTGGCCAGTTTATATCCATTTGTTTCCATACCAACATTGTCCTTCACCTTAAACAGCTCTTCACTCTTCCTGATATTTTCTCGCTCACTCCACCCACATGTCTTTATAGAGCATAATAATTTCCCCTCTCAGCCTTCTTTTTGAAGTCTAAACCTGCCAAACTCTTCTATTTTTCTTTCATAAGATAGGCCTGCCATTCCCTTGTTCATCCTAAAGTTCTTCTCTGAACCTGTTCCAATTCAAATGATTCTTTCTTGAAGAATTACACATGTGAAGTCTTACCAATCCCTTTTACTATGGCATTATTACTTTTTAAATCTCTATTGGAAATGCCTCATCTAATACGTGCTAGGATCACATTTGTCCTTTTCACAGCCACATCATACTGGTGATCCTGTGATCAATACATCCAGGTCTCTCTTCCTCTGCTGCTTCCAGCTGATGGGCCCCTGGCTTGTTGCAGAAATTCTTATTAGATCTTAAGTGTATGATCTTGCACTTTGTAGCATTGAATTTCATCATGTTTCTGCCTCGCTAGTCTTCAAAGTCATTTAGATCTCTACATATCATATCCAGGTCTTCTTCTGTATTGACAACACTTTGTATCATAAGCAACTTTTGTTAGCACACTCCTACTTTTTCTGCCAAGGTCATTAATAAAAATATTGGGCCCAAGACTGATCTTTGAGGAACTCCACTAACATCTTCCTTCTCATCCAATAATTCACCATTCAGTGCAGGCCATTGTCTTCCCCCCTTTAACCAAATTCCTTGCTCACCTTACAATGCTTGTACTGATCTTCATCTTCCCTACTTTAACAAATAATTTCTCACGTGTTACCATGTCAAATGCTTTACTGAAGTCCAAATATATTAAAACCTTCCCTTTTCTTTTTCTTTTTTTTTTTAAATCAATTATTTCATCAGAGAAGAAAGCATATTAATCTGGCCTGATCTACCTTTAGTAAACCCCATATTGTATTATGTCCCCCTTGTTCTTTACTCTATGAATGTAATTATTCTTTCCTTCAAAATCTGCTCTAAAGCCTTGTATACTACTAAAGTCTATAATTGCCTGACAAGTCTGTAATTGCTGGGACTATTCTCCCAAAATTTCTTAAATATAGGTATGATGCTAGATATTCTCCAGCCATATATAAATACCCCCATATAGACAGATTATTAAAAATCTTATGGACTAGTAATCCCATATGACAGTTCTTTCAGGATGCTGGGATGGAAGTTAGTTGGTCCCCCAATTTAAGCACATTAAGGTTTTCAGGTTGTTCTTCTCTTCACATGTGATAATTTCCATTTCTAGACATTCATTTCCCTCATCCTTACTTCTTGCATGCACATCTTCCCTATTACCATCATTATTGAAAACTGCGGCAATGTATTTTTAGTGTCTAGTCCATTCTTCCTTATTTTCTTTTTATTTATAAAACAAAATCTCTGTCATTTATTTTAATTTCCTTGGAAGACTTAATTCTTCTTGACTTTTAGCAACTCTCACTTTATTCCTGCATTTCAGATAATTTTTTCAGTATGCTCGATTGAAAAAAATTCAAAGCTTTCTCTGAATTTAAGTCCTAGAGCCATTCAGCTGACTTCTTTAACTAATTCCCTTAATTTCCCCAAGTTTGCCGTTTTGAAATAAAAAGAAATAGCTGATGAGTTGTTTTGGTTATTCTTCCATTTAATTTAAACTGAACTAAATAGTGAACGCTCAGTCCAAGGTTATTTCCTAAAACCAGCTCTTTTAGGATGTCCTCACTACTTTACTAAAACCTAGTTTAAAACTGCATCAGTTCTTGTTGGTTCAGTGACAAGGGGATGAAGAAAACTGTTCTCTATCACATCCAAGAACAACTGGCCCTATCAGTATTGGTAACATTTATTCACCAGTTTAAAATGAGGAAGTCTCCAATTATGACAAAAATATTTCTCTCTCTAATAATATTAAAGAGTTGACTATTGTTCCCCCAAACTGTACCCCGAGGGGTGAGTTTGTGTGTCGATTTACCAGATGCAGTCAAAGACCATTGAAAAGATGGATGATTTTTATTAAATATCAGGATGAATAACCCAAAGAAAGCAAAACAGTGTAATAAGTATCAAGAGCTTACATCCCTTCAGCAGCTGGGAACCCCTGACTACTGCAGAGGACCCCGAGGAGGTTCTGAGGCACCTTGGTCCTACATTACTGAGGTAGCCTGGTCCTTAGCCCTTTGGAAAAGTCCAAAGCAGTGATAGGGGACTGTTGCTAAAATACAGCACAGTCCAGGGAAAGGCGGTGGGGCCAGGCCTACCCTCCCTTCACACATTTAGACCAGCTGAGCCTGGCTCTTCCAGGCACAAAAATGTATAAAAACAAGATAACTAAAAGAAGCAGCAGATGAACTCCAGAAACCCTGTCATATCAAGGACGTAAATAGGTTTCTCCTGTCTCTGGGCAAGAGGACCAGGATGCTTCATGGGCAAGTCGTCCCATGGGAAAGGCTGCGAGCATCACTGCACTGGCCATTACAAACATCTTCCATGCTTCCCCTACATCCATCAATTTTGGAGTCTGAACATGAGGTGAGGAATGTGATAGCAGATCCCCTACCTTATCTCAGCAGAGCTTTTTTACGATCCCATTCCCAAGATGATTTTGAGCCAAACAGTTTCTGTATTTGTCCATATTGTCATCACATAGTATTTTACAGATTACCTCTTCTCAGATTTACAATGCTATCACTCCATCTTTATCTTTATTCCTGTCTCTCCTAAACAGCACATACACTTCAGTATCTCCAATCATGCATGATATTCCACAGTATGATAAATAAAGAAATTTGTTAGTCTTTAAAAGTGCCACAGGACTCCTTGGGTGTGTCTACACTTACTAATTGAGTTGATTTAAGGAGGGTTAAGTCGATTTAAAATACACTACGTCTACACTGGGCTTTCCTTAAGTCGACTTAAGCTGCTCCTTAAGTGAATTAAGGAAAAGTTAGTTCTAATTAATAACACCTCCTTTTAATTTGAACTAGCACTTAAGTCAACTTTATTAAGTTGATTTAAACCAGTGGAGATGGGGATTAGTGCCTTGGTGGACCTTATTAAGTCAACTTAAAATCGACCTTATTAAGTCGACTTCATAAAGTTGATCTAACTTTTCAAGTGTAGACATAGCCCTCGTTTTGTAATCCCTGTAATATAAGGTTTGGCCTCCTGCATCAGTAATTTCAGTTCCTCCATTTTATTGCCCAGATTCCTTGCATTCATGTTCAGACAAATGTCATCTATTTATCTAGATTGTGGTGCTCTGTTATACATTACTATATCTTCATTTAGCTGATTTTCCTTCTCCTCTGTATTGAAGCCAGGCATCGAGATTTCATGAGTCTCCCCCAACCTTTTCCTCCTCATCTTCTAGTGTAAAGCGCTTCCCGATCAGATGTGCCAACCTTGATACCAGAAGGTTAATACTTTAGATATTCAAGTGAGATTCATCAGTTGAGCAGTCTAATTTCCATAAATACCTCTCAATGCTCAAGTCTCAAAGGGGTAGTCGTGTTAGTCTAGTTCAGCAAAACAAACAAGGAGTATGTGACACTTTTAAAGACTAACAAATTTATTTATTGCATGAGCTTCTGTAGGAGAAAATCCCACTTCATCAGCATCTAAAAGTGCCACAGGGCTCCTTGGGTATGTCTACACCAGACCTAACTGCCCTTAAGTTGACTTAAGGGTTACTTTCCGTCCACACCGTCCTTAAGTCAACTTAAGAAGTCAAGTTAAGGCTTAAGTCAACCTAATGGGCAGTTGTTATTAAGTCTACTGAAGGTTTCATTAAGTCGACTTAAGGAATTTCTTAAGTCGAATTAATGAAAGTTAGGTGTAGACATGGAATAATTTAGGTCGACTTAAGCATCCTTAAGTCGACCTAAATTGCTAGTGTAGACATACCCCTTGTTTGTCACAATGCTCAGTCGTCCCAAACCTTCCTTCTAGCACCAAGCATCTGTTGATCTTCATTATCTTGTCGTGTCTTCACCCTCCTGGTATAGGTTCTGGAAGCAGTCTTTTAAAAGTCATCTGTGTTTCCATTTCTTTATATATCCTATCCATCTGACCACAATCATCTTTCATTCCAATGGAAATTGAGCAGTGACTTTCATCCAGAGATATAGCACAGTAAAGGGATTTTTCCCTGCTCCTATCAGGATCCTCTTCAGCCTCACACTCACATGTTGTATCCTGACAGACAGAACATTTTTTCTGCTTTCTGGATCCAGATTGGTAACAACCCATCAAGTCTTCAGAGTCTCGAGATCCTGATCACACAGACCTGACTCTTTTTGGTATTGGTATTAATTTATTTCATGTTAACTTCCAACCATCATTTCATATCTTTCTGTACTACAGGGGTTCTCCAACTTCTTATGCTGGCACCCACTTTGGCAACATTTCCAACTGCGATGCTCCCCCCAAAAAGTGATGACCCCCCCTCCCGCTATGGCACCCTTATGGGCATGCACAGAGCTGATGGTTCACAACCCCTTTATAATAATGTCATGAACCCTTGAGTGTTCATGACTCCCACTTTGAGAACCCAGCTCTACTAAAGTGAAGCCCCCAATAGTAAATATTCGTTCCCTAATCAAAGACTAATCAGAGTCACCACCTTAAATTTCCCTTTGTGAAGCTGAATAGTTACCAAAATCCAAAACAAAACAAAAAAAGGCAGTCTTGTGAGGTTTTAACAAAAATCTGGACATTTAATCAAAATTGGACATTTTTTACTTTATTAAAACAAGAACATTTTTGGCAGAGCTATGTTTCAGCCGTAAAACTGTAACCAATTCTAAAAGTAACAAAGACAGTTTTGCCACAAACAGCTCAATCTGTGATGCAACAGATAGACAAAAATGGAGAGAATAATAATCAAAGAAACAGTTATCTCAACTCAGTAACATTCGCCCTATTATTATTTGCACCACTGGAGCACCTCAGAGTCCCAGTCATGGACCAGGATCCCATTGTGAAACATACAACACAACCTAGGAGCAATTTCAGATGGAAGTATTTTCTAGTAGCATCAGAGCAGAGACAGGTTTTCAAGAGGGTTATAAAGCTGGCTGCTCTACAAATATTTATGGGGAGATTTCCTGGGTGTTAGGTAGGATAGGTGGGTAGGATGTTAGCATGGTAGAAAGTGGTGTTTGAAAGAGGTGTTTGAAGGAAAAGTGAAGAATCAAGACTGACGTTAGTGGAAGAACACAGATAGGTAGCCGACAACTTGATAAGAGTATAAAGCACTTTTGGAAAGTAAAAACAGCAATTCAGGCTCTAATGCACGGAAAGTGAGAGCCAAATGGTAAATTTAACACATTTCGGCAGAGGGGGAGGGGGGTGGCTTTGATGTTATAAATGTAAATGTCTCCTGTTGAGTTATGTTAATAGCCCTGTATGTACAATAAAACAGATGGAAAAATGTTTTTAAAAGAACCCAGATGAGAGAAGTTAAAGCAGTTTTTAATATTTTATACATGGTCATGGGCTTTATTAGAAAAGATAAATACTCTGAGAACAAGTTACTGGCTGTGAGATTATTGTGTTGCTCCATATAAGTGTACACAGTTCAATATTTCACTCTTTAATTGCATGCATATTTTATAGAGGGTTCATTTTTGAATCATCATTTTCTTTCCATTATACATAGGCTTCTTGTTAGTAGAGATTATTCACATTTCAGCAAATATGTCCAGGACTAAATTAGGGACACACTGTATTAAAAACAAAGAAGAAGAAGGGGGAAAAAAGGGTTTCCTGACATTCTGCAAGACTTCTTACAATAGCCCAAGGATCTGCCTGCATAAGCTATGCCGATCCTTCTCATCTATCATGTCACTCTGTAGGACAAGTCATAGAGCCTGCAGTGTGAAGGTCCTTGGGCTATTGCTGACTTGTTCATATGATGTCAGGAGAGATGTTTTTAATTGTTAAGCACTTCCTGTAGATCACAAAATGCTTGCTGGTGTTGTATCCCAAAGGTCAAACACAGACTGCGGAACCGAGGTTAATTCACCTGCTAGCAGGTTGAAATGCTAAGAAACAGAGATCCAGAGATGGTGAACTTGCTGATCGAACTCATCGAAAACAAGTTTTTGCCCTGAAAGTGTGAAGAGTGCTCACTTGCAGCATAATGAACATGAGTGCTTTGTTCTTGTAGGGCCTGATTCCATGCTCAATGAAATCAAGGAGACCCCATTAACTTCAGTGGACTTTGGAACAAGACCCACATTTTGTTTTCCTTGCAAACACAGGGCTTTCTTGATTTTTACTGTGTTTTTCAAGCATTTCTATTGTGTATTAAATGTTCATTGAAGCAGTTAATGGTAGTCCAGGTCTGGTGCTAATTGTTAATGTGCACATTAGCTTCAAAAATAAACGTGTATTTACCCCAGGGTTAATATGAGATCACATATGAAATCTGCTACAATTGAAGATGAGACCGAAGTGCTGCTTCATTTTCTTGACGATCCTCATCCGACACCTACTGAAACCAATGGGAGTTGTTCAGTTCAGTTGCCGCTGTATCAAATGTCGCTCACTTGCCAGTTTCACTAAAGAAGTTGTGTGATAGCTGCACTCTAATGGTTCTTGTGGGGGGTAGAGGGAAAAGCAGGGGAGATAAATAGATTGAATCAGCGTCCTCCAGTTTATGTGTGCATCTCCAGCCACCAGGGCACTGCTGCCCCCCCAAAACATTTGGGACACACAAGCCCCGCCCCCTGGCTTTCCTCCTCCACACATCCCCAGGTCCAATCTGGTCACTATACCAGGATCTGGCACCCAGGCTGCCCCCAACTTGAACCGGGCCAGGGGTCCTGAGCTGGACCACGGGCTGAGCAGGTCTGACCACACTGTGCCATGCCGCCGGCCAGGCCCCAAGCTGCTGGCCAATCGCCAAATGCTGAGCCGCCCGCTGATCCCCAAGCTGGGCCGTGCCACCGATTGCCCCCACCTCTGCCCCACTCCCAAGGCTCTCCCTGCCCCAGGAGCACAGCACTTACCTGCTGTGTAGTTGGAGACTGGAGCTTTCAGACAAGGTGGAGGTGGAGCCAGCAGCTGTTTATATTTTCACCCTGCTCCACCCTAGGCTATGTACCTGGGAGTGGTGCAGGGTGGGAAATTTAAAAGGGCACTGCAGGGTCCAGGTCCTCAGTGGGACGTGGGGCACTGTTGGGCACATTCGGGGCACTTGCCCTCTGTACCCTATGGCAGCAACGCCACTGGCTCCAGGAAAATAATTAATTAGTCCTTCCTGTGGCTACATCTTTCATCGTCTATATTGCCCACTTTGAGACTTCTCTCACAAGTTTGGGATTTGAACCATAGGGTTATCAATGACCAACTGACAGTGTTGAACACAGCGGTCCTTGCTACCACCGAGGGACAGGTTTTCAAAAGTATTTAGGTATCTAAAGATGCACATAAATGCTTTTAGAGGTCCCACTAGGCATCTAAGTATGTTAAGCATCTTTACTGAGAGTGAGGCCCTTAACTTGCTTAGGTACTTCTGAAGATCGTAGGACTCCTCAAAATAGCTCTGAAAATACAGCCCTGGTTTAACAACATATTAACTACCATGACCCTTCAAGATGATTAGTAAAATAACGTAATTTGCTAGTGGAAGTAACTTTTGGAAACCCCTGTGCCAGGGCTGTGATCAAAGAGGAAGAAACAGAGACAAGCCCCCCCTCCCAATTATTGGCAGGGTGGCACAGAGTTACTCTGGCCCATCTGGGCTGTAGCGGGAAGATCAAGAGCTTCCCCAAGGTCCTAGTAAGCATTGAGGGATCCTCCAGTTCCCAGGGACCTGGGGTGGAAGGCACAGAACAGGCCCATCCAAACACACTAGAATTTAAATTGCTGCTAACGTCTTTGTCCCGTTCCCTTCCAATTTTTCCACATACTTCTTCTGAAGCTAAAATAGAAAAGTCTGCAGCACCACGTGATTTCAGTCAGTTTTATTAGTCCTGCTTTTACTGAAGTGAATTAAGCACATACCTGTGCTAAAAGCTGAACACACAGAGGAAAAACCAACAAACAACAATAACCCAATAACTCAGTGGGAACATAGTACTACTTTTCTCATAAAAAATGTAAAATTAAGTAAGATGTGAATGCAATCTTCTCTCATCAGGGATGCCAACTATTATTCTGTGGCTGGATTAAATAAATCTTAATTGAGACTGCAAGAATACATTGCCATTTATGTTTCTCCTTTGAGAGGCTTTACTGTAATATTTTCACAAATAGTAACAATTAAAAACAGGAAGAACTAAAGTTCAGGCAAGCAAAGCCCCTGTCTCCTATTTCTAGGCACCAAATATTAAAAGATAGTAAAGAATGCTAGCAGGCTTTTCCCTCCGTCCTTACAGACCATATAAATCGAGAAGGTTTTGAATATCTGTCTTGCAGTTCAGTTTTCTTTTTTAATGAAATTCTGAAACCAGACAACTATGCACATTGTTCAATGTAATATTTTCAATACAAAAGTATCCCCCTTCATTATTGTCTAAATTATATTATTGCATAAAATGGGCAGACTACACACACTTCGAAATACATTGGATTTCAATTGAATGGCTTTGAGTCTCCAATGAGCAAGCTTAGAAAATGTATCTTAAAAAAAAAAAAAAAAAAAAATGTTTGTGGAAATGGTTATCCAGTCAGAGTGGCTTTTGTGGAGCTCTAAGGCTATGTCTACATTGAAAAATTTAGGTAAACTTTAGCAAGTCAACTTTACGAAGTCTACTTTAAGGCAACCTTATTAAGTTGATTTAGAGAATCCAAACAGGACTCTTAAGTCGACTTAAACCTGGCCTTACTAAGTCGACTTAGAGAGTCTATATGGCTATATCTACACTTGTTAATTTAAGTCGACTTAACTAAGTCAGCTTAATGTGTCTACACTTAAAATTAAAGTCGACTTAAAGGGGAACTTACAAAGTCGACCTAGAGCATCCACACTCGATGCTCTAGGTCGACTTTGTGGGGCTAGGGGGACCTTGGGCAGGTCCACAGTGGTGGGGGGCACCCTTTGTGTGCAATGGGGGACAGGGACCTTGGCAGGTCATGTGGGTGTTGCAGGTGGGACGCCCGAGGATGGGCTGGGGCTAGCAACAGTTCATTTAGGTTTGTTGCCCGGAGTGCACAGCACCAATAACCACACCAGGGCGAAGAAGCACACTAAGATTTATTTGAGATCTCAAGCAGGCACACGGAGACAGGCATGTCTCAAATTATGCGCACCCGCACTCAGTTGCAGTGACTCTTATATAGCTTACTTCAGTACTTTTCCCTTGCTGTGTGTGAAAATATCCCACCCTCCTCCTCTTTCTCTGGGTTAGAAGCAAGCTTTCAAGGTTATGTTATGTTATCTGCTTATGTTTCCTGGAACCGGGGGACCTCCTTATATGGTACTATTGTCTCCTGGCTGCCGCTGAGTCTGGAGCAAGGGCCTTCATTGGCACTCATGGTCTTCCACCCCCTCGAGTTACCCAGTGTCACCCCCAAATGCAGCCAGGGTCACCAACAAGTCCCCCCTTTGGGAGGGCTCAGATTCTAGAAAACCGAGTCCTCTCATATTCTTGTGACAACAAAGCATTAAGTTCAGAGGAGGGTTCAGTCTCCGCATACAAGGCTGGAACGGTGGGTGTGGGGGAAGCACAAAATTGCATTAATACAGCCTTACAACAAGCTAAAAGCCGGAGGGAGCAAATAAAAATTAAAAAAAAAAAAAATCCTGTGAGGAGAAGGCATACAATGCCTGCCCCTATGTTACCCAAGCCCGTTCCTCGGAAAGAATATAAATATATCAGCTGAGTTCTCTGGCACATAAGTGCAGCACTTTTCTCCGATAAAAGCACAGACACCCCCCTTGTGCAGCCAGCACGAAATCAAGGGCCTGTCTGTTCTGAAGAGCCAGGAGCCGAAGCTGGTAAAGCTCAGCGTTGAGGTCCTGTCCTATTTTTAAGATATCATTAACAAATTGATATTGGTAAAAATTGGTAAAAAATGGTATTGGTATTAGCAACCAGACCATTCATAATGGCAGCGTCTGGGTCGCCGGCATCCCAAGTTAAAAGACCTTCCCCTGAGTCCTTCCCGGAGGGGTCTTAACCTGATGGGCACGGGCTTTCTGGCTGGGTCATAACCAGGCTTCCAGACATAATTAATAGGCCTGTCACCACCTGGGTCGTAGCGGTTAATAAGGGAATAATTGGCCTCCAAAATACAATTATCTTGGAAAGTGGACAGCTTATGGTCATCCTGGGAAAAATCCCATTCCCCTGTGATGGCACTTTGACAAAAATTGGACCAATTACAGGGGACTGCCCTCCAGGGTAACCCGGCTGCGTGGAAGGGGATCTGGGAACAAATCCAGCAATTTGACAGATTAAAGGAGTGGGCAAATTGCCGTTTCAGAACCTCAAAAGTGTTGACGTCAGTCTTTAGGGCTGGCAGATCCCCTTGCCAGCCTACATGGGGGTAGGGGGTTGCCATTACATTTGGCACCCAAAGAATGACCAGGAACAGCGCTGGCACTTTGGACATGGTGGTGGTGGCCTGGGGTCTCGGTGCCAAAACAAATGAGGACTAATGTGCCCCAATCCCGGGGGATATACTTGCACTCAGTGAGGATTGCGTTTAAACAATAATTTTAGTCCATAGTCCGAATTGTCCGAGACTTAGAAGGCTGCACAGTCCACGTATCTGGGTCCTGAGGCTGGGGTACTGGTTTCAGCTGGGAGTAGTGGATCCAATTCTTTAACTTGTGTCATTCTGGAGGAATGCCTTAGACAGGAGGGTGTGAACAACCATTGTCTCCTTAATGTTAAGGAAGCTCCCACCTACAATGGGCCAAAGGGAGAAACCTGATGAGCCATTAAGAAGAGAATGGTTGTTCACACCCTCCTGTCTAAGGCATTTCTCCAGAATGACACAAGTTACAGTATAGATATAACATCAAATTCCTAACTTCTAATCGAAATAGAATTCCTAGACATAAACTATATAATCATTCCTAGCAAATTACTACCTTTCTATTGATACCAACATGACATAGTTCCTATGGAGTATAGCATTTATGAGATATCCATAGAAAATAATATCATAAATATTTCCCTAAATCCAGACAGCATCACACCCAGCCCACATGCCCTGCCCTTTGGGGGGCATGCCAGGATCCCCTTGTACCCCCCCCATGGCAGGGAGAGCATTGGTGTCGTCCTGGGGTAGCCCTAAGTCGACTTAGGGCTACCCCATGTCTACACTGGCTTAATTCGACTTTAAAAACTCGAATTAAGCCTTAAGTCTAATTGAAAGGTGGTATTATAAATTCGACTTAATTTTCATTGTCGACTTTATTTTCCTTAAGTCGACTTAAGCAAGCTGCTTAAGTCGACTTAAGGAAACTGTAGTGTAGACTCAGGGTAAATTAAGTCGACTTAAGCAAGCTTAAGTCAACTTAATTTACCAGTGTAGATGCAGCCTACTAGACTCTCTAAGTCCACTATTTAGATCCAGCCAGAGGCGAGGCTCCAAAGGAGGAGGGCTTCTCGTTGGGAGAGCCAGCCCGGCATGGGGCTGGCTGTCCCAGAGGCACGAAGCCCCGGGGCGGTCCGGGGCAAAAGGAAGCGCAGAGCTCCCTTCTGGCATGGACTGCTCGGCTCTGTTCGAGCTGGAACCGCTCAGGTTCCGGGCAGAAGGGAGCCCCGCGCTCCCTTCTAGCCGAGACCCAGTGGTCTCGGGGAGCTCCCTTCTAGCGGTCCTGGGGAGAAGGGAGCCCCCAGAAGGGACCTGACTATTTCTAGCTCTGCCCCTGACCTGCTCCCTGACTCTGGCAAAGCATTTCTCTGCTCTGTTCCTCAATTTCTCCAACTCGAAAATGACCATTATGATACTTAACTCTCTTTGTAAAGTGATATTTACGGAGGAAAGACATTAGTATTTTTTATTTGGAAGGTGGAATGATGCCAACCATAATAGAAAAGATAGGAGATCATCCAGTCCACCCCTCTGCTATTGCAAGTTTTATTTTTTAATTCCCTTCATGCAAGGTACGCATCATCTCTTAATTCATCACCACGTACGGACTAAAATTGCTAGCCATTGCATATATAATCTGCTATAATTATTCACTGTGTCTCCCATAATGAACTGGTTAAATGAATCAAGAACTAGTGACAGAAAACAGATACTGTAGAGGATGATTCCTGAACATATGCTTTTCTCTATTACCAGTGTATATGAATGAATCCAAGTTGCATTACAACAGTGTTCCTCGCAAAATGAAAGCACTCTCGAATGGTTAGAAAAGGAGAGAGTTCAGGCTTCCACAGTTCCATTCTTAACTTTACCCAGTAACCTGTCATGGGTTAGATTTTCTACTCTTCCATTTACTCCTCCTCTTTAGTGATCTGTACCTAAGTAACTCACAAGCATATTATTACTCAGGATATTTCTAGAAAGTGCTTTGAAAATCGCAAATTAAAGGAATTGTATGAGGGCTAAAGCATTACATTTATATATTGAAAAATGAGACTCACCTAGCACTATGTAAAATGTAATTTTCAATTTGGTTGGCCTACTGATTTAAGTTTACAGGATTTTTTTTTAAATGAATGAATAAATGCACACAAACTTAATCACACTCTTAAACCACTGAACCATTAATGAGTTATTAAATTATGAAGTAATTTAGGGGAAAAAAACACCCTTAAGCCATAATCATGAATAACTAAGTTTCAGAGTGGAGAAGCATTTTTTTAAAAAATTTTTGTGAAAAGAGGGTTTGTATCTGATGATACAAAGAAGATAAATTAGAGCAGAATAATGCATGCAGTTGGAAGAAGTTGGTCGGTGTGTGTCATGTATCCTCCTCTGTATCTAATCCACAGAAAATGTGAGTTTGTGACATTGAAGCCACAGAAGCTCTTGCTTTAACATTGAAGGTTCATGTTCAACCCCTGGCATGTTGACAAAGGAGGCACCCGTCACACTGTCACAATACATCGCTGGGTCATATGCTAATTTTCACATCATATAGTCTTCATTTGAATTTGTTTCTTTATTTTGTATGGTAGGTGCACTTATTTATTTCTATCATGGTAGATGCCCCAGTCAGGTCTCCTTTGTACCTGGTGTTGTATACAACATAATGAAGACACAGTTCTGTCCCAAAGAGTTTGTAATTATGTCTGAGATGAGAAAAAATACAGTAGAAAATTGTGTCTGCTCCCATATTTCCAAGCCTTGTGCTGGACAATTTTGTTACTCCTTACTAATTTAGCTGATGTGGGATGGTCATGGTCCTTCTCTATAGATATAGCTAACCAATGGGGGCTTGAGATTCCTTTAAAAATATTCTCCCTTTCTTTCAGCTGCCACAGCACATACCATGAGTACAATTTCTGCTACGGTCTACTGAATGGGACTTCAAACCCCCACCACATTTGGCTGCTCATGTAAAACCCGAGAGTCCCAAAGTAGATTTGGATATCAGTTTAAGACCTGGTTAACACCTAAAACTTAGGTAGACATATCTATTGATTTCAGGGATATGAGAAATCCATATCCTGTAGTGAAATAGTTAAGGTTGATCTAATTCCTAATGGAAATGCTGCTATGTCAAAGGAAGAATTCTCACAGGGCAGATCTCTGGTGTGCTAGCCTTTCTACAACTACATCAACCAAGGTGGTCCCTGCCCCAAAGAGCACACAGTTCAAAAGAGAAGAAATAGCACATGGATGAAACAAACAAGAGGTCTGGGAGGAATAGGGGGTGATAGGGTAACAAAATAATAGGATAGTTTAGCATGAGGTGGAATATAAAACAACCAACCCTATCATTTCCCATTGTATTGGCCCGTTCAGAATAGTTTCAATTTTCCTAATATTTTTGGTGGAAGGTGGATAATTGAGAAAGTGTTTAATGAAATTTAAATTGCATTTTTGCAAATGAAATGTAAATTAACCTTAATTGAGTTTCAGTGAATTTAGTAGGTATGAGGGGACCTTATCCTGCTTGGATAACAAGGAATTTGAGAACTTAATGCACAAGCCATGCACCAAGACTGCCCATAAGATATATCTACTTACAGTGCAACCCGCTTAGCTGAATCATATTTTGAAATGTATGGATTAATATTTTAAATGATCAGGTTTTTCTTTATTTTCAGACTGCCAACCAATCCTTTTTTTTTTTTTTTTTTTTTTTTTGTGTCTATTAGCTTACAGATTACTATCCATATATAGATCTGGACTTTGCTGAAGAATTACTTATGATCTCTCTCGATCTCTGTAGACCCATTGTGCATTGCGGAGTGGGTATTTCAGTTATTGCTTTTTATTAGGATTGCATGATTTTTTCCCCCTTAATCTAGGTGAATTTCACTAGAGTAAGGAAAATAGCAAAGAAATGGCAAATATAAAGTTAGTGTAAGAGAGATAGACAGTGTGACAGCTAGCATCTTGGCTGATGCAATGGAGATTCAATTGGGGACTACCAGAGATAAAAGTATCAGCAGTTACAGCTTGAGCTGAGTGGGGAAGAAAGGTCTCTCAGTGTGGATATATCAGACTTTAGCCTCTGCAGATCTGGCACAGAGGGAGACATGTAACACCCATCCTCCAGGGGGTATCTATGACATTCAGCATCTCAACAAACTCTAAATGGCAACTGCTTCCAGTCATTTACTGCATTCCAGTTACCTAGTCATTTAAAAGGAACAGAATACAGATAAGAATCATTAGATAGCTACTGCCAACACACTTATTTTCCTGGAGGAGCAATTAACCAGAGTTTCTTCAATAGAATTAACTTCTGTAAAGTTGTTTAAGCTTCCTAGCCGAAATTAACATAACCCCTGGGAAACTATTTTGGGCTAGTAGGTTGAGCCCTGGGCTGGGACTAAAACCACCTGGATTCTGTTGCCAGCTCTGACAGTGACATTGTTACCTCACTTCTTTGTGCCTCTGTTTCCCCACCTATAAAACAGAGACAATGATACTGACCTGCTTGTTATGGTCTTGAAGATCTAGTGTTGAAGAGTGTTATATAAGAGTGTCATGTATTATTATTATTATTACAATGTCACCAACTCTTTAAACCTCATGCTAATAACAGTCATAAGCCTCTGAGCATGCTCGTTATTGCATGGATACATCTAGACCGCTGAACAAGATCAGACTGAGATGGGTACTCTTACAAATAAAACTTAATATCTTCTTTCTGACCAACTTAGCCCCTGAGTGCTTACTAGATATTGCAGGATATATGCCTAAGAGTTAAAGAAGTGAAAGAGAATGGGCAGGGGAGCCTGTTAGTATTTCAATCTTTGGAGCGCTTGTAATAATTAATTTTAATCTTAGGAGTGCTTGGAGTTAACATAGTACAGTGGATGCTATTAAAAATGCATTCTGTTTCCAGGGATACTTCCAACTCTAGAGAGATTCCCTGCCTTAAGTGTTCCCAATCCAAAGGGTTGCCAATCAGTATTGCCAATCCAAAGCATTCAAAATGCATGAGCGAGGCCACAAAATCACGAGATTAATAAATGTTGGGATCCATTTAGAGGCCTCCTATTTTTTTGAGGTTTCATGACTACAAGCTTTACCCTATAGTCAAGAGGGCTAGAAACTTAAAGAACATTTAAAGATGAGAGTGTCACAAAATAACATGACTACAGGATCAGATGCTTTCAGAAGAAAACATTGTATATCATGAGATATAATCATGGGAGGAGGTAAAATTGGATACAGGGAATATCTCAAAAAATGTCACTATATCATTTATTAGCTATTTCACCTTCTCTCCACCAATGATGATGGCCTTTCTTACCCATTTGTCAAACATCTTTACACTTTCTTTCATACCACTCCTTATAGATGGCAGATCACTGTAAAAATCTACAAGGCCACTACATTACTTTCCTTCCAGTATCACCTTAAAACTCAGCTCTTCTCAGGTGCCTACACACTTCTTGGCTCTGTCTACACTTGTAAAGTTAAGTTGACTCTGTTAAATTGACTTAACAAGGTTGACTTTAAGTCAACTTAAAGTCTACCTTGTTAAGTCGACTTAACAGAGTGGCTACACTTTAAGTCGACTTAAGTTGACCTTGTTAAGTTGACTTAACAGTAGACATAGCCATCCACACTGGCTTTAAGTCGACTTAAGAAGTCGACTTAAAACGACCTTCAGAGGTGGCATTCTTAAGTCGACTTAAGGAAGTGCTTAAGTCGACTTAATAAAAGGCCAGTGTGGATGCAGCCTTGTGTAGGTCAACTTAAGCATCCTTAAGTCAACGTAAGTTGCCAGTGTAGACGCACCCCTTGACAATAGCCACGGTGTTGTGCTCTGACTGCAGCTTGTTACACTCAACAGGGGATTTATGTCTCCAAAAGATCAGCATGACCATAAAATAGGGCACCCTTTAGAATGAATGGTAAAATTCACCTTTTCCCTTCCAGGGGTGAGCTTAGGATGGTGTGAAGTACAAATGTTATTTGTTACAGCTAAAATCCTTAAAGTGTTTGGATAATATGGTAATGAGAGCAATATAAAACATTCAAACAGATGTGACTACACAGAGAGATCTATAGTGGGAACTGAAAGCTCTGAGCTGCTTTTCAGGTTTGAAGGGACAAATGCAATTGGGGAAGGATTTTTTAATATGATAATTGCAGTAGTAGTTTAACAGAGCCAGAGCTGTATAAATGTTGTCTTCTTCATTATCAGGTTATCCTGAACTAGAAGATCTTCCATAGAGCATAACACTGCATAGAAGCTTTAATGGGAATTAGACATACAAACCCTTTTGCTAGCTCTGAAAACGTTATCCCTTAATGTAAACACTTAGCTATGGCATGTGAAATACCGAACATCTTAGCCAAAACACCAGGAATTGATTCAGGGATCTCTGGAGCTAAAGTGTGACTTGCTATAACTAGAACTAAAGAGTCAAATTTCTCTATATGGAATTCTTACCAGCTAATAATCTCTTTGGATTGGGCATAGAAGCTACCTATAGCACATGCTAACTAGTGGGTTATATATGCCAACATCCAACTCTTAAAAGATAATCAGTCTGACCACTTTCTCTCCATAAATTATGCATATTAAGCAACTTTAGGGAAGAAGAAGAAGTTGTAGGACTAATTATTCTTCCTCTTTGTTACAAACTTATAAGTTTCAAAATGGTAGGGGCTGGATGAATGATCTAATACATTTCAGTCAGAATAGAGGAATTGAAAGGACATTTCATACTAAAACAGTGTTTCAGGTCTTCCTCCTTTGACATTTCCTTTGCTCTCTAGGGAGTCTATTCTGCCCTCCAACTGTTGAGGCCATAAGCTCAAACAGTAGCTGTGTAAAGCCTCTTCTGATATTTCTATCCATTACCACAGCACACGAGGGTATTTCACTTTCTCTGCTAATCTTTTTTTCAAATTTAGAACACAGTGCAGGCACGCTGAGAACAGTAACATAATTCTAGCCCTACATTTAAGAACTTAGTACTAAAATATTGAACATTGTGTTCTCAGTCTCCATCTAATATTTTTTTTCCTCATAACAAGTTATAACTGACTCAAAGAAATGACAGGCCTGTTTCTAAAATACATAATTTCAATATGCATTTGCACAAGGGATGAAACAGGAGTTACTTATTTTTCCTTGCTAATTGGCAAAATTTCAGAAGGTTCTCCAACTTACAAAGTCTTCTCAACTAGAAAACACAAACTCTTCCACTGAATTTGGCACTCAAGAATAATAGCCCAGTTTTGATTTAGTTGGAAAAAACTAGCAGGTTCAACACTGATGTTTAAATTATTCTCAGTGCCCTCTGAATGGCCTAGATTCCCAGGTGCAGCTGTTGCCTGATGGGGTGGAGAGTGTGCAAAGAAACTGGTTCCTGCTTCTGTTATGGTCCCAACCCACTTTAAAGAAGTTGTAAAGTTGTTTGAAAATATATTGGCTTCTATGGGCACAGCAGAAGTCCCTATGTCAACAAAGAAGAGTCAAAATAGTAATAATCTTGTTACACTTTCTCCTGTCCTGATACTACTGGTCAGACAGAGGCTTATAGGAATTAGCAGCATTGTTATTTGCACTGCTGTGTACTTAGGAGCCCTCATCATTGGCCAGGACTCCGCTGTGCTAGGCACTCTACAAATACGGGATGGATATGTTGGCTCACTGACAGCTGTGGATCCCCAGACACAAGAAGTTCTCTGCACAGGAAATAGAATCATAGAAGATTAGGGTTGGAAGGGGCCTCAGGAGATCATCTAGTACAAACCGCTGCATAAAGCAGGGCCAACCCCAACTAAATCATTCCAGCCAGGGCTTTTTCACGGCATGCCTTAAAAACCTTTAAGGATGGAGATTCCACCACCTCCCTAGGGTTGCATCTACACTGGTAAATTAAGTTGACTTAAGCTTGCTTAAGTCGACTTAATTTACCCTGAGTCTACACTACAGTTTCCTTAAGTCGACTTAAGCAGCTTGCTTAAGTCGACTTAAGGAAAATAAAGTCGACAATGAAAATTAAGTCGAATTTATAATACCACCTTTCAATTAGACCTAAGGCTTAAGTCGATTCCCTAGAGTCGATTAGGGCTCTGATTAGGACCTAAGTCGATTTAGGGCTATCCCCGGGCTATACCAACGCCCTCCCTGCTGGGGGGGGGGGAGCACAAGGGGAGCCTGGCATGCCCCCCCCACAGGGAAGGGCAGAGCCCTGCCCACCCTGCCCCTATGCCCTGCCAGGGTCCCTGTCCTTCTTTGCCCCATTGTACCTAGGTACAATGGGGCAAAGGCTGAGCCCCCTGGCATTGGGCAAGGGGTGCCCCCCCTGCCCCTGTGGACCTCCCCTAGATCCCCCTAAGCCCCTAGAAGTCGACCTAGGCATCCAGTGTGGATGCTCTAGGTCAACTTTTTAACTTCCCCTTTAAGTTGACTTTATTTTTAAGTGTAGACACACTAAGCCGACTTAGTTAAAGTCGACTTAAATTAACAAGTGTAGACATATCCTAGGTAAGCATTTTGGTGCTTGACCACCCTCCTACTGAAGAAGGTTTTCCTGATATCTGACCTAGACGGCCCGCACTGAAACTTGAAACAATTGCTCCTAGTTCTCTCATCTACCATCACTGAGAACAGCCCTGCTGCATCCTCCCTAGAACACCCCTTCAGGCTGCTATCAAATTCCCCCACTCTTCTCTTCTGCAGACTAAACAAGCCTAGTTCCCTCAGCCTCTCCTCATAAGTCATGTGCCCCAGATACCTAATAATTTTTGTTGCACTCCTCTGGATTCTGTCCAATTCCTGTAGTGGGGGAGCATAAAACTAGTTACAATACTCCAGACCTGATCTCACCATTGCCAAATAGAGGGAGTAATCACTTCCCTTGATCTGCAGGAAATGTTCCTACCAATGCAGCTCAATATGCCATTAGCCTTCTTTGCCATAAGGGCACAATGTTAACTCATATCCAGCTTTCTGTCCACTGTAACCCCCAGTCCATTTCTGCAAAACTGCTGCCTAGCCAGTCAATCTCTAGTTTGTAGCAGTGCATGAGATTATTCCGTCTGAAGTGCAGGACTCTGCATTTGTCCTTGTTGAACCTCAGAGTTCTTTTGGTCCAATCCTCCAAAATGTCTAGGTCACTCTGTATCTTATCTCTACCCTCGAATGTATCTACCACTCCCCACATCTTACTATCATCTGCAAACGTACTGAGGGTGCAATCCACTCCATTCTCCAGATTATTAATGTTAATTTGAACAAAACCAGCCTCAGCACCAACCCCTGGGGCACTCCATTTTTAACTGGCTTTCACCTAGACATTGAGCCATTGATCGCTATCCCTTGAGCTCAATGACTTGGCCAGCTTTCTATTCACTTTATAGTCCATTCATCCAACCCATACATCTGTAACTTGCTGGCAAGAATACTATGGGAGACCTATCAAAAGCTTTGCTAAAGTCAAAATATATCACTTTCACTGCTTTCCACACATCCACAGAGCCAGTAATTTCTTCATACAAGGCAATCAGGTTGTTCAGACATGACCTGGCCTTGGAGAATCTATGTTTATTGTTCCTGATCACCTTCATCTTTTTCAAGTGCTTCAAAATGGATTCCTTGAGGACCTGATCCATGATTTTTCCAGTGACTGAGGTGAGGCTTACTGGTCTATAGTTCCTTGGATCCCCCTTCTTCCTTTTCTTTGAAGATGGGCCCTATATTTGCCTTTTTCTAATCACCCAGGACTTCACTATGAGTTTTCAACATCCAGAAACATTGCATCTCCTATTCAGGACCACAAGACCAGTACAAGAGGACAAGATCACAGACATACATCTGTATTTGTTTGTTTCTTTGTTTTTTCCTCCATGAGCAGCAAAAGGGAAATTTGAAAAAAGGTGCTGTCAACCTGCCCCCCCACACCCGCCAAAAACCCCAACCTAAAAAAAACCCACACATAAACACAAATATTAGGGATGATTTTTTTTTAAAGATGCTTTTGGAATTTCCCCAGGTAGCTTCAAATATTCAGATTATAAGGCAAGAAGGGACCACGGTGACCATCTCATCTGGTCTCCTGCATAACACAGGACATAAAACATCTTCCAGTGATTCCTACATCCTTACCATAACTTGTGTCTGAGCTAAAGAAGATCATTAAAACCAAATTGGACATCTTTCTAAAGAATACAAGTGATGTAGAACATATAGTTACAGTAAAACAAAAACAGAAAAAGGAAAATAGAGGATGATGGATAATGAGAAGTTGAATGACGACATAAGAGAACACATGATTCTATCTATACGTTCTAAAAGATTTTAAGTTAGGGCTGTTGTCAGTGGACCTTTAAGCCTATTATTGTCAGCTCTTGAACAAAGAGCATCATGTTATCTCTTAGTTTACTTTTTTAAAAAAGAGTGTGAAATTTCTATATCTTATGGTTCACCTTCAACCTGTATGTCCTCTCTGCCCTCAGCTAGTGTGGTTGTTAGATTCTAAGATTCTTTAAGCATGGACTGGACCCTTATTCATGTCTTAGGGTATGTCTACACTAGTAATTTAGTTCAATTTAAGGACTCTTAAATCGACCTAAATTATTCCAAGTCTACACCTGACTTTCACTAAGTCGACTTAAGAAATTCCTTAAGTTGACTTAATGAAAGCTTAAGTCGACTTGGTAACAACTGCCCATTAGGTTGACTTAAGCCTTTATTAAGTTGACTTAAGGACGGTGTGGATGGGGAGTAACTCTTAAGTCGACTTTATTAAGTTGATTTAAGGGCAGTTAGGTCGACTTAACAAAGTGGACTAAGGTGACTTAATTTAGTCCACTTTGTTAAGTCGACTTAATAAGGTCGATCTTAAGTCGACTTAAAGTTGACCTTATTAAGTTGAGTTAACAAAGTCGACTTAACTTTTCTAGTGCAGACATAACCTTAGAGTCATAAAATATAAGGACAGAAAGGATCAGCAAATCTTGTTTGACCTCCTATATGTGACAGGTCACAAAGGCTATGTCTACAGTTGAAAAGTTAAGTCAACTTTATAAAATCAACTTAATAAGGTAGACTTAAAGTCGACCTTATTAAGTTGACTTAACAGAAGTGGACTTAACTTTTCAAGTATAGACATGTCTCCTTTTGGGCCTTATTAAGTCGATTTAACATTTTAACTCGATTTAAAAAGGTCCACCTAGGCACTACTCTGCGTCTCCAGTGGCTTAAGTCAACTTAATAAAGTCGACTTAAGTGTTAGTTCGAATTAAAATGAAGTGTTATTAAATCAAACTAACTTTTCCTTAATTCACTTAAGGAGAAGCTTAAGTCGATTTAAGGAAAGCCCAGAGTAGACGTGAAGTAAAGTAAATTGACTTAAGCTGCCTTAAGTAGACTCAATTAGTAAATGTAGACACACCCAAAGACTACCCAGCACGCACACCCTAAACCCAACAACTAAAATTAGACCAATGCAAACAATTGTTGCAGAGGGCAAAGACTGGTTTTGAAACTGTGTAATCAAATTAAAATAAAACGAGAGGTTTTTAGGCGCTAACAATTTCTAAAAGTCACTAGCAATTTTGGGTGCCTCCAATTTTGGGGTGTTCAATTTAAATGGGATCAGTTTTCAGAAAGGTCTGAAAACCCAGCTTCTGTAAATCAGGCCCCTTGAAGGGGCCTCTGATTCGGTCCTCAAGAACTGTGGCAGTTAACGATCATTAGGCATAGGTAAAAGTGCTCTGAAGATGCTACAGTGACGGTTGGATTTTTGTTGGAACTTGGGCTCTTAAGTCACTCAGACACTTTTGAAAGTCTTACTCGGGACGGATTGTTATCCAAACACTGCCCTTCAGCTAGTTAGAGAAAACTTTTTTTTCCCTTTTTCCATTATATAAGATGATAAAAAACAGGATGTATATTTATCTACCCAGTTTATCATCTAAAGATAAAAAGAAAAGCAATAATTCATTGTGCCATTTGCATACATCTCATTGAAGATTCAATTAATAATGCAGATCCATCCATTCACATTGTGCGAATGCCTCGTGTACAAGTGCAGAACAAACACCTTAACTATAGGTCTAATTCAGAGCCCACTGAATTCAATAGGAATATTTCCACTGGCTTCAACGGACTTTGTGTTAAATCCTATCAAGTTACTATTTCCTCTGCTCAACTATACAGGAAAAAAAAGGACATTTCTAGCTTCACTGTAATCTGTAAATTGCATCAGAGTGGCTGAGAGAGGGAGAAACAGATAAGAGATCATCTACAGCACAATTTAGGGACCCAACTCTATATGCTAATCTAGATAAGTATGTTTGGAGTATTCATTTTGGTTTCCCTTTTTGAAAATGAAGTAATTGCAGTGTCTTTGGCAATATACATTATTCTTGGGGGAAGAAAATAAGCAACAATGAAAGACTGCGACACTGACCCTGAAATACGTGCACTATTAAGATACATTGGACATTAACCTGATTTACTTTATGACACCACTCTTAATAATTTGTCTTCTCCTAACCTATCTGTGTTCATATCCACTGCTATTTGTGATGACTTTGCTTGCTTTAGCATTTCCCAGTTCGGTATGTGATAGACATAAGGGCTGGGATTTTTCAAAACCACTTAGCTTTGATCTCACTCGGTTTCCAGTGAAACTAATAAAAACCCTATTAACTGCCACAGAAACAGATATATGACAATCCAAAGGGGTTGTTATTTGTTTTTTGTTTTTGTTTTTTAATTAATTTTATTTTATTTCTAAATCCAGCTCTAGAAATATGTTTTCTCTCAAACTGTCTCTTTATTTATAATCATTTGTGCTAATTTATGGCACTTACCTCCAGTTAATAGTAAAGAGAATGGGACTGGTCACATTTAAAACGAGCAAATATGCAAACATTAGTAACACTGATAAAGCCTATTAGCTTAACAGCCCTTCTAATGATTAGCATGTGAGGTACTTTATCAGTGTGTCAGAATTAAGTATTGTCCTAATAGTTCCTCTTTTCCCATTTAATTGTTTCTATTCTATACTATCATTGGAGGAGACATAATTTTAAAACATGGTATTACTTTAAAGTTAAACAATGGCTATGTCTACACTTGCAAATTTAGGTCGACTTTAGCTAAGTCGACTTAGCATGTCTACAACTAAATTTTAAGTCGACTTAAGGGGGAACTTACAAAGGCGACCTAGAATGTTCACACTGGATGCCTAGGTCGACTTCTAGGGGCTAGGGGGATCTTGGGCAGATCCACGGTGGCAAGGGGGCACCCCTTGCCCAGTGCCAGGGGGCTCAGACTTTGCCCCATTGTACCTGGGTACAATGGGGCAAAGGGGGACAGGGACCCTGGCAGGGCATAGGGGCAGGGTGGGCAGTGCTCTGCCCTGCTCTTTGGCGGTGCATGCCAGGCTCCCCCTGTGCCACCCCCCTGGCAGGGAGGGCAGTGGGGGAGTCCTGAAGTAGCCCTAAGTCGACTTAGGGCTAGTCCAGGTCTACACTGGCTTAAGTCGACTTTAAAAAGTCGACTTAAGCCTAAAGTCGAACTAAAAGTAGGTTTAATAAAGTCAACTTAATTTTCATTAAGTCGACTTTATTTTCCTTAAATCGACTTAAGCAGCTTGCTTAAGTCGACTTAAGGAAACTGTAGTGTAGACACAGAGTAAATTAAGTCGACTTAAGCAAGTTTAAGTCGATTTAATTTACAACTGTAGACACACCCAATAATACATACTGAAAAATAAATGTCTGTTTATATTTTGTATAGGAACCATGCAACCACTTCAGATTCAGTACATATGAAATTCATTTAGGCCTGTTCTATACTAATACTACAAAGTTAGCTGGACATAAGCCTCCTTATGTTGACCTGGTGCTGCACATATCCACACATATCCCACTGATACAAGTGTCATTATAGAGTGATTAAAAAACATCACCTTCCTGAGTGGCATTGAACCATAGTCAACGTACAGAAGTCAACATAGTACAAAGTAAGATGCTGCATTACTTATGTCAGCCTTAGCATTTCTCCTGCAGCTATCCCACATTGCGCAGCACTGACTTCCCTGGTCACAATCCACTGTCCAGGGGTCACAGAGACCAGAAGGCATCTCCCCTTTAAACACCCACAATTTTGGGGAGGTGTCTTTTCATGATTCTCCAGCTTGGCAGGCACACCAATTTAGTAGGACACAGCTACTGACTTTTCATTAAATTTACTCATACAAGAAGAGGAGGTAATATAACAAAAAGAGGGAGATAGTCATTTGTGTTCCATTCCCTGTGGAATTAGGTAAGGGAGAGGGGCATGTTGTAGGCCTAAAGTGGAGCAATTTACATACACAAGGATGTCCTTGGAATCCTCAAGAGATTTTGATGAAACTTTCATGGAGGTACTCTACAATCGTCTTTTAATTCCTTCCTCTGCAGTAGATCACTTGCAGATATTAGTCAGCAATAATTTCAGCAGGCAACATTGCAGTACACAGCTAGCAGCCTAGAGACCTGGCTAGCTTCAGGACACCAGCAGCAACCATGCTCTCTGTTCCTTAGTTACCCTCAGAAGCAAGATATCAGTTAAAAATCATCACTGCTTGCAGAAAATTGGTTGAGTATTGAATGCCATTGCCCTCTACTCATAGAAGATTAGAGTTGGAATGGACCTCAGGAAGTCATCTCGTCCAACACCTGCCCAAAGCAGGACCAAACCCAACTAAACCATCCCACTCAGGGGTTTGTCAAGCTGAACCTTGAAAACCTCTAAGGATGGAGATTCCACCACCTCCTTAAGTAACCCAGTGCTTCACCACCATCCTAATGAAAATGTTTTTTCCTAATATCCAATCTAGACCTTCCCCACTGTAACTTTAGACCATTGTTCCTTGTACTGTCATCTACCACTACTGAAAACAGCCTTGCTCCATCCTCCCTGGAACACCCTTTCAGGAAGTTGGAGACTGCTATGACATCTCCCCTCAGTCTTCTCTTCTGCAGACTAAACAAGCCTGGTTCCCTCAGCGTCTCCTCATAAGTCATGTGCAGCCCCCTAGTCATTTTCATTACTTTCTCCTGGACTCTCTCCAATTTGTCCACACCCCTCCTGCAGTAGGGGGCCCAAAACTTCCAGCAAGGCCCTGGTTATGTGGGATCAGTTCTAATCTATGGGTATGAGCTGCAGCTACATTTTCTGTAATGACCTTGCTAAATTAGTAGGCATTTCAAATATGAACTGAGAACACCAAGTTCACTAGAAATATGAGGAGGAGAAGGTAACCAATGAGGTTTATGTTAGGAAATTGCAGCCTAATACCTAATGCCTCATGGGAGAAAAATCAGCGAAACAAACAAGGATTCTTGTGGCAGTTTTAAAGATTAACACATTTATTTATCGCATGAGCTTTCCTGATGCGACAAATAAATGTGTTAGTTTTTTAAAAGTGCCACAAGACTCCTTGGCTATGTCTACACTTGTAAATTTAGGTCGACTTAAGGAAACTGTAGTGTAGACGCAGGGTAAATTAAGTTGACTTAAGCAAACTTAAGTCGACTTAATTTACAAGTGTAGTTGCAGCCCTTGTTTCTTCAGTCTACTACAAGACTCCATAATGCTCTCTGAGATGCTATAATTTTCACACAATAGTGTTAATACAATAAAATAATACAAGACTGATTGATCACTACAACTGGTTGTGAAAAGCCAGATTTTCCATGGAATTTTCTTTTCCTTCATTTTTTTCTAACTTTCCCAACAAAAATGTTGAGATTTTTTAATTTTATTTTTTAAAAATCAAGTTTTATTTTTTTAAAGCTGAAAATGGGTTTTTTTTTGGTTTTTCTTCTTTCATTAGAAAACTGGAACATTTTAAAGTACATCAGTGTTTTTATTGAGAATAAAAGGCAATTTTCCATCCAAAGAAATATTCAGTGAAAGTTTTCCTTTTGGCTCTATTGATCACTCTACAAAATGCAACCAAACCTTGGCCTAGCGTTACTCATCAGTAAAAAAAGACAAAGAGGAGTTTTGCTACCACCCATTCAAGTTTTGCACAGACAGATTGTGATAGGATATATAAACCCTACACTAGCATGGAAGGGGTTAAGGAACTGATTTGGGTTGAAGCGGTCCTGTCCCATTGCACCTCCTTAGATGTGGACAACCCTTAGGGAATAGACTATTGAACTTCTCCATCTCTGCAAAGAGGACTGAGTATACAGGGCCTCTGCTGTCACAGGATGGCCCAGAATCCCTAACTTGAAGGAGAAAAGAACTAAGGCTGGTACTGGAGCCCAGAGAACTTTGAAGAGGGTGTTAATACTCCCAGGGCTCCTCTGAAGTAAGAGACCCTCATACTCTGGAGGGAATGTCTTACAAATTTTTCTTTAGTTTTGTTTTGTTTAACCCTTTTGCTGACTATGAGCTGTTTGGTGGCATCCCTGGGGACACAGCGAGGGAATGAGACAGCTGAGAGTCCCAGGCTTGAACCAGGCTGTGGGAAGAGGGGAAATAATTTGATTCACATGTGTGTGTGTGCTCCCCATGTAGTTAAAAGGGGACACCTTCCTACAGACAGATTTGTGACATTACAAAGTATTTGTCGCTCTGCTTCTATTTGGCAGTATTTGGCAGAATAATTTGTCAAATTATTCAGTTTTCCCAGTGATTTTTATGGCACTGATCAGTATCATATTCAATCAACTACTTAAATATACAGTCAATATCTTCTCCCTTAAATTTTAGTAATGTCCAGTCCTATGGAAAGCTAATAATGCATAAAATTGTCAAATAGTTTACCCAAAAGGCAATCGGGATAACTTTTCACTACTTCTAGCTTCTAGAGATGCTGGTACTTAGCTGCTACTTTTACTCTTGCATCTTCTTTGATATTTCCATGTGGGACCTTGTCTAGCTAGATTAAATCACTTAAAGATATACTGTTGAGATCAAGGCTTTATATAGTAGCTTTTTCACCTCCGGAGACTGGTTGAAATCCAGCTAAGTAACTGAAAATCATTAACCCTGATTTCCAAAGAAGTTTACAAGAAAATGAACTCTATGATCAAACACAAAGGGATTGCATTAAAAATATCTGTGTTTTGACATAGCTGGCCTCCTAGGGTTGCTGCTGTGGACAGAGTACTCTAAGAGTCAGGCATTAT
>ML685901.1:824659-844667 GCA_007922175.1 Pelusios castaneus
CCTAGGGTTGCTGCTGTGGACAGAGTACTCTAAGAGTCAGGCATTATGTTACACATGCATAACATCCCATCCTGCAGTCCTCACTCAGGCAAAATTCCCTTTCACATGGGATTTACAATAGATGGCAGGGAGTAGTTGCTCAATTGCTGTGAATGAAGAACAGATTAAATCCCTATATCATCATTGTAGACCAAAGGGTAGAATAAGGCTGGATTCATGGTTGACGGTATCCAGAGACTGTGCTGGAATCGGGCCCCTCACCCCAAAATTATGACCTGGGTTTCCATGAGGGTGTAGCCACCAGCCAAGAGCACTAGGGTCTGACATGATGATCGGGAGAGCAAGCGGTAACATTGGCAGGAAACCAGGAAAGCTACACACCGTGCAATAGGGGAGAACTTTGACTGTTCTGAGAGCCCTTTGTTTGCTGGGAAGATAGGGTAAGTAAGGTAGGCATTTCATAAAGATAGAGTAAATAAGGGTAGGCATTCCCAAAGCACTCAATGGCAGAACATTTAAGCCACTGTTGTGGTCAACAACAGAACTTCCATTGACTTCATTAGGAGCAGAATTAGACCAGTGTAGTGTTTTTGAAAAACCTATACTCAACTCTGATACAAATATAATTTATGGCCTCTTTGGAGAAACAAAACTTTGCTGACGAAAAGAAAAGGCACTATGGCTATGTCTACACGTGTGATTTTAAGTCGACTTAGCATGTCCACACTCAAATTTTAAGTCGACTTTGGGGGGACCCTACAAAGTCAACCTAGAGCGTCCACACTGGATGCCTAGGTCGACTTGTAGGGATTAGGTGGACCTGGGAGAGGTCAATTGACTCAATTGTCTTGGGGTTAAACAGGGACTATGGATTTTTCTCGCATTACAACAAGTGATTTGACCTCCCCCTCCTCTATGTGCTGTTCCCCATTGTTTTGAATGCTAACACCTATTTTGATTTGCTGTTACAGCCTGAGCTGATGCTATGTCATACACTCCCCTGCATTTAATTTCCTCCCATTCTGTAACTTTCCCATCTTCAAAGCGTCTGACGAAGTGGGATTTTCTCCCACGAAAGCTCATGCGATTAATAAATCTGTTAGTCTTTAAAAGTGCCACAGGACTCTGTTGTCTCAGTGCACATACAGAGAGAGAAGCAGTAGGCATCCATCATTTACTTCCAAATTAATAAACTCTAACCAGAAACAGACTCCTCGGCATACACTATGTTAGTAAAACTTCTTAACATAGTTTTCAGTAGTACAACTCCAAGAATGTTTTTGCTCTAGTTAGTGAGTGTGGGTTTTTTAAATAAAAGTTATTCTAGATTTTCTTCTTAAAACTGGGGAACCTATGTATTAACGGGATAATGCATGGGTATCTGTGAGGAGGCAATTTTACCTCAGTATAGGGCATTAGTGATACAGACTCTGCAATGCTACTTCTAGTGTGTTCTAGTGTGTTCATCCAGTTCTAATGTGCCCATTTTTTTTTTAAAGATGTTGAAAAATTGGAAGGGATACAGTGAAGAGCCCTACAGTGAAGAGCCCTACAACTTGATCAAGGGCTAGAAAAAAATATTTTACAGAGCTTAATTTAATTAGCTTATCAATAAGAAGACCAAGAGGCCACTTGATTACATCTGAAAGTACCTTCACAGAGGTAAAATATTGGATACTATATGGCTTTCTAAAATAACTGAGAAAGGCATAACAAGAACCAATGGCTGGCAGTTCAAGCTAGACAAAGCCAAATTTAAAATAGCCTTTTAAAAAAAAAATTCTTTCAATAAGGAGGGGTGTGTTTTTGTGAGTTAATATACCAAACGAGGTTTCAAGAGATGTACATTTAAATTCCAGTTCTTTCACAGAGACTGTGAGGATCGTGAGTCACAAGCTCTCTGTATCCCAGCTCCCCATATGTAAAGTCGGGAGAATCATATTTCCTTTCTCGTATTTGTCTGTTTAGTTCCTGATTCAGGAAAGCATGTACCCCTGGCCACTGTCCCAAGGGTAGCTCTTGCACACAGATCTTTCACAATGCAAGCAGAGAACACAACTTAATGAATGGAATGGAGGAAGTACCAGAAATGAGAAAAAATAGATATAGCAGAGAGAGACTGTGAGGCTCTGGATTCTGGGCAGTCAGTCCTGGTGGGTGGAACAGTAGTCAAAGCCAGACATGGGGTTGGGACTTATCCCAGGGAAACACTGAAAGCAGGGTTCAGGGACAGACCCTAGCCCAGAATTGGGGTTAGAGTCCGTAGATAAAACAAGTCATAATCATAGATGCCCTCAGGAAGCAGGCCAAAAGTTAAAACCATGTTGAAAGCAGGATCCAAAGGTCTGGGGAACCTGGAGGTGGGTGCCAGGCTGGAAGGGGTCCATAAAATGGCTGGAGGGGGGTCTGAGCAGGGCATAGGGCTGAAGTGGTCTAGCACAGGCTGTGCAGGAACAGGAACTGGATCAAGGACAGGATGGAAGCTTCAGGAGTCTTACACCATGAGGCAGCAGGATGGTTCCTGGCCAGGCAGTCCTGTTGCACAGAGTAGCTTGCAGGTCTGGCAGGCTCAATGAAATACTCGTGCCTGGAGGGGGATCATCTGCCCCAAGCCCTGCTCTTGGACAGCCAGCAGCACCATGCCTGAGGTCTCGGTCACTACAGGATCTATTGGAGGGGTGAGTTATGGCAGCTGAGTGAGCAGCCCTGGGCTGGTTGGAGGTTTGACTCACAAAGAGATCTGCCCAGACTCAGAAGTTGGTGATGTGATTCCCGTGTATACAGAATCCAGACCAGGAAGATGGGAGAGGCAAGAGCCATCTTCTGAGGATTTCTAAATATCTTTGGGAATCTGGGCTTATGATCCATTTTTCCCCACCTCTAACTTCCATGGGCCAAGTCTTGCAGTCCATATTCATTTCTGATTCAGATAATCACTTGTGTCTTTCAGTAATATTCTAGGGCTATGTCTACCCTAGAAAAAGTTAGGTCAACTTTGTTAAGTCGACTTAATAAGGTTGACTTTAAGTTGACCTTATTAAGTTGACGTAACACACCGGTTACCCTGAACGTGGACTTTGTAAGTCAACCTAACTCCCCTTAAATCAATTTAATAAAGTCAATTTAAGGGTTAATCCATGTTCACACTGTGCTGAAGTCAGCCTAAGGAATTGACTTAAGGGTTAGGTCTACCTAACCGGCGGTTCTTACTAAGTTGACTTAAGCTTTCATGAAGTCAACTTAATGAAAGCCCAGTGTGGACAGGGAGTAATTTAGGTCAACTTAAGGCAACTTAAGTTGACCTAAATTGCCAGTGTAAACATACCCTAGAAGCCCTCTCAATTTTTGGTTATTGTTTGGGTGATTGCAGTATGCATGTACTAGGCATTTTACCACCAAGCAACAAAACTAACGGAAGAAACTACAAAAGCTGGTTACCACTGCTGAGTTTGCTTTACAAAGTTAACTCAAGTTTTTATGTTTCATTGCCTTGCACCCTGTGAAGTCATTTACACAAGGACAAAGGGAGACCAAAGCAGGTTTATTATGATTATTATGTATAGACATAGTGCAAGCCATTGGGGAATCAGACTAACTGTTGCGTAGACGGCAAATTCTTAGCAATCTGGCTTGGTGGTTGGACCAGAATCTAGAATTTGTGGAGCATCTTTAAGGGAGACAGATTTCCTGCCAAAGCAAATGGGAGTTGCACCAATTTATGCCCAGGATATATTTTGGCCTTTAGGCTGTATCACAGTTAAGCAATCTGTAATTAAGTGAAAGGAACTGGATGCCTCCTCCCCCTTCCCCTTCTTCTCCTAACACATTTAAGAAAACAAGACCAATATAACAAAAGGAACATTAAACATGGCCATAAAGTGTGGCAGATATTATCTTCTAAGATGAGTATATCCTATAACTTCTATGACTGAAAACAGCTATAACTATTTATGTAAAAATGCAACAGAGTGAAATAATACACACTCTAGCTAATAAAACTGAAGGAAGTTGAGACTGATTACTACACCACAGAAGTGCCATGTCAAAATGAATGTTATTGCAACAGACAAGTCAGGTGTAAACCTCACAGGATTTACCTGTTCAGCTTTAGGACACTTCCAAAAGTTTGGATAGTTACTGAAACATTTCCAAACTGTTATGAAAAATATTTTATCCTGGAAAACTCTGAGACCGGGCATTTTCTGAATATAGGAAGTTACACAAAACTACATTAAAACAAAAAGGTTGCAAAATCAAGGATTCAAAAGTAAGAAAATGCCAGTATGTAGGTGGTCTGGACATCTCCTACTCCTCTGCACATGCATTCTGATAATGTTTTTTCCCCCCACAATACCCTTTGCCTTATTCTGTACACAGGCTTAACAGTGATCACTGAATGAGCAGCCATTCTATATATATATATTTTTTCAATATTGGAAATGTGGCCCAAGGCTTTATTTCCTTCAAACTATTCAAGCCTGCTCTGGAGACAGAATTATTAATTTCCTCATTGGCCTTACTGTGGTGCTCATGACTACAGTGTCTTAGTGCTTTTCACATATTAAAGCATTTATTTTAACAAATATCCTGCAAAAGAATGGAGTGTTATTATCCACATTTATTTCTTGTAGGGAGCTCAGACAGAGAGGTTAAGTTCAAAAGTGTCTATGAATTTTGGGTGCCCGATTTGATATGACTAGGACCTGATTTTTCAGAGTATTTTGGATTATATAGCAATTATAAAGCACTGCTTCCATCTATTTCAGTTACGTTTATGAGTGCCCATCTCTTCTGCAAATATGCTCCAAGGGCAAAAATCAGCCCCCCAGAAACTGACAAATACACAATCTACGACCAGTTTGATTTAAGTGACTGACCCAGAAACACACAGGCTCCCTGTGGCAGAGGTTTAGATAGATTCCAACAGTAGAGTTTTGGTTAAAAGCAACACACACCCTTCTTGCAGGCCCATTGAATCTTAAAGCTTTAGTAGTTTGCAGGGCCATGCAGACACAGAAGACAATTCCGATTTGCTAGTATTTGCACCCACTTTGTGTAGCTGAAAGTGACTACACAAGGTGCAAAGTACTAGAGGTTATCCCATATATGCCTACCTTGAAAAGCTTACAGCTGTGATTTTTGTTTTTTACATAAAGAACAATTAAAGAAACAGAAGCATAAATAAAAATCATTCAACCACACCAGAGCCAGCGTAACCATACTGGGAGTCAGACAACACAACTGAATAGTTGTTTGTCTAGATATCTAAGAGTTAGATCTTGGAGCACTCTTTGTAACCTGCGATAAAGCTCATTTTAGATGTTGTGCATATCCCCCAGAAGTCTGCCCTGTTTGACTTTTTTTTTAAACTGCAAATCCTTTTCTTATTTACAGCTGCTGCATACCAAGTTATACCCAGAGACGCAAACCAAAAACATTTCAGCTACGACATCTGGGGGAAGGAAGGAATAAGATAAAGGTTGAAGAAAGAGAATAACATTCTAAAGAGGGGTTTATGAGCTGATTCATAAAGTCAAAAGGGGCTCCTGATCATCCTGTTTGACCTCCTGAGAAATTAACATTTAGGTTTCAAGAACTCACTGAAATTTGAACGGGAAAACCGTTGTTTTTATTTAAGACCAGTGACTAACACTTGAGCAACAGAGCCAATTACCTTTAAGATAGCTTCCTTAAATTGACTAAGATCCTACAGTTTGAATGTTATTATTCATCTCTTTCATCATGCAAGGACACACCTGCAAGGCTGAGTAGTCCATAGATAAGTGGAAGTGATAAGTATTGAGGAGAGATCTGAAGGAGACTGCTTGATGCACAGGAAAAGGGAAGCCTGGTGTTGGCTTAAGGAGTGATGCAGTCTCTGAGTGAGAGGAGACAAGGCAAAGCCACAGAGGAGTGGAGATATCAGGTAGTAAGAGGGAAAGTGGGGAGAAAATAGAGAAGAGATGTAGGCAGAGCAAAACTGCTCATGGGAGAGGGAAACATGGAGAGCATTTGAGTAAAGAGTCCAGAGTCTAATGTGGTGAGAAACCAACATGGCGTGTAGACACAGGGATCAGAAAGAAATGTTTGGTTACGGAGATGAGACAAACTGAAGAATGAGCGTTAGGGCCAGTGTTCTGTGCTTGGGAGGAGAAGGACAAGGAAACAGACAGTCTGACGGGTAAAGCTAAAGCTGGAATGGGCTAAAAGAGCCCTACATATTATATAGGTTGACAGGCTGTAGACGAGGAAGAGGAAGCAGATGACAATAGAATATTCACCTTTCCCTGGTTCCTACCTAGTGGAAGCTGCAAAAAAGTTGCTGGGGGTTGTGGTGAGTATTTTGCAGTTGGGAATGTTTTATTGTGATTGTTTTTTGTGCTTTATAAAGGTGGCCTGAGTATAAAGTCTTACAAAGATGGAGGTGGAGTCTGCTGTAAAGCTGACCGCCTAAAAGCATATTAGAAATAGAAGGATGGATCCACCTCTCAGCACACAGTCCCATGTCTCTAGCCATAATTCTGTGCTGTTACAAATAGGCTTCACTGATTCTCTGTTAATAATAGATGGACGTAACTACTCCTCCCTCAAAACTGTCTAGATGCATCTCTAGCAAGTATGGTGGGGTGTGTCTACATTTAGAAATTAAGTCGATTTAAGCTTGCTCAAATCGACTTAATTTAATCTGCATCTACACTACACTTTTCTTAAATCGACATAAGCAAGCTGCTTAAGTCGATTTAAGGAAAATAAAGTCGACTTAATGAAAATTAAGTCGACTTTATGAAACCTACCTTTAATTTGACTTTAGGCTTAAGTCGACTTTCTAGAGTTGACTAAAGCCAGTGTAGCCCTGGAGTAGCCCTAAGTCGACATAGAGTCGACTTAGGGCTCTCCAGGACTCCCCCGCTGCCCTCCTTGTTGGGGGGGGGCACAGGGCTTGCCTGGCATGCCCCACCCAAAAGGCAGGGCAGAGCCCTATCTACCCTGCCCCTATGCCCTGCCAGGGTCCCTGTCCCCCTTTGCCCCATTGTACCCAGGTACAATGGGGCAAAGGCTGAGCCCCCTGGCACTGGGCAAGGGGTGACCCGGCCACCGTGGACCTCCCCAAGGTCCCCCTAGCCCCTGGAAGTCGACGTAGGCAGCCAGTGTGGACACTCTAGGTCGACTTTGTAAGGTCCCCCCTAAGTCGACTTTAAATTTGGGTGTAGACGTGCTCAGTTGACTTAACTAAGTCGACTTAAATTCGAGTTAGTTAAGTCGACTTAGCAAAAGTCAACCTAAATTTACAAGTTTAGACATAGCAGTGTTTACCTGCAAAGCTTAGAGTTCCATTGTATAAAAAGGAAACCTTTTCTGTGTTCTCCATTAAATAAGATCCTTTATATGTTTCTTATTCCTATATTAACTACAATAGAATCATAGGCTATGTCTACATTTGAAAAGTTAGGTCGACTTTATGAAGTTGACCTAATAAGGTCCACTTTAAGTCAACTTAAACTGGATCTAATTAAGTGGACTTACCAAAAGTTGACTTAACTTTTCAAGTGTAGCCAGGGCCCCTTTTCGACTGTATTAAGTTGACATAACATTTTAAGTTGACTTAATAAACTCCACCAAGGTGCTAATCCCCATCTCCACTAGCGTAAATTGACTTAATAAAGTTGATTTACGCGCTAGTTCAAATTAAAACTAGGTGTTATTAATTCAAACTAATTTTTTCTTCATTTGACTTAAGTAGATTTAAGGAAAGCTCAGTGTAGACACGGAGTATTTTAAGTCGACTTAAGCTTCCTTAATTTGTAAGTGTAGACGTACCCATAGAATCATAGAATCTTAGGGCTGGAAGGCTATGTAAACTGATGAGCCATTAAGGACACAATGCTTGTATTCCTTATGTTCTTAATGGCTCATCAGGTTACTCCTTGGGACCATTCTACCTTGAAAATTCCTAAACATTAAGGAGACAATGGTTGGTGACATCCTGTCTGGGGCGTTCCCATAAAATCACACAAGTTAAAGTATAGATAGAACACTGAATTCCTAACTTCTAATCAAAATAGAATTCCTAGACATAAACTATATAATCATTCCCAGCAAATTACTACCTTTCTATTGATACCAAACATGACATAGTTCCTAAGGATTATACCATTTATAATATATGAATAGAAAATAATATCATAAACGCTTGCCTAAATCCAGACAGCATCACACAGGGCTCTGCCCTGCCCTTTGGGCGGAATGCCAGGCTGCCCCTGTGCCCCCCCCCCCCAAGCAGGGAAGACATTGGTGTAGTCCTGGGGTAACCCTAAATCGATTTAGGGCTACCCCAGGGCTGGCTTAATTTGACTTTAAAAAGTCAAATTAAGCCTTACGTCTAATGAAAAAGTGGTTTAATAAAGTTGACTTAATTTTCATTAAGTCGACTTTATTTTCCTTAAGTCTACTTAAGCAAGCTGCTTAAGTCGACTTAAGGAAACTGTAGTGTAGAATCAGGGTAAATTAAGTCGACTTAAACAAGCTTAAGTCAACTTAATTTACCAGTGTAGACGCAGCCAAAGAGACCTCATGAGGTCATCTAGTCCAACCCCCTGCTAAAAGCAGGACCATGCCCACTAAATCACCCCAGCCAGGGTATTGTCTAACCAGACCTTAAATATCTCCAAAGACGGAGATTCCACCAACTCCCTAGGCAACCTATTCCAATGCTTCACCACCCTCCTAGTGAGAAAGTTTTTCCTAATATCCAACCTCGAGCTCCCCTGCTGCAGCTTGAAACCATTGCTCCTTCTTCTGTCCTCTGTTACTGCCAAGAACAATCTAGCTCCCTCCTCTTTGGAGCACCCCTTCAAGTAGTCGAAGGCTGTTATCAAATCCCCCCTCAGTATTCTCTTCCGTAGACTAAATAAGCCTAATTCCTTCAGTCTCTCCTTCTAAGTCATATGCCCCAGGCTCCTAATCATTTTCGTTGCCCTCCGCTGGACTTTTTTGAATTTGCCCACATACTTTCTGTAGTAGGGAGCCCAAAACTGGACACAGTATTCCAGATGAGGCCACACCAGTGCCGAATAGAGGGGAATAATCACATCTCTCGATCTGCCGGCAAGACTCCTACCGATGCAGCCCTATATGCCATTGGCCTTTTTGTAAACAAGAGCACACTGTTGGCTCATATCCAGCTTCCCATCCACCATAACCCCCAGGTCCTTTTCTACAGTGCTGCTACTTAGCCGATTGGTCCCCAGCCTGTAGTAGTGCATGGGATTTTTCCATGTGAAGTGCAAGACTTTGCACTTGTCCTTGTTGAATCTCATGAGATTTCTTTTGGCCCAGTGCTCCAAGTTGTTTAGGTCTCCCTGAATCCTCTCCCTGCCCTCCAGTGTGTCTACCATACCCCCCAAGTTGGTGTCATCCGTGAATTTACTGAGCGTGCAATCTATCCCATTATCCAGATCATTAGTGAAGATGTTGAACAGAACCGGCCCCAGGACAAATGCCTGCGGCACTCCACTTTTTATTGGTTGTCAACTAGACATCGAGCCATTGATTCCTACCCGCTGAGCCTATTGATCTAGCCAGTTTTCTATCCACCTTACGGTCCACTCACCCAAACCATACTTCCTTAACTTGTTGATGAGAATGCTGTGGGAAACCGTATCAAAAGACTTGCTAAAGTTGAGGTATATCACTTCAGTGGCTCTTCCTGCATCCATAAATCCAGTCATCTGATCATAGAAGGCAATCAGGTTGGTCAGGCACGATTTGCTCTTGGTGAATCGATGTTGACTGTTCCTGATCACTCTATTTTCCTCCAAGTTTTTCAGGATGGATTCATTGAGGACCTGCTCCATGATTTTTGCAGGGATTTAGGCGAGGCTGACCGGTCTGTAGTTCCCCAGATCCTCCTTTTTCCCTTTCTTGAAGATAAGTATTACATTTGCCTTTTTCCAGTCCTCTGGGACCTCGCCCATTCCCCATGAGTTTTCAAAGATAATGGCCAATGGCTCTGCAATCACAATGGCCAACTCCCTCAGCACCCTTGGATGTACCCTATAACTTAGTCCACGTCCATGGACAGCACTTTGTTAAGTTGACTTAATAAGGTTGCTTAACCTTATTAAGTCAACTTAACAAAGTTGATCTAACTTTTCCTAGTGTACACATAGCCAAAGGTTGTTGCAAGGGTTGGAGTCAGGAACTGGCAAGCACAGCTGCAGGAATGGTTTCTGCTTATAAGCAAGGCTGCTCAGCCAGCAACCAATTTAATGTTGTTGGCTACTCTATCAGTTTCAAGACAGTGCCACTAGACTCTTTGACTGCCTAGCAGTGAGCAGGACAGTTGCTGGTTTTCACTGGTCTGGCCCCAGAAAGACAGTAACCATTGTTATGGAACTAGCACCATTCTCAAATAAAAATTCAATTAAAGTAAACCAAATCACAAAACTGTATAAGATAAGAGAGAAAACTGATTAGTTAAATAGGGTACTTAAAAGCTGCATCAGCCTGAACAAATGTGAGTAAAGCAAACTAGGGAGTTCCTTCTAATACCGTAAAAAAACTTCAGAAATAAGCAAAAAAAGATTGAAAGCATTTCAGGGACAGGTGACAAATTCAGTTCACATTTATGTAGTGTGCAGATGCCTAGGTAAATGTTTCTTTCATATTATTCTAACAGTTATAACAATCACAAAAAATCAAATTTGCAATCCGTGAATGAGATACTCTAGTTTGCGTGTCATTGAATGTGCTTACAATTATGAAAAATAGATCAATTCAGTCAAGCAATGCATAAGGGCGGAGGGGATTAAAATGAGCAGTATATAGAAAAGCTTGATTTGGATGTAATGAGGGTATGCTGGTGAAGTAAATTTGCACAGAGGAGAGGGTCTCTGAAAAGATTGTATTTTATCTATAGCAATATCCTGGCAAAGTTGATATGCAGAATAATCTGTCAGTGTAAAAATACATTTTGGTATTTGCAGATTATATATGTAAAGACTGAAGGAAGACTTCATGTTGAGATATTCTCTCTTGTCACTCACAAGTACCACGGTGTTTCTGTTGTGAGGGGAAGAGACCTGAAATTTCTATCCTCACACAAGGACATGCAATCTACCTGCTGAAAGAATCCCAAGGGGTAGTCGTGTTAGTCTAGTTCAGCAAAACAAACAAGGAGTCCTGTGGCACTTTTAATAAATAAATAAATTGTTAGTCATTTATAAATAAATTATAAATATATTATTTATAAATACATTTGTTAGTCTTTAAAAGTGCCACAGGGCTCCTTGTTTGTTGTGCTGAAAGAAGTTAGTGTAATTTCAGTAGGTAGAAAGCTAATTTCAGTAGGTAGAGAGCAAGATGGTGACATTTTTGAAAAGCTAATAAATTCTCAGTAGTATTTAAATCTAGGGATTAGTTTTGCAGGACAATGTAACAAGAGTTAAAGAACTCATACAAAGGTCTGTCAGTACAAATAAACATAGCTGAAATATTCTTGTTAATCAAAAAGCCATTCATAAGTTTACGGTTTGTTCCTTTTTTAAGCTGTAAAGAAGATAATCCCAGTAGTCAGAATGATAGTTAAATCTGCCTAACATAGGAAAAATGAAAATATCTTCTTAAAATGATAGTGTTCTCTATTTGGAAACAGTCTATTAAACTGAGCACCAAAGCAGCTTATCGTTAAATTTGTCCAATTTAAGTCTTATAATCTAGAGCAGCTATTGTCCCTAGGAAAAAAATAGTTCAATGTCTTAATACTATTGCAATGAACCTCTTTTCACTTGTTCTTAGTGTAGTCTTTGTAGGGAATTTATATTTTATAATAACTGGGCAGCTGGCCACCTGGATTTAGGAATCAAGGAGTCAAGGGGTCAAACCTGTTATTGAAGCTGTGACATTGTAAACAGCTTTGGCCGGAAAGCACCAATATACAACAAAAGAAAAGCCGGATGGAAACTATTCATGGTTAAGTGGTAACCATCTACTGTGATGGCCCTACTAGCAAGCCGTTTACTCAAGTCTGGTAAACAAGTGATGTAAGCAAGATAACAGAGAGGGCAGGGGGAGTTTGGAGCATTTCATTGGTCAGAAATATTATTTGGTACCCAAATAAACCGTAAACATCAACAGAGGTGGGCTGATTTTATGCTGTATATTAAGTATAATCTAATCATGAACCTGCATATTAAGTATAGTGAAACCATGTAGGGATTTAGGCATGATGTAACCTGTTGTATTATGCATGCACCCGTTGCATTATGTATATTGTACTTAGCATATTAGAAAGTATATATGTCTTGTGAATTCTGTATTCAGGTCTTACTTATACAGGTGTCCATGGAAGAAGGTCGTAGCTACTTCCCGTGAGGATGGATGTACGAGGGGAACAAGCATTGTAATTAAAGGCACCATTTACCCTTCCTGCTCCTGGGTGGACCTGATCCTTTTCCTCCTTTTCTTTTCCTTCTAACAGTCTTAACTTCTTGAAATCAGGATCTCAGTAATATCTAGCAAAATTAAGTTTATCAGTTTAGTGTACCCTTCAAAATGTATCAGTTTCATGGTAACTGAATCTATTATCCTCTGTGATTCACTCCAGGAGTGTCTACTCAGATCTCTTGCTATCATAGGTCTCTGGGCAGGGACCTGAGTACCATTCCCTTTTGTAAGGCAGTACAACCCCCTACTATACCCCTAGAAAACCTGTCTGCAGAAGAGCAGCACTTAAGTTTTGCTTTCTCTTCTAGTCCAATGACAGAGTTTTTACCAGTGATCACACAGCTCTCTGTCAGCATAGTACATTAATTCTTAAGGCAAAAGCATTATAGAGAAAAAGAGAGGTTGTGCATGCTTCTGAAATATGAGACATCAGCTGTTTTCCACCTGGGAAACCTGGAAGGCCATCGACACAATCAGTCCTTCAGCAAGGTTTGAAGTCCTCTTAGGAGAAAAGGTCCCATCTATTTGCTTAACCAAGGGTATGACCCTGAGTCTGTTAAAATTCAATCTTCATATCCCCAGTTTTTTTGTGTCTCTATGTTTGGAAAAATCCAATCTGAGCCAGTAGATGCAAGCTATCTCAAGGGGTAGTATCTTTCTAGAGCCATTTTGTCATCAGCTATCCTTCAATACAAGGATGATGTCTTTGATGAGAATTTCTTTGGTAAGAGTTAAGATGATTGAAGAGTCTGATTCATGCATTACAGATTAAATCACTTATGTGACAGATGGTTGCTTGAAAAGAACTCAACTACTGGCCAAGATGCTGTACACTTTCCTTCCTCCTCTGCTATTTTTCAGTCTTTTGAGCAAGGCAATTCTCTTCGAAAAGGACAGAGGCTTGATGTATAATGTGACACCACTGTAGTCTATTAGGCTATGTCTACACTGCAAGTTAGTTCGAATTAAGGAAGCTTAATTCGAACTAACTAAAGCTATGGCTATGTAACCCATATGCCTAAAAAGAGCTATCTCTTTAAGAGACCTACTGAGGGTGGGTTACTGTTGCTGGGCAGATTAGCTACCCACCACGAGAAATTTCTAGAAGCAGGGAGTGATAGCATTTTTGAGCATGCTCCACAGGATTCCCTGCTGGTGTGATCTGGTGTGGTCAGTCAGATGACATGAGAGCAGCAGTCTGTGCAGACAGCAGGCAGGAGCTGCTTTGAGAAGAGCCCATGTGCTCAGTTTTAAGGAGAGAAGTGCCAGGAGTGAACAAGATGTTTTCTGCCTCTAATGGAGTCATCTGCAATAAATTTTGTAGACATGCAAATGGGACTGAGGGCTGGTTGCAAAGGAGAAGGAAAAGCCTGCATGAAATTCTACAGAAGATTCCTGCAAAGAAAGAAGAAGAGGACAGCTATTTCTTGCTACTCAAGCCTCTACATTCGAACAAAGACTGTAGCTGAGAGTTGGGTGAACTCCATCTGGACTTTGGTACTCTTAGGTATCTTTCATGTGGGGGTTTCTTTAGGGATTGTTCTTGGTTAATTGTATTTTGTTTTTCTTACGATAAGGTTTATTTAGTTAGTAGTTAATAAAGTTCATTGTTATGTTTGGTTTTAGTAGTATTTTAATGTGGGGTGGTAACTCTGAGCAATCTTTGCTGTGAGTCCCATACAGACTGGATCCTGGGTCTCCAGCTGCTTTCTCCATAGAGATTGGGATTGATTTCTGCAAGGCACTGGAGAATGGCAATTAAATGAATTTTAGCCCACCTGAAGGTTACAGCTACACTAGGCTTTAATTAGTTTGAATTAAGGGCTTCCTTAATTCGAACTAATAACTCCGAATAGGGTATTAGAAGTAAGGGTTAATTCAAACTAGTGAGTTCGAATTAACCAATGTGGCCATGTTAATTTCTTAGTTCGAACTAACCGACCCATTGAAATCAATGGAAATTGCTAATTCAAACTAAGCAAGTGCCATGAATGACACTTGCTTAGTTCAAACTAATTTTAGTTAGTTTGAGTTAATTCGAACTAAAATTAGTTTGAATTAGTTAGTTAGAACAAACTAATTCGAACTAATTTTAGTAAGTGTAGACATAGCCTTAACAAACCAACTCTTCCCAGTTAGTAGGGTCAATGCTTTCTTCTGTAAGTTATGCTTCCAATGTCATCTTGTAGCATTTCCCCTGTTCCCCATGGGTCCTCTTACCATAACTAAGTTGAGGAAAGAGAACTTGCTTTGGAAGAAAAATACCAGTCCAGTGAAGGTGATGTTTTATAATATTCACTTCAATACTGGTGATGTCGACTGCGGACAGAATGCTGGCATCAAGCAAGGGTCTTCCCATTTGGTATGGAGAATCTTCCTACAGCTATCCTGTTGGTACCATTCCAGATACTTACGATGGCTTCAATATGTCACCCATGTCCCACACTCAAAGAAAAGTGGAGATGATTATTATCTTGCAAGCCTGGATTTTAGTTTTCATCCACAGATCTCTATGAATAAAGATACAATAGAGCAATTTTCCAGAGGATGTGCTGGCACAATGGAACCTATGTCTCATCTCTACATCTTGATTGGCTGTCTGGGAGAGATGGCTACCAAGGTAAGGGGAATACTCAATGTTTTCTAGAGGTTCACCACCTGAAAACACCAAAGTCAGGGCAGACTGCAAAAAGGAGAGCAAGTCAAGCTTCCCACCAGCTACAAACAATGCGTCTGATTCCCCACACTGGATATCAAGAAGCCAAAACAAAATATACTCAACCCCCTTTACTTCATTTTAGCCTTTGGCTCCCAAACAGCCACAGGGTCTAGTAAGGAGGTAACTCACTTAAACTCCATGCTCTTTACCAAAAGTGTTTACCTGACCCCGAAGGATGAGCCACATTACCAGATCTATACAAGTTTGGATCTTACCCAAAATACCATGCTACCAGACCATTCTTTAGTAGTTAAAATTAAAGGTGTATTATAAAAGGAAAGAAACAAAATTATAAGAGAACTGTTGAAGGATTAAAGCAATCACAAACATATACATGATTTAAAAGTCCATATGCATCAGGTTCTTAGTAGAATTTGGAGTTTGCAGGCTTCTATAGTCCCTCTGGTGTACATCCAGTACTCTGATTGGTCTCATTACGTTGTTTCACAGCTTCAGTTGTACATGAATTAACCCAGAAGTAGGTGATGATTGTAGACTGACTGCAGACTGAAAGACTTTAAGACAAGATGGAAATGGTGCAGCTGCCTTTCAAGTCCCTTGGCCTTTTCCATGCTGCACATGGAAATGTACAATAAGATGGAGTCCCGAGTCACATGAGCAAGTCCTGGTGACTCATCAGGACTCCCCCTGTGTGCATTTTTTCTGAGAGTTTTCTTAATGGGCCATTAAGCAGGTTATTGATGCAGCCATTCAGTCTAGGGTGTGGCCCAGAAACACAGCACAAGTTAAAATACATTAAAAAAACATATTCATAACTTCCAATAAAAATATGGCATACACATAAACAGTAGTATCATATTTAGCAGATTTATAACTTTGAGGTTAGAATTGCCAATCTGGCATAGAATATCTCATATGGATTATTGTAATTTTGAAATACTGATATTAAATAATATCAGAAGTTGTCCCCAATACAGTCAGTATCACACCATCAACAGCATTTTTTGGAAAAGTGGGGGCAACTTGTGCAGGGCCAGACTGGTGGAGCACCTTAGTTTTCCCACTGTTGAGGGAGAGTCCTAGGATAGGACAGATGCCTGAAAAGAGATATATGGTGGATTGCAACTCAGCCTCGGTGTGTTTGAGGATACACAGTCATCAACATATTGAAATCAGCAATAACAGTTGTCTCTGACTTACCGGACAACAGTTGTCTGACTTACCTGACAACAATGACATCCAAACACATTGGCTGCATCTACACTTGTAAATTAAGTTGACTTAAGCTTGCTTAAGTCGACTTAATTTACCCTGCGTCTACACTACATTTTCCTTAAGTCAACTTAAGCAGCTTGCTTAAGTCAATTTAAGGAAAATAAAGTCGACAATGAAAATTAAGTCGACTTTATAACACCTCCTTTAAATTCAATTTAAGGCTTAAGTTGACTCTCTACAGTCGACTTAAGCCAGTGCAGACGTGGGGTAGCCCTAAATCAACTTAGGGCTACCTCAGGACTACACCAATGCCCTCCCTGCTGGGAGGGGGGCACAGGGGGAGCCTGGCATGCCTCCCCACAGGGCAGGGCAGAGCCCTGCCCACCCTGCCCCTATGCCCTGCCAGGGTGCCTGTCCCCTTTTGTCCCATTGTACCTATGTACAATGAGGCAAAGGTTGAGCCCCCTGGCACTGGGCAAGGGATGCCCCCTCTGCCCCCATGGACCTACCTTAAGTCCCCCTAGCCCCTAGAAGTCAACCTAGGCATCCAGTGTGGATGCTCTAGGTCGACTTTGTAAGTTCCCCCCAAAGTCGACTTTAATTTTAAGTGTAGACTCACTAAGTCGACTTAGTTAAAGTCGACTTAAAATTACAAGTATAGACAAAGCCATTGGGAGGAATTCAAGACCATTTTTCACTTCATTTGAGTTGATTGACTATTTTGTTCATTTCCAACAAGATTGATATGAGAACAACTAGGAAAAACTAGCACTTATTCATCAGAAGAGAAGCTCATTTTGCTTTTATCAAAATGAGTCCTATAACCAAAAAACTCCAAAAAACAAAAAACCCCAAGAGACTTCTTATTGGCTTAAAGCTGAAGGTCAAAGGAGGCTGTGTGTTATCAAGAATCAGTGATGACAATCAAATGCTGTGGAGATTGAGTTTCTCTGATCAACTTGATATGAGAAGCATTTTTCCAGCAATGAAAGCCACCAGTCTCTCTCCCTCTCACTCACACACACACACACACACACACACAGGTTTTTTAGATTCTGGAGGTGTGGTAGCCCTCCCTCATGGAGCAGAACACCGTCATACCTCAGTCTTTCATAAATTTAATACAATACCCCAAAATACTACATGGAGTTGCAATCTGTCACATTTATGTCCTAGCAGCACAATAACTGAATTCCAGTTTGTTCACTAGCCTAGGAAGGCAGTATTTTCAGTCTTCTTCTGAAGCACAGAATTTCCCTGTGGAGTTATTTAGCAGTAAATGTTGATTTTCCCAATTACTCTACACTTTAAACAGATGAGAATAATTGCATACTTAACTCAGCTTTTTTATTCTACTTGTGAGATGATTGTTAAGTAAAAGCACCTTTGATCTTCAGGAAAGTGTCTTCTTTCCCAAGGCTAATGGTTGAGATTTTGGGTCCAGCAACCAAAATTCAATGTTTGTTGTCTCTGTGGGTTCCTTAATTTAAATTTTAAAAAAAGAAAAATTGAGTTCTCTCTGAAGAGGAGGATCAAATAACTGATTGCTCCTTGGTGAAAGAATATAACTCTCTTTAGATTAGACCAAGATTGCCCTGCACTCAAGACCTTTTGATCTTTAAGAGACACTGCTACCATAAATCTATGGTCAGGAATCTTATTTCATACACCATTCTTTTCTTCAATTACATGGATAATTTGACCCACACCCAGAAGAATCAATTTCTTGATTTTGGTACCTTTTTATTGCACATCAAATTCTGGGAATGACCCATCTTCAACCACAGGCCAATTGTCACTGCATTCTTTTCACCCATCTAATAGTAACACACAAACTTTAGAAAAATTACCTTTTCTAGTAATTTCAGTTCTTCCTGGAATTCTTTAATTCAAAATATTATGTTTTAATGGATAATGACAAATAATAGGATCATTGGAAACCTCTTTAGTTCTATTTTCTGTTAGTTCTTAAAACATTGAAGAGAAGCAACAGTTCATCTTGTTCTGTAGTAAATTAGGTGGTATTTTCTTTAACTTTCATGTTTCTTCTTTCTTCTCACCATGACTTTTAATGGGAGGAGAATTTATCCCATTCTGCCTTCAAGCGGGGGAAGGTTTATTCCCCAGTTTAACTAATTTCAAGCAGCTTTCAGGACTCACAGTAAAATATGCTAACTCCAAATATTTAGACTACTCCAGTTGTTCTAGACAGCTCTATAAATATTAGTACAAAGAAAATGTAATGTCTTCTATGGTTAGATTCAGAATTGCTATTTTTAATTCAGTATAATTTCTATAGTCAATAGTATGTGAAAATTATTTTCAACACTAATAGTTACTTATACTACTATCTTAATTGTAGTTCCTTCATGAGTAAGAATACTTACTTACAAATAAAATTTGTAATAAATTAAGCTACACATTTATGCATGCACTCTACCTAATTCAAAGTTGCAAGCCTTGTTACAGGAAAGGAATGTGTAGTTTTCTCAGACTCTTAAATAGAGCCACCATAATCCATTATTCTGTTGACTATTTTCTAGGATGGCAAGACACATTTAGCTGTGTATATCTAATCCTAAAATCTGGGAATCTTCAGAGGAAAACTTATTTGCTAGAAAATAAATGTGCATATTTCTAATTATTATCTAGATTTCAGATATGGTATCAGATTGTCTAAAGTTTGCAGATAAAGAAGTTTCCTCCAAAATATCGCAGTGGCTAAAAGGGCTGACGCCCTGGGCCCTGGCCAAAAGGAGGGGCCTGGGCTCCAGCCTCTAAAACCCCTAAGAAAATCCAATACCCACTGTCACTCTGGTGGAGAGGGGGCGCAGGGCCATGGAGCAAGAGGCCACCCCAGCTGGTCCACCCCAGCTAGATGGTGCGGACTCTGCTCTGGTCTGGTGCAGCTTTCCAGGGCCTGTGGCCCTGGTGTGCTGCATCAGGAGACAGCACACCGTATGCCAGCCACCCCCTCTCCTATGCTAATTGGATGAAGTGGGGCTAGGACAGGAGTACCCTCTGGCCCCAGGGCCACTCAACAATGGGGGGGGAGGGGGCAGGGACTTGGTCCCTGTGGTGGGGTCCCAGACAAAGGAGGAAGGTGTGGGGGGCTCAGCCTTGGGTCCCTGGGCCAGTTAATCTGGTCCTGACTGTGTACTCCACCTGGCTTCCTAGGTAGTGGCTCCATCTGCAGCCAGAAGAACAGAAGATCTATGCTCCCCTCCCTCTGGCTCCAGCAGGGACACCAGCACTTCGGGACCCAGGCAGAGCACTTTGCTGTACTCACTGCTAGGGAGAGGGAAGCACTGATGTCTCATCCTCTTGGCTGCAGCAAGGAGTCTACACTGGTCTTGTAGCCCTACAGCAACGTGTTCTGCCTGATCCTTACCCACCAGCAGCTTCTTTCTGCAGCCTGGAGCGTGGGTCCCGGGGACAAGGGACCGCTAGGGAGAGGGAAGCATTGATGTCTCATCCTCTTGGCTGCAGCAAGGAGTCTATACTGGTCTTGTAGCCCTACAGCAACGTGTTCTGCCTGATCCTTATCCACCAGCAGCTTCTTTCTGCAGCCTGGAGCGCGGGTCCCGGGGACAAGGGACAGCGGGGCTTCCTTCTTGCCGGGACATGAGTGGTCCCAGCGAGAAGGGAGCCCTGAGGTCCCTTCTTGCT
>ML685901.1:849667-914420 GCA_007922175.1 Pelusios castaneus
CGTGGGGCTGGCTCTCCCTGGAGCAAACAAGTCGACTTAGAGAGTCCAGTGAAGATTCTCTAAGTCGATTTACTAAGGGCCCCTTTAAGTCAACTTAAGAGTCTAGTGTGGACTCTCTAAGTCGACTTAATAAGGTCGACTTAAAGTTGACTTATTAAAGTCAATCTTCTTAAAGTCGACCTTAATTCCCTAGTGTAGACATAGCCTAGGTGTGTCTACACTAACAAATTAAGTCGACTTAAGCAGGCTTAAGTCGACTTAATTTACTCTTCGTGTACACTAGTTTCCTCAAGTCGACATAAGCAGCAGCTTAAGTCGACTTAATAAGACCTGGTTTTAAGTTGACTTACTGGTTAAGTCAACTTTATTAAGTCGACTTAAGCCAGTGTAGACGTGGATTAGCCCTAAATCAACCTAAAGAGTCCCCAGGGATCCCCCACTGCCCTCCATCCCAGGGTGCCTGGCATAGCCAGAGCCTGGTGTGCCCATCCATAGGGCAGGACACAGCCTTGCCCACCCTGTTCCTGTACCCTGACCCTGTCCCTGTCCTGTTCAGCCTCCATGTACCCTAGTATAATGGGGAAGATGCTGAGCTCCCTGGCACTTTTAAAGGAGTGCCTGGGGAAGGGGAACACCTTTTGGGTTCCCCCCTTCAAACAATGCACCACTCCCAGGTCCCTCTAGCCCCTGCAAGTTGACTTAGGCGTCCAGTGTGGACACTAAGTTGATTTGGCAAGGTCGACTTTAAGTCGACCTAAATTTACAGTGTAGACATACTAAGTCGACTTAACAAGGTTGACTTAGAGCAAAGTCAACTTATTTGAACAAGTGTAGACATAGCCTCTGTTACAATCTGCAATCTTGGTAGACAGTGCAAGAACAATAGGCTACCTTATATTTCCTCCCTCTGAGCAGAGAGAGCTTTGCAGATGAAAACAGGCTGACCAAAACATGCTGGGCTGAATTAGAACCCCAAGCCCATTTCCCCACTGGTTGTCAAACATCAGTTCTGGCTTATGCTTGCAACAAGTAGCACACACATACTTCGTGTCTCACATCTGCCACCAAAGGGGATGTTTATCACAGCTGGGAATATGGCAATGTGTAATTCCAGGCAAGACCAGGAATGTGGGCAGAGCATCCCATGCTGGTTAAGTTAAGTTCTTATTTCAAACTCCTGGTATGCAGCAAACTAAAGGGATAGGGATTACAAACTTAAAGGACAGATTTATTAATGATTTGGTTTCAAACTAGGAAACTTAATGCATTTTTAATTAATTATAGTGGTTTTATCTGTCCCTTATAATAGTCCGAGTTCGATCTTGATATATGCAATGGAAAGCTGTTTGAAGTCTTAGTTTTTGACTACAGTTACACCACACATCACTGTCAGCAACACATAGGCTATGTCTACACTTGTTCATTTAAGTTGACTTAGCATGTCTACACTTAAATTTTAAGTCAACTTTGGGGGGACACTGGATGCCTAGGTCGACTTGTAGGGGCTAGGTGGACCTGGGAGAGGTCCACGGTGGCAGGGGGACACCCCTTGCCAAGTGCCAGGGAGCTCAGCCTTTGCCCCATTGTAAATGGGTACAATGGGGCAAAGGGGGACAGGGACACTGGCAGGGCATAGGGGTAGGGTGGGCAGGGCTCTGCCCTGCCCTGTGGGGGGGCATGCCAAGCTCTCCCTGTGCCAGCCACCCTGGCAGGGAGGGCAGTGGGGGAGTCCTGGAGAGCCCTAAGTCAACTTAGAATCGACTTAGGGCTACTCCAGGTCTACACTGGCTTAAGTCGACTTTAGAAAGTCGACTTAAGCCAAAAGTCGACTTAAAAGTAGGTTTTATAAAGTCAACTTAATTTTCCTTAAGTCGACTTAAGCAGCTTGCTTAAGTCGATTTAAGGAAAGTGTAGTGTAGATGCAGAGTAAATTAAGTTGACTTAAGGAAGCTTAAGTCGACTTAATTTACAAGTGTAGACACACCCATAGAGTATATGTAGCTACATGCCACAGTAAAAAGCCAGCTCTGTCTGCACTGAGATGGGCAGCTATACATATCAGTCAAACGCTTCAGCAACTCCCCACTACAGGAGTCTCTCTCTGCAGTGGAGGGGAAGACCCCAGCACTGAGTAGACCACAAGGCACCATGCTGCTACAAAGGACAGTGTAGACAGGGAGGCACAACTTGGATGAGTAGAGAGCCATGTGGCTTATACTCCTGAACACATATCAATATTATTCAGGTGTGTCTGTACTCTGTGGGTGCATCTACACTTACAAATTAAGTCGATTTAAGGAGGCTTAAATCAACTTAAACTACTCCATGTCCACACTAGGCTTTCCTTAAGTCAACTTAAGCAGTTCCTTAAGTCGACTTCAGGAAAAGTTAAGTCGACTTAATAACACCTCGATTTAGGTTGACTTTACGCTTAAGTCGACTTTATTAGGTCGATTTAAACCAATGTGGATGGGAATTAGCTCCTAAATTGACTTAACTTTTTTAGTGTAGACATATCCTCTGTGACTAAGCTGTGCCTCACTGTTCATATTAGTGTTTCTCAATGGGTGCTCCATGGAACGCTGGTGCTCCTCAGACACAGTGCAGGTGTTCCATGACCCACCCTAACCTCTCCCTTTTGGGGGTGGGGGAAGTAGGGGGGGGGCTGATTAGGGAAGGAGCATTTTAATGTTTCCAACACAGCAAAGCTCCCAGGCACAAGGTGGCAGGTTTTTATACACACCTGGAAGCTTTGCTGTGACTGGGACATTTTAAATCTCCCACCACTGTTAACAGCCTTTTTGTTAGTCTTTAAAAGTGCCACAGGACTCCTTGTTTGTTTTGCTGAACTAGACTAACACGACTACCCCTTTGGAACTCATCAGCCTTTTCAAGAATGTTTTCATCAAGTATTCCGTATAAAATAATTAATACCCTTAAGTGTTTCCCGGTCCACTTAAGATTGATAAACACTGGTCTAGACCCCTACTTAAACCCATCCTAAGGGGTAGCTGACATCTCTATGGCTATGTCTGGCAATTTAAGTCGACTTAAGGAGGCCTAATTGACTTAAATTAAGCCACATCCACACTAGGCTTTCATTAAATCGACTTAAGAAATTCCTTAAGTCGACTTAATGAAAGTTTAAGTCGACTTTATAACTACCACTCAGTAGGTCAACTTAAGCCTGATTACGTCAACCTAACACTTCCTTAGATCGACCAAAGCCAAGTGTGGACTCATAAGTCCACATTCTTAAGTTGACCTAAGGGCAGTTAGGTCGACTTAACAAAGTGGACTAAGGTGACTTAAAGTGTTGCCACTTTGTTAAGTCTACTTAATAAGGTCGATTTTTAAGTTGACTTAAAGTTGACCTTATTAAGTCAACTTAACAAAAGTCGACTTAACTTTTCTAGTGTAGACATAGCCTATATGACTTCTAAAGAAGACCTTAGTATAGATGTTGCCTGAGCATAAATTTAACATTAGTTCTCCACTGTGTTCCCCTTCTGCATCCTTTCAAATGTTCCCCAATTCTTTATTTTTTTTTTATATTTGTCTTAAAGAAACAGAAAGCTGAAAACTTAAAAATTAGTTACAAAAAATATTACTAGTTGGACGAAATCGGAAACTTTCTGTGAAAATTTTCATTTAATTGAAAATTCTCAAATGGAATATTGGGTTTTCTTGAATGTTTTCACAGAAAACTTAGCCCTACTTAAGATTAAAGTTTTATTATCCTTTATCATTTTTTATGTAACATGTAATTTTTAAAATCAAGATGTGTATATGTTTAAAAGATCATAGCCCTGATTATCAGTGTTACAACTCTCAGACATCCCTGTTTTTCTCATCCTGGTCCCTACCAATCAGAACAACAGAGAACCCAGTTGGCAGCCAGTATTGTATTTACGTGGTTAGTCCCAGTTCCTGCAACATACAATGCATAGGCAGATTCTTCTGCCCACTGAAGCCCCATGATTTCAGTGAAGTTTTGTGCAGCAGGGCACTGTCTTTTTTGCATATTGGACATAGCAAGAGAGAAGCCTTAAACTAGAGCTAGAGGTTAACATATAGATTGGAAAGGTCAAGGGGAACACACAATTGGTACATCTACACTTGAAACTTATGTTGACTTAAGGACGCTTAAGTCAACCTACGCAAAGCCGCATCCACACTGGGGTTTTACTAAGTTGACTTAAGCGCTTCCTTAAGTCAACTTAATGACAGCTTAAGTTGACTTAACACCACCTCTGAAGGTCAATTTAAGCCTTAAGTCGACTTCTTAAATTGACTTAAAGCCAGTGGGGTTGGGGAATAGTGCTAAGTCGACCTTATTAAGTCAACTTATAGCCAGTGTGGATGGCCTTATTAAGTCGACTTAACAAGGTCAACTTAAAGTGTAGTCACTCTATTACATTGACTTAGCAAGGTCGACTTTAAGTTGACCTTGTTAAGTCGGCTTAACAGAGTCGACTTACCTTTACGAGTGTAGACATAGCCAATGAGAATTACAGTAGCTGGGCATGTTGGAGAGTGTAAAGAAGACCTGTGGCCGTCCTCTGAGCCAGGACCTGAGAAAGGCCCCGGACGCCCCCCCTGGACATACCTGGGTACTGCAGGCCTCCAGCCCCGGCAGCAGAGGGGCGGGGCCAAGACAGGAAGGGGAGATATAAAGGCCCAGCCTGCTAGCTCAGTCGGGGGAAAGCGGCTGCAGGGGAAGGACGTGGCTCCTCTCTGGCGGCGAACCGGAGAGAACCAGGCCCCTACCAGGAGGCCGGCCCAGGCTGCTCCAGCCCTTCAGCCAGAGGGCCTACCAAGCTTACCAGGGCCCCGTGACTGGGAAGGGATCCCCGAGAGAAAGGCCAGGGATCGATCCCGGGTGCATCGGGCCCCAGAGGCAGAGACGCACCCTGCCGAGGACCCAGAGGAACTGCTGCAGCCCTGCGACCTCGAGGAGCTTCCCTCGGCCGAGGACCTTAGTCCACCCAAGGGCTCACCGGTGGCACTGGGACCCTACGACCTCGAGGAACTGCCTTCACTGGAGGAGATTGAGGACCTCCCTGACCTACCTATTTACTTGGACGGCCTGGTAGGGACCCCCCTAGCCCTCTACCCCGAGGACCTGGAAGACGACCCGACGGACCCAGGTACCCCAAACCCCAGGGTGGGAGGAAGTAGCCCAGGGCAGGAGGCCACTGCCTGGAGAAGGGCAGGAAACCCCCCGGAAGGTCAGCGTGTTTCGGACGGAGCCCCGCTGACCACAGTGGCAGACGCCTCTGCCACTGATTAGGGCCCTGGGCTGGGACGCAGTGGAGTGGGTGGGCCTGCGTCCCCCTCCCTCACCCCTTTTCCCTAGCCACCCGTAGCAAGCGAGCCTCAGCGACCCCATATAGAGGTTTGTGTGCTGTGCCTCGCCCTGCCTGAGGGCCGGAGGCGGCTAACTCTTGAACTTGTACCTGCCTCGCCCTGCCTGAGGGCCGGAGGCGGCTAACTCTTGAACTTGTACCTGCCCCGCCCTGACTGAGGGCCGGGGGCAACTGACTGTGGCACTTTGCCTGCCCCGCCCTGCCTGAGGGCCGGGGGCTACTGACTCTGGTACTTTGCCTGCCCCGCCCTGCCTGAGGGCCAGGGGCAACTGACTCTGGTACTTTGCCTGCCCCGCCCTGCCTGAGGGCCAGGGGCAACTGACTCTGATACCTTGCCTGTCCCGCCCTGCCTGAGGGCCGGGGGCTACTGACTCTGGTACTTTGCCTGCCCCGCCCTGCCTGAGGGCCAGGGGCAACTGACTCTGATACCTTGCTTGCCCCACCCTGCCTGAGGGCCGGGGGCTACTGACTCTGGTACTTTGCCTGTCCCGCCCTGCCTGAGGGCCAGGGCAGTTGACTCTGTACTGTGTGTCCCGCGCCCTACCTGAGGGCCGGGGCACTGGACTCGGTGCATGAGAGGGGCGCCCCAACACTGCTAATTCCCCTAGGACACCTGCAGGGGGCGCTCTCTACACCCGCCCGTGACGCGGGAGCCCTACAGAGAGATATAAGATTTGAAGTGGCATCTTCAATGAACTATATTTTGGAGTATGCTTTAGTTACATCTCAGGGACTTTGGAAAACTGCAGTCTTCACATATCAATGATCTTTCTACAAATGCACTGGACTTCCCAGTTTCCCCATTTCCACTGTTTGATTATTCATCCCACCTTGCCTTTGACAAAAGAAGAGTATTCTTCAACACTTTCCTAATTTAGCACTTAATTCAGCACTTTCCATAGCAATTCCCAAATCTCCAAGCAGTTCCAAGAACTTGCACTTATCATTCACAAAATCAGCTAGCTATAGCTGAAGTGCACTCTGATCAAGACAACCTTGTTACAACTTCAAGGTCCTTTGTCCAGTTTTCTGATTTAAGTTCAGTTCTGTTTAGTTGCTGCTTGTGTTGCTTTGCAGCCCAACATTTGACACTTTACATTTGTCACCATTAAGAGATAATTGATTCTCTGTCAAGGTATTTACACTGAAATTCCCACTCCTCTTCAATGTTGCCTACTGTTGTGATTTCAGCCTTCTAATCACTTGCTATTCTTGCAACAAATGTAAGACTATTTGGCCTAAAGTAACAACAGAAGAGGACCAAGGGCCATGCATTCTTGCAGACATTAAGCTTAGGTGTACACAGGAATAAAAGAATCACAGTACAGCTGCAGGTGACCTAAGTCAGCGGACTCAGGCTTGCGGGGGGGGTGGTGGTGGTAAAAATTGCAATGTAGACAACTGGGCTCAGACTGAAGGCCTGGCTTAGACCTGGTGTACATTGCCAGTGAAATTCAGCAGCAGTTGATGGGAGTTACACAAGCTATACAGAGTAGCTATAGATACTACTCTGCAGTTCAGACTACACAGGTGTGAATAGCTGTATGTTTGAGGTGCTATACTATACCTTCCCTGTGTGTATGCTGCAGGTGTGAACTTAAAGTTCCCTAGTTTGCACAAATGTAATCCTTCTAAATCCTGCATCTTTACTATTGCAGCAGATTTTTTACAGAGATTTGGGTATTTTTGACCATGGAGAACCGATAGGGAGAGCAAATCTTTTGTTACCTATAAGCAATATCAGTGTACAGTGTGCCATGATGGGGTGGGGACAATGCCTGTCCTTCCTTTGAAGGCCACTTCTGAAATAAGTTATTTTGGGAGATCTGTTTCCTCTGTGTTACACAGACAGGGTGCATGATCGCTGCAGGCTGTACATATATTACCACTTGAATTCCTGTGATCTCTGTCCATTTTTTACCAAACTGTGTGAAGTACAACCATCCTGTATTCTGCAGTTTTCCTTCATAAGAGGTGGGATAAGGTCATATTTTTTAGATTTGGCAGGGTACTCCTGAGAGCATTAGGTTAAAACTAATGCAAAATTCAGGTCTTGATTAAAAACCCTTGATTTCTTTACTTGGCTTCATATCAACTCCACATGAAACGGCTCATTAGGCATCAGCCATCCAAGGATGGGCTAGGACGGGTGAAAAAGAGCAGTCTTTTTAAAATGATCTGCAACCAAGAGGTTGCATACTTGGCTAATTTATGTAATTTTCTGAATTTACAGCTCTTATCCTTGTTCTGGTCTTGTTTAACACAGCCACATTGTTCATGTCTTATCTTAAAGTGAATGTTTAATCTTCAGGGAAAAGACTACAGAAACATCTCACCCATGCTTCATCCTCTTTATACTGGACTGGCGCACAAAGGGTGCATCTACACTAGTAAATTAAGTCGACTTAAGCATGCTTAAGTCGACTTAATTTACTCTGCATTCACACTGGCATTTCCTTAAGTCGACTTAAGGAAATGCAAAGTCGATTTTATAAAACCTCATATAAAATTGACTTTGAAGCTTAAGTCGACTTTTTTAAGTTGACTTAAGCTGTGTAGATGCCCTAAGTCAATTTAGTCAACTTAGGGCACGGGGCAAGGGAACTTCCTTCTCGCCAGGACCGCAGCAGTCCCATGCTTCCTTCTCCCTGGGATCCACGCTCCAGCAGCCAACTGCTCAGCAGCTGGAGCACGGGTCTCCCGCTCTTCCTCCTGGCCGGGACCACTTGGGTCCCAGCTAGAAGGGTTCCCTTTTGCCCGGGACCTGAGAAGTCCTGAGCAGAAGGGAGCTGAGTGGTCCGGGGCAGAAGGGAGCTCTACACTCCCTTCTCCCCCGGACTGCTCAGGGGCTTGCTGCCCCAAGGAGATCCAGCCCCCTGGACCGAACTAGTTGACTTAGAGAGTCTAGTATAGACTCTCTAAATTGAGTGAGTGAGGCCCACTTTAAGTCGATTTAGGAGTCCTGTGTGGAATCTCTAAGTCTACTTAATAAGGTCGACTTAAAGTCGACTTATTTAAGTCAACCTAAATTCCCCAGTGTAGACATAGCCAAAGTGATTCTAAGAGTTCCAGATACAACCAGGGTAGAATTTCAAGGACCTTCTTGCAAGACCTGGCATAGAGGTCATGCTGGAGGTGAAAGGGGCATGTGGCCACAGTAGATGGTGCTGTGGAGATCTGGGCAGCATTGCTGCGCAAAAGACACCCAGGGGAAGTGTTGTAGCACAAAGCACATTTAAAGGCTAAGTTATATGGGGGATGGTTTCAGACCCTGAAGGAGTCCAGAATCAGGAAGCACAAGGATGGCTTCACACATTATTGGTCTCATGCACCAACCTCCATTGCTGGGTCTGTATCGCACCTTTTAAAAGAACAGCATAGACTTTCACCTTGTGTTTTATCTGTTAGTACAGCATTTTGCAAAATGAAGCTCTAACCCTAACCCTGATGGCAGTTCCCAAAGTCCCCAAAATTATGAATGGATGATCTTAAGTTTCAACCAGAGACAGGTCTGAACCAAATCAATGGCTCTGGAAAACCCTAACCTGAGAAAGTCCACATGTCAAGTTTGCATTTCAGGGTCTTATGCAATTTTAGCATTAAGCCACCTAACTTCATTGGGAATTTGATTGGCTAATCACTTAGATGGAGTACAAATGTGGAAGAAAAAGGTGATCCCTGTCCCAAAGAGCTTCCAGTCTATCACAAGAGCATTCTGGTCAGTATGTGGGGTTCCTAGAGACTGTCATACCACAAACAATAATCATGACAAGGTAAAATTCCCACATTAAAATATAAAGTGCCAGTTAGAGCTATTGGAAATTGTTCTGTCAAAATTTGTTTCAAAATGATTATGCTCATGAGAAAATGTGAGATAAAATTTTAGGTTTCTCAGTGAAAAATCATTGGTGCTATGTTTAAGAATACCAGGGGAAAATCCATCAGACGTGCAAATTTCCCTAGCTAAAAACATTTTCATGCATCTTCATGCATAAAAAGAGATTGATCTTGCATGTCAAAACAACTAAAAGACATTAGGAAGGTCTAAAATCATTTTGCTTAAGTGACTTGCCAGTATTCTACTAATGTGATTTTTTTAAACTTGGTCTCAAAGTTACTTTCTTAGCTTGCTAGCTTCAATGATATGTTAATTCCCTAAAGTACTGGAACTTCTTCCAGAACTTTCTAAAATGTTTGAGCTAATCAGTGTAGTAAAGAAGACACTTCTTCCTTCTTCTAGAAAGAAGGATTCATTCCTTGCTGAATAGTTCTCTTTTCCTTTGCTTGGTTCTTAAGTGCTTCAAATTGACTTGCTCCCTAGATCACCTTATTGTGATTTCATCGTTAAAGGCTGTGTCAGATGAAATTGGTCATGCTAGATAGCTGCAGCATTTCACTTCACTCAGTATTGTGCCTCCAAATGGCATAAAAAAAAATACCTACAGCTACCACAAGTGTTGCTTTCTTTTCAAAAGTGCAATGTGCTTTCTTTAACAATCTGAAAAGATAAGGTGGATGAGATAATGTCTTTTATTGGACCAACTTCTGTTGACAGATTTTGAACCTCACTCATAAGTCTTCTTAGGTCTGAGAAAAAATGTTTAGCATAGGAATTAGCATGCCCTAAAAGACTATTTAAAGAGAAGCAACTAATTAGCACGTCTGCAACCATAAGACCAAGGAGGGTTAGTGAGTTAATAGATTGTTAAAATGAGCCCCAAATGCAGTGTTTTTATTAAGTCCATATTTTTAGTGTCTAACAAAATTATGAATTTAATCCCCTAGGCTCATCTATTGACGATGTTCAGGGTTCCTTTGAGAATGAAGACTAAGGTGAGATATGGAGTGATAGTTTTGTGAAATGTGTTCACCTACAGGTGATATGATAAGGGCTTTTTGTCTTATTTTTGATATACCCATACTGTTTCATGAATAGCAGATTATGGGTAATTCCCTTATATTGCAATTTAGTGACCTTTTTCATCTGCTTAAAACACATGGAGATGACAGACTGACTTTAAGATTAATGAGTGACAGTTTAACAGCGTATTTAGAAACAAACTGTTGGAAATAATTGCAGCAAGACACACATTTTTAATTGGCATACAACTTCCTTAAGTGACATTTTGCTTTTAATTGCTAGAGAACTCAACCTTATCTTCCCTGTGTCCACCAAACAATTTCTAGATATTATGTTGTTCCAGCAAAGGCTGAGAAATGCGTAAAGCAAGTTGATAGATCTTATGCTCATGTGATTTCCTTAGCTACCATAAAAAATAGGTCTCAAATTCAGGAAAGGACTTACAAATGTGTTTGACATTAAGCATAGGCATACATTTCTTCCTGAGTAAAATTTATTGTTTGTATTATCAATAGCACCTAGAAACCTCAGTCTTGGCCTAGGATCCCAGGATGCCAGGTGCTGTACATACACACAAACACACAAAACATGGTCCCACAATGATCCTGTCTTGAACTGGAGCCTTAGTGAATGATAAATACAACAGTTAGGAGATGAGGAGGAATCCAAGTGGCCCACTTATTTCTTTAGGCACTCAGAAAATATATACTTCATGAAACTGACCTGACCTAGAGACATTTTTTCAGCCATTTCCACACACGTTCATATTGGCTGAGTTTAAAAAACAAAACAAAACAAAAAAAACAATCACAATATAACCACAGGTCTGACCTTGTCCTCTTTTCCTTTTTTTTGAGGGGGGAGGGGCAATTAGTCATATTTATTTCAATTGGACTGTTCACAAAGTGAGGGAGATATAACTCAACCAGAAGGCTAGATTCTGTTTAGAGGAGGCATGACTGACATGTTTTGCTGATGATTTTTAAGACCTTCCAGAAAGCCTGCTCTGAAAAAGCTGGGAGATATTGTCTTAGCCATTTTGAACGGCCTTTTCTTCCCTAATCTCCCTTGTGTGTATGGTCATTGCTCACCTGTAGCATAATTTGCTTTAGAAATATGTTCAGTCAAGATGTCTGGCCTTCTCAGAGGATAAGAATTAACAAGTAGTTTACTGAAAAACTGTGATAAAGGTTCCCCCCACCGCCCAACACACATCCCCTTATTCCTTAGCCCTCACTGCAGCATTTTATACAACATTACATGAAATTTCACTCTGCAGTTTGAGCCTTGGGATGGAATTATTTCCATTGCATTTAAATGGGTCCCACATTTATCTACCAAAGCATGAAGAGTGCGTTCATATAAATAGTTTCACATCATTTATGCAGAATCAAACTCTTGGAATCCCACAGGGCACAGTTTAGAGATATTTTGTTCATTCTGATTTGTATATTACTCCTGAATAATGGATTTTGCCAGCCTAATGTTAGCTTTCATGCATGGGCTGATGGACAAGCAATGTAATACAATATTTTGATAAATCGTACATTTACTAACACTGTTCTATCCTTGCTGGAATCAGCCAAAACAGCCACAACTCATTTCATCTGAATGGATGGAAAGCCCAGGTTGTCATGACAGCTACTTAACCCTAATTGACTTCAGGCCTTAGGTCTAACCTCACTTAAACTGGGGCCAATCTGAAGTAACTTCAGCAGTGCAAGTAGAATTAACTTGAGTAAAACTGGTGTGAGCTCACAACCAATTCAAGTTTCTAACATGCATGGGCCCAGTTCTCCACTGCTTTGCCCCTGTGTAGACATTTAGACTTGGAACTTCTTACCATAGTTTGACAGCCTGGTCTATCTGACAAACCAGGGAATGGAAAACAAATGATTAATCCAAGCTCTAACACCACCGTTCTCAATAGCTGTTGTCAAGTCTTATAAGCCAACATTTTCAAACATCGGTACCTACTTTATAAGACACTTATGCTTATTAAGCAATTCATATTTATAAAATATCAGAACCTAATAGAGAAGAGTTCCATGAACTGCTCCCAGCCCACAGGAACACATGTTACTTGCTAAACTTTTCTAAGCATTAGCAATGGAAAACACAGCTCAGGAAAAGCTACTAAGACCACTTATTTGTTCAGAATCAAGGAGAGGAAACCTAAAGTTTCTACCACACACATTATCAAGACTTCTATAATTAGGGGTATTATTTTCTGTTATGGTCCCACTCATTTTTTTTTAAATCAACATCAAAATATTGAAAGCATAGACTTCCCTCAAAGAGCTCATGATCTAAGACGACAAACAACAAATAAAAATAGTCCAGAAAAAGAGTCAGACAGACACATAATCTCATTTAATGTGCTGAAAATATCACCTAACTACAATTCATCTAGGATTTCTCTCTCTCTCTCTCTCCTTTTTTTTTTTTTTTTTTTTTAAACAAACACACCTTGGGATAGAAGCAGGTTTGGAGAAAGGTTTTGAAAAAAAATAAAAGGAGAGAATAGATCAAGAAAAGGGGATGCATTTGCCTGTATCATAGGAGCACAAATAAACCACAGGATCAACAACAACAAAAACCTCAAGACTGGAGAATCAGAGACCATGGGAGTGGGTTACAAGAAAAGATTGGAATAGGAAAAACAGTAGCTTTTCCAGAAACTAAACTTACCATGAAGCAGGCTTTAGGTAGTTTCCATCTTCCACAGACTAAGCTATAGCCCAACTTGTCTTACTCACTAACAAACAAAGAGAGTAGAGCCCTGCTTATTAGCATCCCTTATCACAGCATCCTGGGAGTGGGAGGACCCTACACAACACAGGTTTTTACAATTCACTGGGTATAAGGAAAGGAAGAAATAGGGGAAAATAAACTACTGAAGGAGTGCTCTGGATGGTAGTGCTGAGCTATAGGACATTGACTGAGTGAGGAGAGGCTATACCTTGCAAAGAATTCTGAATTTGGGCCTTTAGGAATATTTGTCTATGTTAAGAGGCTGTGAGTTCCTCAGAATGGAGAAGACTTCAAATACCCTTGTGACCCACTGAAAGCTTATGAGAAAAGAGCAATTGCTAGTGAAATAAATACCTTTGTATTGTCTTTCAAATCATCCTAGGTCATTAATGATTACCTTGTGTCAGAGACCACTGGAACTAAGTAGTGAAGAGGCAGTTAATCTTGGGAAATGTCCAAAACAATAATCTGATGAGACTTTTTAAGGCTTTTTAAAGTTTTCTGCACCACTCTGGGTAGAGTAATCGAAGTGGACAAATGTCCTTTATGGTGGAAGGTGGAAAAATGACTCACAAATTCATCTAAAAATGCTAACCTGGGCTATGAATTCTGAAACTTCGTAGCCTGAGCTGTATGGGCCAGAATCAGTAAACATAATGCAGCTTCTTTTAGAGAGAAAAAGCCATAAAGTGTTACCCTAGCCCTTAAAGTTCTCCGGAGGACAGTTGACCAGAGGGTGGTAATTCTGTTGTGCAGCAACCTTGGAGAGTTTTGTTTTTCTTTTTTTCCCACCCTGTTGCGGTGAAAACAAAATCTTTCAAATATTTATTTATTTATTAAATGGAATTATCAAAATATCCAGTTCAGGACTGAAACCTGAGCTCTTTAGGCTGGGAAGAAGAATACGGTATGTGTAAGCCGGTGCTTAGTGAAATAATCAGGGTTGCAGACCCAGCTTTGGCTCTCTGATCTGCCTAATTTAAGGATTTTCATCAGACAGCTCTGAACTTGGTAGACTAGTGACTTGAGCTTAGGTTCCCTACATTTGATGTAGTCCCCTAGCAGCCATGCTACACATGTGAGAGAACATCTGCCTTTTTTCTTTGGCCCTTTGACAAAAACTTAATAGAAAACATTGAACCTCTTTGATGAAAGAGTGCATGATTTTTTTAATGTTCTTACCATGTCTGGCCCCGAGATGGTGAAATATCACAATTGCTATTTTGTTTCCCTAATGTTCAATTATTATTACACTTTGCAGTTTGTTGTTTACTGAAAGTGGTTTAACTGCCCCTTTGAGAGTAATTTAAACTGCAGGGACCATGTTTGCTTTTGAAAGCATACCACAGCAGAACATACCACATATCAACTTACTCCTTCACTGAATTGGCTGATTGCTCCCAGGCAACAGCAAAGAATTATTTAAGTGTTTCCGAAATTATGTATTCACAAATGTATATCAGGGTGAGATCCATGTAATAAATTACAAAGCCATCTGATAAATAACACAATTGTTTTTAGAACTAATCAAGGAATGGGATCACGTTTCAGATGGAACTTAGAAATGTCATTCCTTAATAAAATGTTTAAACCTCACACAAAGTGAAAAATTCTGATGGGTTTAAACTAAAATCTGTTCAGAAGAAAAAGGATTGACATTTTCCTTCAGAAAAAAAATGAAATTTCAATTCTATTTGGTACGTTGACATTTCAGCCCTGAAGAAGTAGTGTAATTGTGGCTCGTTGGAGCTTGGTTTTTAAGTGTGTTGTTAGGTTGGGTAAGGAAAGAGAAGAAACATTGTCTTGAAGATACCCACACTCCTCCCTAAGATCATACTTTCCATAAAGAAATATTTCCTGAGGTCCTGTTTTTTTAGGTAGAAAGATATGAAGAATGGTAGCAGGAAGACTTTTTAATAAAATCTTGTAAATAATTTTACTTTTAATGAAGACAGTTGAAACAAAATTAGAGACATCATTAAGAACAGTCATACTGGGTGAGTCCAGTGGTCCATCTAGCCTAGTATCCTGTCTTCCCATGGTGGCCAATGCCAGACAGTTCAGAAGGAATGAGGAGAACAGGTAATCATAAAGGGTACATCTACACTTACAAATTAAGTCAACTTAAGGAGGCTTAAGTCAACTTAATTTATTCTGCATCTACACTGGACTGCTCCTTAACTCGAATTAAGGAAAAGTTAGTTCGAATTAATAACATCTCATTTTAATTCGAACTAATGCTTAAATCGACTTAAGCCAGTGGAGACGCGGAGTAGTGCCTAGGTGGACCTTTTTAAGTCGACTTAAAATGTTACGTCGACTTAATAAGGTCGAAAAGGGGCCACATCTACACTAGAGAAAGTTAAGTCCACTTCTGTTAAGTCGACTTAATAAGGTCCACTTTCAGTCGACTTAAAGTCGACCTTAAGTCGACTTTATAAAGTCAACTTAAATTTTCAAGTGTAGACATAGTCAAAGTTATTCATCTCATTGCCTGTTTCTAGCTTCACTGAAACCAATAGCATTATCCTTCTAAAAATACAAGCCTGGTCCACTAGACAGGCACTAAATAGGAGTCAGAAAACATGGAATTTTTTAATAGCTCTGCCACTGACTTCCCATCACACCTTTGGTAAATCACTTTTTGTTTGTTTGTTTTCCTGTTCTCCCCTTACCTTCTGTCTATCTAGTCTATTAGAACTGTAAAGTCTTTCAGGCATGATGTTTCATTAGGTTTCCAGCCTCTGTATAGATTTGCATCAATATATTTCCTTGGGTATGACCAGAACCTAAGTTTCTCTTCATATTGTCTCCTCAGTGAGTAGCAGCCTGTGGAATTCTCTCTCCTTGGCTGCATCTACACTTGTAAATTAAGTCGACTTAAGCTTGCTTAAGTCGACTTAATTTAGCCTGCGTCTACACTACAGTTTTCTTAAGTCAACTTAAGCAGCTTGCTTAAGTCGACTTAAGGAAAATAAAGTCGACTTAAGGAAAATGAAGTCAATTTTATTAAACCTCAAATTAATTCGACCTAAGACTTAACTCGACTCCCAAGAGTCAACTTAAGCCAGTGTAGATGTGGGGTAGCCCTCCACGCTGGGGTGGCACAGCGGGAGCCTGGCATGCCCCCCCAGGGCAGGGCAGCACCCTGCCCACCCCCCTATGCCCTGCCAGGGTCCCTGTCCCTCTTTGCCCCATTGTAAATATGTACAATGGGGCAAAAGGCTGAGCCCCCTGGCACTGGGCAAGGGGTGCCCCTCTGCCCCTGTGGACCTGCCCTAGGTCCCCCTAGGCCCTAGAAGTCGACCTAGGCATCCAGTGTGTATGCTCTAGGTCAACTTTGTAAGTTCCCCCCAAAATCGACTTAAAATTTAAGTGTAGATTCACTAAGTCAACTTAACTAAGTTGACTTAAAGTTGACTTAGTTAAGTCGACTTAGTTAAAGCCGACTTAAATTTCCAAGTGTAGACATAGCCCTTGTGACCTGCAACTGCAGTTGATCACTATTCATTTGGAAAAGTTGTCATCTGAAAGTCAATCCCATCTCTGAAACAGATTTTTCCATCAGTGTCATCTGAGCACCTGAAAATAACAGTAGCTGATATCTCTCCTGGCTGCTGCACAAGTTCTGCAGGTGGCTGGGAATCTGCCCATGGGCACAGTGCTGTTAGATGTCATTTTTATTCTCTTCACCTCAGATCATAATGAATTTGTTCCAGTTATATGTAAATAAAGGTCCCAGAGCAACTCTCATGTCAGTTTTTTCTGGTCTTCCCAAGTCTAGCATTTTGATGTTTGACTTTTTCACATTCAAAGATAAAGCAGTTTAAAAAGGAGGCACAGATATGGTTTGTGAGGGACAGTGACAACTGATTCCATACTTGTTATCTTCCTTAATTATCACTTCAACCATTTTGGGAGACAAATTACAATAGCTCTGCCCCCATAAAAAAGTGTAAGCTGGTTTCATGATGTGACATTGATAGGAATATGTTTTAACCCTGTCCTCAGACTCCCCTTGAGAACATTTCACTAATTGCCCAGAAGTCAAGTTCACCGGGGCAAAGATGCTTTTTGCATGACTTCACAAGATTGAATGAATTGCACACTAACGACTGAGTAGGATTTAGATTAATTGGATATTTAATTCCTAGTCCTCATTCCAGTAGTGGAAATGCATTTGAAATATGTAATAAGGACAGCTATGTTGTTACTGGCCCATTCTGACATGGTTGAAGCTGTAGTGTTGATGGAATGTTACACCAGAACAAGGTATCGCTTGGTTAAAGTAATGAATAACCGTTTTAAGGTAGCTGAGAATAAATAAAAGGAAGGAAGATTGCTCTATGAATGAGCACACTGGTATTTTCTACTGGAGGAAGTCATAGATTACAAAGCCAGAAGGGACCATTATGGTCAACTAGTCCGACCTTCTGTATAATGCAGGCCACAAAATCTTCTCTAGAATAATACCTAGAGCAGTTCTTTTAGGGGAAAATAATCCATTTTTTATTTAAAAATGGTCAGTGATGGAGAATCCGCCATGCCTCTTGTTAAATTGTACCCATGGTTAATGATTTTCACCATTATAAAAGTATGCCTTATTTCCAATCTGAATTTGTTTAGCTTCAGCTTCCAGCCATTGCATTGTGTGGTACCTTTCTTTGCTGGATTGAAGAACCCAGAATTACGACTGCATTCTGAAAGGGACTGAGAACCTTATGATCATGCAACAGCTGTAATTATGAAAGATAAAATGGGATCAAGATTATTATAGGGGAGATGGTAGCAGATGCTATGATTTTTTGACTGAAAAATCTCACTGTTAAACCCCGTTTTCAGTTTTTCACAGTTTCACAACAGCCTCAGTGCTGGCACTTCCTAATGTTTGAGTGATTGACTTTGCAACCACACAATTCTTTTTACTGTTTTTTTTCTTTTAAATGTAGTTAACTCTATGTTGCCAACAAAGAGCAAGGTGCTCTCTAGACACATATGTTGATGGTTGCATCTTTGAATTACAGAAATACAAATAGGGCCAAATCATTTCTTTGCTTGCTCACCCATGACAACTCTTTACTTGCCTGTGCGCGCCACTGAGATCCATAGGAATTGGAGGTGCTCGATTTCCCTGTCTCAAAAAGGTGATGTGTCTGTGAGGTGTGTAAATGAAGACCACTGTAGAAGTGCAAAGTACTGTCAGTATATTTTAACAACAGGATTTGAAAGTTGCCTTTACATACTTATTCATACACATACACACAAGTAAGGTCTGACACCCTTTCTTATGCTGAGTAGTAGTTTACTCTGCAAGAATATTCCTAATGATACAGTGGGGAAAAAGACATCTTATACTTAAGGATCTTGTCTGCTGACAGAGTGCTGAGATCTGACAAGTGGTTCACTTTATCCTCAGTTAGTTCCCCTGCTCTCCACTAATGGCTGGGTGAATAATTTTCTAATCAGGAAGAGCTGCTGGGGAGAGGAGGAACTGCCAAGAAAGCAGTAGCACAGGGAGGGGAAAGGTAAGGGCTAGCTGCACCTGGAATGAAGGTGCTCTCCAGGAGTGGAGACCATCTTTTCTCCTAAGGCACTAGAAAAGAAGGGCTGAAAGAAGTAGAAGTTGAAACAAATGTACTGGTATTGGTGGATGGCTTTAGAATAAATACAACCTGTACACATATTGAAAGCGAGTCTGAACAGTTCCTGGGGCATCAGAGGATGGAGAGAGAGAGAGTAGTCTCCTCACAACTCTCTAACAGGATGCAGGAACCATGGGTTTTGTTCCTGGTTCATCTGCAAGCTAATTTCATGGGTTTGGATAATCAAAAAGGCCCAGATACTCACATTTAGACTCCAAACTTTCCTTGAAATCAATGGAAATTGGGAGCATCTATACTATGGAGGATCTGGGCCTTATGCTCTGTGCCTCAGTGTCCCCATCTGTAAAGTGGGAATTACAATATTTCATTATTGATTTAAATTGTAAGCCTTTGGGCTGGGGACGGTCTCTTGCTAGATGTGTATGCAGTGCCCCACACTATCGGGTTATCATTACTATAATACAAATAATCTGATAAAAAAATCAGATTTCTTGCAAAAAGGGTACTGAAGGAAGAAAGCAGTACTGAACACAAGGGGGGTTAATCAACACAGATGTTAAACTAGCAATATGTTTCAGGGTATCTCTATGAGCACCTAGCTTGTGATTATCTGAGATACAATTGGATACTGAAAAAAAAATGACGATAGCACATAGCTCTATCAATAACTGTATTTCAGGGATAATTCTGGGGCTCTTAATTAGGTGTTCACACTGTGGAATCCATAAGAGGTGTGTCGGGGGCCACGCCCTTCCCCGTGCCCCCAAATGGGGAAAGTCTGGGGGGGCACAAACAGGAAGGGTGCCTCCGCAAATTTACAAACTCAGTGCGCTCCTTTTGGGCTCAGGACAAGGTGGCCTAGAGGCCTCAGAGACAGTTCGCCAGCCCTTGGGTTCAGGGCAGTGTGCAATCTCCACAGGGGATGGTACCCAGGTGTGTGGGGGGGGAGGTCAGGCCCTCCCATTCCACTGAGCCCCAGCCCAGGGCCCTATCAGTGCTGGGATTATGACACCAAGTCAGCAGGGATCCAGACTGCAACACCTGACCTGCAGCCAAACTTCCCTGGCTTCACAACCCGGGCCTCTGGGCTACTTCCTACCTGAGTAGGTATCCGTCCCTTGGCAAGCCCTTGTTCCAGGCCTTCTTACTTCCCACAGGGGCTGCTGACTGCTGCTCAGAAGGATCCTGGGTTCTAAAGGCTGGAGTCAATGCCTGGGGGTCAGTCTCCTGCTGGCCAACACAGGACATCTGCTCCGGGTGGCTCCTTTCAAGGATTCCCTCACTCACTGCCTGCAGTGGATGACCCTCTGGTGCAGGAGCTGCCTGCAGAAGTCCTTCCTCCCCACCAGGCAGCCCAGACTGAGCTGGGCTACTCCCTTTTATATTGGGGTAGTAGCCCGAGCATGCCCAGCAGGGCTTGAGGGCCGGGGCTTCCGCCGCCCACAGAGTCTGTTTGGCTCCTTCAGAGCAAGGTAAATTCACCCTGTCACAAGGTGCCAATGTGAAACTTTCATGCTGGTGTCAAATTGTAGTGTCTTCTAAACAGAGAAATATATGGGCTTGGCAAAATTCAATGATCATTTTGTAATATTGACAGATATCAATGTTTATTTTAATATAGTTTTCTGATTTTTCTTAATGTAAATGTTCAGAGCTGCAGAAACCTATGGGGAGGCATCTGACAATTGTTTAATGACAATAGATGCTAAGATTAAAAAAATTAATGCTTTAAACTTATTAAAATATAAATTGTCAACATGTGCAAAGTAGGGGTGTAAATATGGGTTACGAAATGTATCCATTTCAATTATGAAAATTGTATTGATTAGCCATTTAATGAATATAATTTTGTGTCTCCTCTGCCGCTTCAGTCCCTAGGTAGTGCCCCAGCCCAGGTTCATTGGGGAATCCCCTCTTGGGCCTGTGCTCCCCAGTGTTCTGGAGAAGGGCTACTATATAGCACCTGGCCCAGGGCCTTGGCCTCCCTGGGCAGTCAATCCAGCACAGCTGCCTCCACCATGGCTCATTGCCAGATGCCATCACCGGGAGACCAACAGTCTGTGCAGCTGGTTAACCCCCACACCTCTGGTTAATGAATAAGTATTAGTCTTCTCTATGGCTATGTCTACACTTGCACTTTTAAGTCGACTTAGTGTGCCTTCACTTAAAATTAAAGTCGACTTAAAGGGGAACTTACAAAGTCGACCTAGAGCGTCCACACTGGATGCTCTAGGTCGACTTTGTGGGGCTAAGGGGACGTTGGGCAGGTCCACGGTGGCGGAGGGGAGCACCCTCTGTGTACAATGGGGCAAAGGCGAACAGGGACCCTGGCAGGGCAGAGCCCTGTGTGTGACACTGTCTGGATTTAGGGAAGCATTTATGATATTATTTTCTATGGATATCTCATAAATGCTATAATCCATAGGAACTATGTCATGTTTGGTATCAATAGAAAGGTAGTAATTTGCTGGGAATGATTATATAGTTTATGTCTAGGAATTCTATTTTGATTAGAAGTTAAGAATTTGATGTTATATCCATACTTTAACTTGTGTCATTCTGGAGAAATGTCTTAGACGGGAGGGTGTGAACAACCATTGTCTCCTTAATGTTTAGGAATTTTCCAGGTAGAATGGTCCCAGGGAGTAAACTGATGAGCCATTGAGGACATAAAGAATATAACCATTGTATCCTTAATGGCTCATCAGTTTACTCCCTGGAACCATATCACCTACAATTAATTTAATGACATATCATACTACAATTAATTTAACGACAGTGGCAATTTATAAATAGTAACAATTTATTTAGATGGGTGGTAAACTTACTGCAAATGTGAAAATATTGAAAAACTGGGCGCTGATCCAAAAAAGGTTGAAGACCACTAGTCTAGTCCATTAATGCAGCCCTTCCATCTCTCCCTTCTACAGTGGAAATACTTCTGGCTGCGTCTACACTTGTAAATTAAGTCGACTTAAGCTTGCTTAAGTCGACTTAATTTACCCTGCATCTACACTACAGTTTCCTTAAGTCGACTTAATTTACCCTGCATCTACACTACAGTTTCCTTAAGTCGACTTAAGCACCACCTTGCCCCTATGCCCTGCCAGGGTCCCTTTCCCCCTTTAACCTATTGGACCTATGTACAATGGGGCAAAGGCTGAGACCCCTGGCATTGGGCAAGGGGTGCCCCCCTGCCCCCGTGGTCCTCCCCTAGGTCCCTCTAAGTCCCTAGAAGTTGACCTAGGCATCCAGTGCGGATGCTTTAGGTCGACTTTCTAAGTTCCCCTTTAAGTCGACTTTACTTTTAAGTGTAGACATACTAAGTCAACTTAACTAAGTCAACTTAAAGTCAACTTAAATTAACAAGTTTAGACATAGCATTTGAGACTATGTGTTTAGTGAAGTATGCAGAAGAGTAAGTATTCCCTGAGAATTCCTTCTTTAAACCAAAATTAAGTTTAACATGGCTTTCCCGTCAGCCAGAGATTCCCTTGTGTTTCTCCTAGTAGATAGATAATTTATTCACCAGTCCCCATCTTTCCCTTTGAAGAAAAATTCAGGATGGCTAAAGGAAAGGACGGCAGGGGGTGGGGGGGTGGAGGTGTGTGTCTTGTGGTGAGGATGCTATTCTAGAAGTTGTGATGTTGGCTTTCAATTCCCTGATCTTTCATGGACTTCCTGTGTATCCTTGAGTAAGTTTTTCTATGCCTAGGTTCTCCATTTGTAAAATCAAAACAAAAGCACTTCATTGCCTCACATGGATGGTTTGAGTACAAATAGGGTAAATATTATGAGGTGCTGAGATACAGCTGTAATGGGGATCTTATGAGTGCCTAAGACAGACAGTTCACCTGCCCTGATTGGTTCATAATAGGCTTGGATGATTCTCAAAGGAGTAACACTGTAAAAAACTGAAACCTACATCAGGTATCTCAAAGGATAGAGATGTAGGCATTGCAGTGCTGAGCATCTCAGCTCATAACTGTGATGTGCCGAGAAAAGCATAGGGAGACCACTGTAATCCACAAAGCTGAGTGAGGTGCCTCGTCGCCCTGCACAATGAATGGGAAGAGACTAGTGTGGCAGATTTGGGAATTTCCTGTAATCCCCCTGAAACACCTTATTTAATTCCATTTGCTCATTATCGTGGGCTGGGATTGTTTGTAACCTCTCCAGGGGAAAGATATGATGAATATTGCAATCCCAGCCAGCATTTTGGTGTCCATTGTTGTAAGCGGATGGTTTATGTGTGATAATATTTGTGCCATGGGCGGAAGGGCTACCACCTCACCTTCAGGAACTAAAAACTGTGAGTAAGGGAAATCATCCAGATTTTAATCCCCCCCTTCCAGCCTGCCCTGCCACTCCAGAGATGTACAATGTCCTGGGGAAACTCACATATACTAGTACACACTGGATTCTTCAAAGACCCAGAAACAAGAAACAACTTTTGGACAAATAGCCTGAATTTAAACTCTCAGGTTCTTCTTTCTGATCTAGCAAATGGAAAAGACTTTCTGTGTAAAGAGAGGAGGCCAGGCACAATCCTTACAGAAAAAGTTGACCTACTAAGGTCTCATAAAAATGAGGAGTAACTTCTAGTGAGCTTTTTCGTATGTATGCAAATTTTAATTTATTTTAATATATTGGCTCTATAATGCTATCACCTTACAAATTAATGTGCTTGCTTAAAAAAAGCTGTGTGGTGATGTATACCTGCAGGCAATACCCTGGTCATAGCCTCTGGAGATACAACAAAACATGGACACTGGTCTAGGTACCTGGCTTTCTGGAAACATCACAGTGTAAGTAAGTAACTGCAGCCTATACAACCCCAATCGAGGGAGAGAGATTCAGGACACTGCCCAAGAGAGATGTTGAGGAACCAAGGGCCTAAAGTGATTGCCCCTGGCAGGGTGGGAACACAAATGCAGTTGCTCTGAACTGTGACAAGAGGCATCTAAGAATATGATCCACAAAAGCCAGCATAGAAGGTTGGGAGCTGCCTACATTAGCCAGTGGGAAATGCTGATGAAGGTTATAGGCTAAGTCCCACCCTCTTAGGCACCTAGCTACGTTTGATGATTCACAAATGGGAACCTACTGCTTGGAGTCAGGCATGCTGGATGCATAAAGGTGTTTCTTGATGGAATCAGTGGGATGCCTGCCCTGTTTCACACCAAACGGCCGGTGAGACTGTGCAGCCGACCTTGTATCTTTTAGCTTTGTGTCTAGATCACATGGAACATGGGACAGCCAAGTACAGTTTCCCCTCTGACTCAGAGGAGAGAGACAGGAGTTTCCTGTGTTTCCAGGGAGTTCTCCCATCATTGAGATGGGGGAGCGGAGGGACACTCCCTGAGTCTCTCCAGTTGAATGTGTTCTTGTATCTATAGATTATGTATAGACTATATGGATTCCCTAGGAATTCCCAGTTGTCACTTTGAGGGTTGACACGTTCTTGTCTCAAGATCAAGCCGAGTATTGTTAAAATTTCTATTCCTATATGATTGGGAACTCCAAAGTTTCCATCACAACACTGTGGATTAATAATGAAAGTAACTGGAGAAGGCAGAGACTGGACCAAGGGCCTTCCACCTCCTAGATGAGTGTCCCCTTACTGGATAACAGAATTTCTCTCATCCTCCCTCCACAGAGCCAATGGCTATGTCTATACTTGCAAGTTAGGTCGACTTAGGGAGGCTTAAGTCGACCTAACTTAGTCCCTGTTCACACAAGGCTTTCATTAAGTTGACTTAAGAAATTCCTTAACTTGACTTAATGAAAGCTTAGGTCGACTTAATAAGAACCACTGGTTAGGTCGACCTAACCTTAAGTTGACTCTTTAGGTCTACCTAAGCATTGCGTGGACACTTAAGTCCACTTTATTAGGTCAACCTAAGGGCATTTAGGTCGACTTAATAAGTCCCCGTTCAGGGAACCCACTTTGTTAAGTCTACCTAACTTTTTGTAGTGTTGACATAGTCAATGACTGCTTAATTATTTACTCACAGTGGAACAGTCATTGGGCCAGCGAGAATGACTTCTTTTTTTGAGAAGTGTTATGTGAGAGCTAATTATTTTTTAATTGTTATTGTATTATAGGACTGGCAATGAGTTTATCTCAGCCTCTAGACCATTTTTTTATAGAATTTTTCACCTGTCCGTAGCCAGGCTTCCAATTTGATTATGTAAATTATGCTATTATCATTACTATTTGTATTACTAAGTAAAAAATGGGAAAATAGCACAAAATTTTGTGCTATTTCAGAAAAACTAATCAATTTCTTTATTTGCCCAGCTATTCCCACTGAGATAGTAATCTTTCTCACAACAGAAAAATCTCTAAGGAGCAGTGGTCTGTTATACAATATTCTGTGATATTAGCTTGGAAATGGCTCATTAATTCAAATAGAGCTACTTTATTTTAAAACTACATTAACTAAAAGATACTACAGGGAGCTTGACTGGGTGAACCCCATGGTTCCCATGACCTCTTGTGAAATAGTAGAGAAATATTATTATGTAGGAATTATTTTCTTATACTTTATTGAAAAAAAAAAATCTTTTAACCAAGTTCTGGAGGAACTAAGCAAGGTTAGTATTGTGTCTCAGGTTACTGGGGCCATTGGGGGTTTCCATAGTGATAAATGGGAGGGTTGTTAAATACTTTGGTAAACCTGTGTGTCTCCTGGAAGTCCTTGCCAGACATGCTGAATAAAGCCCAATAAGGGAACTCAGAAGCCTGTTATGTCTATTGATCATTATTTAATCTTAATACATGACACTGGCGACAAAGGTGGGATGTCTGTGTGTGGTCCCAAAATCGATGGTAGGGATCGATGGTCAGTGAGGACACCAAAAACAATTCCCAGTGCCTCATGTTCAATTTAGGCATAATTAGTCTCTGCCTTGCGTGAAGCAAAAGCGATGGGTCTTTCTTTTCCTGAAGGCATAATGTGGGACAGGACGGCCCCAACTCTGTAAGGGGAGGCGTCGCAGGCTAGCTGTAGAGGTAAGGATGGATCAAAGTGTGTCAGAACCCTTGAATTAGTCAGTGTGAGTTTAGCCTTGTTGAATGCAACGTCACAGGCTTCAGTCCAGTTCCAGTTCCTGTTTAACCTAAGGAATTCATGTAAGGGTTTCAGAAGCGTTGCTAACTGTGGAATAAACTTGCCATAATAGTTCAGTAACCCTAAAAAAGAGCGAAGCTGGCTCACATTCTGAGGTTGTGGCGCCTCCACAATTGCCTTCACCTTGGCCAGAGACTTATGAAGGCCAGCAGCATCAATTATATGTCCCAAATATTCAACAGAGGGCCAAAAAAAATTCACATTTGTCTCAGTGAATGCGTAGGTCGTATTCCTCCAATCTTTGTAGAGTAGCTCATAAGTTCATAAGGTGCTTCCCTTCATTCTTGCTGGTGACCAAGATATTGTCAAGATAGCATGGTACTCCAGATAAGCCACTCAAGATCTGGTCCATGGCCCTCTGGAACAAGGCTGGGGCTGAAGTAATCCCAAAAGGCAAGCGACAGTATCTGTACAGCCCCTCATGTGTTACAATAGTCAACAACTCTTGAGATTCTTCTTCAATATGCATCTGTAAATACGCTTGCCTCAAATCACACTTGCTGAATTTTTGTCCCCCAGCCAAACCCATGAATAGGTCCTTGATGCAGGGAAAGGGGTATTGTTCTGCATGTAACACTAGGTTAACAGTGACTTTTAAATCTCCACAAATCCGAATGGAGCCATCTTTTTTCACTATTGGGATGATTGGTGTTGTCCACTGGCTGTGAGTAACTGGCACTAAGGCTCCCTCCTTGACAAGTCGCTCCAAATCTGCTTTAGCCTTGGACCTGATGGCAAATGGCACTGGTCTGGCCTTCAAACATTTCAGTTGGCAGTCAGGTTTAATATTTAACTTCACAGTGATTCTCTTTATGCTGCCTAAGTCCTCTCCGAAAACAGCAGCATGTTTTGCTAGTATCGTTGCCAGGTTTATTTCTTCTTTAGTCAATTGATGCACTTCTGCCCAATTGAGTTGGATCTTCCTAATCCAAGACCTTCCCACTAAGGCTGGGTAATTGCCTTTCATCACAAACAGTGGTAGCTTTGCTGACTGTCCATTGAGCTCTACTTTCACATCAATAGTATCCAACAGGGGTACAGCCTCTACTGTGTACGTTTTCAAAACAACTATAATCTGTTTAAGTGACAGATGTCTAAAGTCCTTCTTATACACAATGTTGGAAACTAATGAAACAGCTGCACCAGTGTCCAGTTCCATGCATACAGGTTTGCCATCCGCCAGCGGCGTCACCCAGAATTTGTGTGGGCCAGCTGTTATAAACAAAATATGAAGGCTATGTCTATACTTACAAAAGTTAGTTCAAATTAGTTAATTCGAACTAATTTTAGTTAGCTTAATTCGAACTAGCTTAGTTAACTTAATTCGAACTAGCATGGCCCCACTAGAATGCTAGTTCGAACTAGCCATGTCCATGCAGGGCTCTTGCTTAGTTCGAATTAGTCAGTTGCATGAAGGTCAATCTGCCGATTAGTTCAAACTAATATGGCCACATTGACTTAATTTGAACTAACTATTTCGAATTAAGGGTTAGTTAGAACTAAGCAATCAAATTTATTAGTTCAAATTAAGGAAACCCTTAATTCGTACTAATGAAAGCCTAGTGTGTCCAAGGCTTAAGTTAGTTCGAATTATGCTTCCTTAATTCGAGCTAACTTGCAAGTGTAGACATAGCCGAAGTGACTCTTCCTCTTCAAAATGGGTGTCGCCATAATCACCTTCAGCCTGTTCTACTGCATGTAGAATTTTCTTCTTGTTCCATCGGACCACCTGCTCATTGTTCCCCGCTCTGTCTTTTTTGCTTGGCTCAGCCTCTTCGTTTGCAGGCATGTTCGATGTTTCCTTTCTTGCCACCTCATTGACACAGTAGTTCCTTACACCAGCACTCTGATGCATGATGACCCATTTTTCCACACTGGTTACATTCCCGCCTTTCCCGGGGCAGAGTGGTAGGTTCTTTGGATATCTTAATCATCCCTGCATTCGCCTTGATTAGTTGCATTTCTTGGGTGGCCGTTCCATAGAGGAATGGCTTTCAATGACAATGGCTTTCTGCAAGGTAAGCTGAGCTTTGGTTAGCAGGCGTTTCATTGTTGATTCTCAGTGCAGGCCACACATTAGCCTGTCATGTAGCATTTCATCCAACATGTTCTTGAAATTGCAGTGTTCCGCCAGCTCCCTTAAAGCTGCTATGAACTGTGCAATGGATTCAGCTTCACCTTGATTCCTGTGATAGAACCAGTATCTCTCTGCTATTACCAATGGTTTTGAGGAAAAATGTGCTCCTAGAACTTCCACAAGATCATCATACGATTTTGTCTCAGGTTTCTCCAGATAAAGCAAATTACATAGCAAATTATAGGTCTTAGCACCTATAATGGTCAAGGAAACAGGTACCTTCTTTTCATCACATATATTATTCGCTACCACAAAGTTCTGAAAGCGTGCTATATACAATTTCCAACTTGAGGCAGTAGAATCAAAATTTTCAGGAAAACCAGTGAATGAAGACATGGTTGAACCAGTAAGTGGAACTATTGTTCCCTCGTGCGGTTGTTTATCTGCTGTCCCTTGGCTTCACCAAACAATAGATCAGATTTCAACTCCAGTCATCCCTCTCCAGGCACATAGCACAGGCATGCAAACAGTGAGAAAAAAAAAATCATTCTTACATAGCTTAGGATTTCCTGCATTCACAAGATGTTATCTCATCATCCCACCTTCGTCATCAGTGTCAGGTATTAAGATTAAATAATGATCAATAGACATAACAGGCTTCAGAGTTGCCTTATTGGGCTTTATTCAGAATGTCTGGCAAGGACTGCCAGCAGGAACACAGGTTTACCAGAGTATTTAACAACCCACCCATTTATCACTATGGAACCCCCCCAACGGCTCCAATAACCTGAGACATCACAGTTAGGCCTGATGCAAATTCAACTGAAGTCAGTGGAAAAAGGATCCCATTGGTTTTAATGAGTTTGATTAGTCCCTTTATAAAGAAATGATTTTCTTTCTACAAGATCTGCTCTACTTCAACTAGAAGGTCTGGGCTTGATGCAGGAATCACAGGGTGAAACTCTACTGTGTGTTGTAGCCTGATCTATAGATTATGTATTGATTATACTGAATACTTAGTTATCACTTTGTGGATTTACAGATTCTTGTCCCAAAATCAGGCTCAATATTCTTAAAAATTACTACATAGTTGTGGGAACCCTGATGTGTACAATTTCATCACTCACTTTCTTCTTTATTTCCAAATAATTTATTAGTACATTTAGCATAGTCACAAAAGCTCTAACTCGGTAAAGCATATAGGGTGCATCTACACTTATAATTTAGGTCGACTTAAGGAGGGTTAAATCTACCTAACCTATTCCGTGTCCACATTGGGCTTTCCTTAAGTCGACCTAAGCATTTCCTACTATATGAGTAGGATGATATGCACATTAAATAGCAACTTGCTTTCCTTTTTATTAATATATTAATATGTTCTAAAATATATAGTAAAACCCAATTGAAAATTGGTTGTAATAAGCATTCGTGGACTTTCCAGCAAGAATGTTGTGAAAATAATTTTAATCTCAGGGATGCAATTGTTCCTGAGAAGTTGGGTAAAAAAAAAGAACAGGGAAGTTAAGAATTCTAAACAAACACTAGATTCTCAGGGCTGAATCAATTTCAGGAGAGGGGAAGGTTCTGCAGAAATTAATTCATTTAATTAAACCTGGAAAACAAGTCCTGCTAACTGACAAGCCCAGTGGAGGTCACTCTCCAAAATAAGTTATTTGGCAAGCTGGATATAAATGCTTCACCATTCTGAAATGTGGAGCTGCCTAAAAGACAGTTCTGAAGTAAACTATTAGATATTGTAGTCAAGCTGACATTCCCTTGGTTTTTTGTAAGCAGATATGACCTATAGAATTTTAGTTAATGTTGGTACATTAGATATGTGAGCTTGGAATTCAAGCATAGGGGTTACTTTATGATCTCTTGGCATTTTGGTGAAGTCTGATAAAGAGTTGCAAAGTCTTAGTGACTTATTTTACCCTCTGAATCGTCTTTTTTAAAAAAAATAAAAGTGCAATTATTTTTAATAATTCAGCCAGTCTGTGACATTTATTTTAGTATTATAGAACCTTGAAGGAGGTCACAGAACCAATATTGTTACAAGCTATGGCACCATCCATATTTAAATAAAAATATTATTACATTTTGAAGGACTTTTTATAGGAGTGAGATAAATTGGCTAAGATCTAGTGATTGGAGAATGGAATTGAAACTAAGGATTGTACATTCTGTCCACAACTCTTATTACTATTTTGCAGTGTTAGTCTGGGAAATTTGCTCAGAACTCCCTGTGTTTCATTTTAGCTATCTGTACAGTAGGTTCCAGAATAATTACTGCACAGGGGTGGTGTGAGGCTTAGTTAATTTTTGTAAAGTGCCTTGAAGGCAAGTCTAGCTAGAGAACCAATATTTCCTAGTGGTTATCTTCTGCTGTAGCACATAGGAGTTCTGGGCTCAAATCCCAGTTCCACAACTGATCTCCTGGATGACTTTAGCCAAGTCACTTCATCTCTCTATACCTGGTTTTTCTTATCTATAAAATGGGGGTAATGAAATACTGTGCTCCTCTTCATTAATATGTTCTATAGTCTCTAGCAGCAACAGAGCAGTAAGGGCGGCATGGTATATGGTGTATTGTTTTTTACGCGGTGTTACATGACAGGATTTGGGCCCCAAAAAATTCAGCTTCAAAATGCCAAATTAAAGAACAACAGCTCTTTCTGGACATCACGCCTGCCCTTCCTAGAGCCTGTCTCTTATATTCATTTGGTTTAATACAATGCCATGGTCATAGACTGGTTTTCCTTCCTGTTGGTTTGTTTTTGCAGTTTTTTTTTTTTTTTTTTTAAACAAGCCAACAGGGTAGGGATTTAATTTACTTGTTTTCTATTTGCTACTAGAAAGAAAAAAAAATCGGAGGTAGGTAATTGAAAATCAAAGTACAAGTTTTTCACGTTTTCCAGTAAAATAGGATGGACACTGTATCATCTACTATAGGAATGGAGTCTCAGGAGATGAAGTCTTAAAACACATATTCATAATAACTAGTCAAACAGAACACAAAATACAAAGTGTTTTGCTTCTCCAGGGTTCTGCTGGTCTGATTGTATAACTTACAACCCTTCCAACTCCTATTGTAGCTAAAAAATAAAAAAAGCAATAATAAAAATACATAAAGAAGTATAAAAACCATGGCATAAGGGACATACATTTTTGGACTTGAGCATACATTGTCTGCTATTAAACTGTCTCTACTAAAATAAGAATTTCTTTAGGATGAGCTAGTGGTTCCCAACCTTTTTAGTTCAAGGACCATAGATATAATTTTTACAACCTTGAAGGGTCACCAGTCGCAGCCAGCAGGGCCACCCCTACACTGCAGTCAGATGGCAAGACTTTAACAGCCCCCTCACTCTTCTCCCCTCTCCCTGGCAGCAGGCAAACCATGTGCATCCTGTAGCCCTGCACACTCCACCTGGGTCCCTAGGCAGCAGCTCCCTTCTGCAGCCAGGGGGACAGAAGATCAGTGCACCCCTTCCTCTGGGGACTCCTATGAACCTAGGCAAAGCACTTTGCCATGCTCCCTGCTACAGCCGGGGGAGGGGAGTTCTTGTCTTTCATCCGATTGGCCGCAGCAAGGAGCCTGCCCTGGTCTTTTATCCCTGAAGAAACACACTCTGCCAGGGTCCTTAGGCAGTGACTTCCTTCTGCAATCATCTGGAGGGGAGCCATGGGCCACTTTGAAAGCCCCCATGGGCTACTTTTGGCCCCCAGACCACAGGTTGGGAACCATTGGGCTCATCAATATTGCAAACATTTATTCCAGTGTTTATTCTGAAGAAATTCTATTAATTAGGAATTAATGTATAGGGACATCCCTCCTATGCGAATCCATATGTTCTAGCTTTACCAACATTACTCATCTGCAATGTCTGCCTCAGAATCGGCCAGAAAGTATGCTTTTACTCTCACAACACATGCTGTATATCGCCAACAGGAGTCTGGTATATGTGATTTTATTTCAGGATACAAAGACGGTGTGGTAGAAGATAGACTCATTCTTTATTCTTCATGGGAGTAGCAAAACTCTAAAATGCTTGCAGACAAATCAACACACGGAGCTGCTCTAGTACTCTGCCCCACTGAGTACAGCAGGAGCTGGGGAGCGAGCCTCCGACTTTCATGAATTCAATGGGATTAAGTGCCTGAATAAGGGCTCCGCTCCTTGAAGAGTAAAGGTTTAAAGATCAAATCCATAGCTCCTGCTGATATATTTCTGAATGTTTTCAGGATTAAATTAAGGGAGGGAGAGAACCCAGATGGACAAAGGAGGGGGAGGGGGACCCATCTTGTACTAGTGCAGAGACGCTAAGGGATGCTCATCACTTATGAAATTGAGCATGACTTCAGGCATCTAATCTGACATATGTCTGAAATTATTTGTAAAATACCAGTGATAATGAATAACCCCTTCTCTCTTAATCTCTCTCGTGCCCCTTCTCCCTAACGCACTTCTGCATCCTCTTCTCACCTAACTCTTGCACCCCCCATCCTGTGCTGCTAAACACTGAATGGTGCTCCCTTCACCTTTGACCCCTGGACTGTGTCCTCTTCTCCCCTAACCCCAGCACTAGCCCAGGTAGGAAAAGTGATCTGGATGCAGTGTTGTCCTCGCTCCTCCCCATCACAGCCCCCAAGCATGTTTCACCAGTAGAGGTTTGTACAATACAAGATATTACATCACCCGCCTTTTTCCTGTATAACCTGGATAAAGAGGCATTTGCATGCACACACAGATTTTCTCTTTCTCTTGTCCAATTAATAGTTAAATATATAGAGAGAGTTGAACATATTGAGCACAAAATAGCCATGTCTATAGTCTGCCAGTTACGGATCCATCCCCTTCCAGCCTTTGGCAAACAGAAATCCCTTCCCCACCTGGCTAATAGACATTGATGGACCTATCCCCCATAAACTTATCTAGCTCTTATTTTGAATGTTGTTATATTCTTGGCCTTCACAACATCCTCTGGCAAGGAGTTTCTCTTGACTGTGCACTGTGTAGAGAAATACTTCCTTTTTTCCTTTTGTTTGTTTTGGACCTGATGCCTATACATTTCATTTTGTGACCTCAAGTTTTTGCGTTATGAGGACTAAACACTTTAATTATTTTCCCCATACCAGTCATGATTTTATAGACCTCTAGCACACCCTCCTCCCCCCACAGGCATCTCTGTTCAAAGCTGAAAAGTCCAAGTCTTATTAATCTTAACTCCAATGGAAGCTTTTCTGTACCCCTAATAATTTCAATTGCCCTTTTCCTGTACATTTTCTGGTTCCAATATAACTTTTTTGAGATGGAGCAACCAGATTTGCATGCAGTATTCAAGCTGTGGTTGTACCATGGATTTATAAAGAGCAATGCAATTTTTTTTCTTATGATCTCTCCCTTTTCTAATGATTCCCAACATTGTTTCCTTTTTTAACTGCTGCTGCACATTGAGTGGATATTTTCAGAGAGTGGTCCAGATCTCTTTTGTGAGTGGTAACAGCTAATTTAGACCACATTGTTGTATACGTCTCGTTGGGATTATGTTTTCCAATGTATATTACTTTGCATTTATCAACACTGAATTTCATCTACCATTTTGCTGCTCAAAAGATCTCATGGGTTTGACATGCCTGAGAGAGGAACTCAGTAAAAGTTTTGTAATTACAGTTTAAGCAAAGCTGAAGAAGCCGTCGGGGGGACTATGGAATTTTATTAAGCCAAGAGAGTCAAAGATAGATTCGACACCCATCTACAAGGATGTTTAAAAGACTGAAATCAATTCTAACTCAATGAAGGGAATGGAACAGACGACACACTAAATGGCCTTTCAAATTCAAATGGGTATGTAATTTTACATGTTGTTGACTCGACAAAGAGCAAATGTTGGGCCACCTCTATAAAATGATTTGGCTTTATGATTTCCTGATGATGTTTGAGATGTTAGGATCTGGAGGGACATACTTGAGTCATTGCATCCACTCACCTGCTATTTCAGGCACCCCCACTCTATTAACTGCATTCCTAAAATTATTAAGATTCCACTTAACACTGGTTAGGTTATTTTCCCTCCCAGTCCCACAACTTTACCTACTGGAAGATTGTTCCACAACCCCACTCCTCTGATGATTAGCAGCCTTGTCCTTGGTGGAATCTTTCAGTATTTTTCTGTCAGTGAGGAAGATTCTAAGTGCTGATTCCATTCGAACAACTTGGACTATTGCTTCAGCAATCAATGCTCCTGCATGTCAGGTGCTGAGAGACTACAACATGGGAAACACAGGAAACGAGATAAAGCATAAAATGTGGTGGGTTTTTTGGCCATTTTTAACTATTAATGCATATCTGGAAACATATTGCATCAGACAGAAGACAATGGTACAGATATTTTCATGAATAAAAATAGCAGCAGCCATTAGACTAGCTAGGAGGGATAAAAATTACAAGGTTTATTACTTTTCATTCTTCAGATAACACACTGATAACCAGCTGGAGTCAGCTGCAGATTTCCCCCCATGGTGCTCTAATGCCCATTTAGACACATCATGGGTTGTGGGTGGATTTTTTTTTAAACACCTTTTGGAAGCATCCATCACTGGCTGCTGTCAGAGGCATGATGCTGGATTGAATGGGTCATTGCTCTGTTCCAGTACAGCAGTTCCTATATTCTTGTGCTTATGAAGTGAAATCATGGGTTATGTTCAATGAGGCTAAAGAAAAGAATCAGAATTCTTTTAAAGTATCTAACTCAAGGTCATCCTTCCTCCTTCTCCAGCCCATGAGTCTTGACAAATTGGCCTCTGCTAGAACCAAGTTAATTGCTCTTTTTTAAAAATCATAATCATAATAGCAACAGAAAAGCCGTCTTTTTATCATACGTTAAATGCAGACTACAATAAAGCAATGCATCTGTTGTCCAGGTTATTGAGGCCTCCAAAGGGGACTGTTACTATTTCGGCAAAAGAGACACTAGAAAGTGACAGGACTGCTAAATGAATAGATAAGAGAAGAAGGCAAACACTTTGCTGTTACAAGCTATCAGAGAAGGATGACTACTCTACTGAAAAATAAAATATCGGAAAGAGTATATCAGCGGAGAACATGCCCTTCCATTTTTTCAGATGAGTGGTCGACTGGATGCTTAAATCTGCTGGCCTGGAGGAGAAATCTTTGGATTCATAACACAAACCAAGTCCAACATCCCTAAAAATGCTCGCTAGACATGTACAAATCATCCTTTGATTTAGGACTTACTTCTGCATGTAGGTATTCTAGAATAGCCATTTTTCTGGAAAAAGTTTGTCCACACATGGAGTTATTCTGGAATAGCTGTTGCACTTTAAATTCATACACTACCTCAATCTGAAATAATTTTCAAGTGCAGCTGAGCCTATAGTCATTCCAAAGCATATGGACACAAGTGAGCCAAATTTACCCCTTGCACAACTCCAGTGAAGTCAATGAAGCTGCATGATGTCAAGAGTTACAGTGGTGTTACACCATGAATAACATATCTAGATATGACATACCTAGGACTGAATGAAGAGGATACTGAGCAACTACGAAGGGTCAATGGAAACCAAGGTCCTATTTCATTTGGAAAGGGAGATGCTGAATTCAGGTTAAATTGAACAAGTGGAATTTTGTTTAATCCTGCACACTGCACTGCTTTGTCCATGTGGCTGACTTAGTTTCAGCCTAATTTTCCAGCATTCCCTGTTTCCCCAGTGTCCCATCAATAATAGTCCCTCTAAGGAACATGGGCCTTCTGACTACAGTTCCACTGATCATGATACATCTTCTCTATTTTGCAAATATTTGAATATAAATATTAAACATAAATATGTGATGCCCAGATCCATACCCTGTAAGCCTTCAGTCCAGAGACTGCTAGCACATAGCTGAATTGGAGACTCATCTTTACCACAGACTCAGCTGGTTACATAGTCTTTCTGATAGTTTGGTTTCCTCAACAGATGACCACACCAGGAGTGATTTATCTCTGTCTGTCACCCGTCTCCAAGTATGGAAAAGTAACTCCCTGTGGAGTCTCATTTCTCCCTGTGGAGGTGCCCTCCAGATAGTTCTTCATCTCTCCATTCCATGGTGATCTCAGTATCTTTGTAGTCTTTCTCTGGGTGTTCTGCTGGTTGTCTCATAAGTGCATCCTCTTCCTTCAAATCATTTGTCTCTCTTGTGTAGTCACCATTTGTGAGCTGGGTGCCAGTACACCCATCGTAACTGCTTTAAGCCACTCCTCCTGGTATCTCTGTACTAGCTGGATCCTCAAAAGTGTACCTGTGTCAAGGGCTAGCAGTTCCTCACATACTCAAGTGCCTTGTTTCTGAGTCTGATAACTATTATCTCTCAGTGGGTGCAGGCTTAAGTCGACTTAATTTAATCCACGTCTACACTGGGCTTTCCTTAATTCAACTTAGGGTGCTCCTTAAGTCGAATTAAGGAAAAACTAGTTTGAATTAATAATACCTCATTATAATTTGAACTAGTGTCTAGATCGACTTTTTAAAAGTCGACTTAGCCAGTGTAGATGCCCTAAATCAACTTGGTTGACTTAGGGCATGGGGGACAAGGCATGGACTCCATTGTTGACAACCATCCCAGAAGTGAATGATTTTTTTCATTAACGCCTATGATGTGGCTTTGCATAATAGGGTGTGAGGTAAGGTATAAGTGCATTAAAGCAGCGGGTACTCATCCTCTGTACTTCAAATGATTTGTTCTCTTAAGATCCCAAGTGTTTTTGGTTGCAGGTATAATACTAATAAATTACCAGTCAAGAAGGAAAGAAATCACTAGGTGGTTGATGTTTCAGGCAGGATGACCTTGTTAACAAAAATAGCATTACAATAAAAATGCTGGCTTCCACAGCAATCTTACCTCTTCACTAGGGAGAGAGCTGAGAAAGTGTGTGTCATGGTCGCCTTTGAAATTAGAATTTGGATCACTGAGGCTATGTCTACACTTGAAAAGTTAAGTCAACTTTATTAAGTCGACTTAATAAGATCGACTTTAAGTCTACTTAAAGTCAATCTTATTAAGTTGACTTAACAAAAGTTGACTTAACTTTTCAAATGTAGACATAGCCCCTTTTTGACCTTATTAAGTCGACTTAACACTTTAAGTCACGTTAATAAGGTGGATTTAGATGCTAATCCCGGTCTACACCGACTTAAGTCAACCAAATAAGGTCGATTTAAGCGTTAAATCGACCTAGATCGAGGTGTTATTAAGTAGACTTAAGTTTTCCTTAAGTCGACTTAAAGAAATGCTTAAGTCAACTTAAGGAAAGGCCAGTATGGACGCAGAGTAGTTTAAGTTGACTTAAGCCTCCTTAAGTCGACTTAATTTATAAGTGTAGACGCACCCTGAGAAACATTTTTTTTTTTTTTTTTTTTTTGGTGAATGTATCCAGCTGCTCTGTTCTAAACGTGAGGACAGAGAAATTATAGTTGATGCGAAAGTATTAGAACTCCAGTTATAAGTCTCTGGTGAAACAGCCTTTAGAAACTGATAAATGATGAAGGAACCTTCTTTGTTAGGTTGAGCTAACCATCACAGAAGTGAACAAATTTGTCTTTTTTTGCACAGGCTAAATATATCAGACTGTATCATCTTAAAATAATGTGCAGTTCCAATTCCCATGAAACTATTATTACTACTGATTTCCTTCCTGCACATGTTTCCGAGAGGCACTGTGGAATCCCTGTTGCTGTAGATTTTTAAGAAGAGGTTAGACAAACATCTGTCAGGGATGCTCTAGATTTACTTAGTCCTTTCTCGGCACAAGAGGATGGACTAGACCTTTTGAGGTCCCTTCAACCGCTATGTTTCCATGATTCTTTGCTTGAATGCTCTCTTGAAAATTAAGGTAGTGAAATCTCCCTTTGTACATTCTTTTTTCTGTATGGTAATGTCTTACTTTCATCTTATTTATAACATGACCTTTTATTTTACTTATCACTAGTGCTTTTTCTGTAAAAAAAAAAAAAAAGGTGCTGGTACTCAGTCAGAGACCTGGGGCTGCCAACAGTGGCAGCAGGAGCTGTGGACCGTATCGGTGTGAAAAAAAGGTGCCATTACTCAGTACCACTGAGTACCATCACAAAAAAAACCTGCTTATCACACCATCTGGTTAAACAAGTTTTATTCACATTTATATACTTAGATTCCAGTGGTCTCAGATCTCCCAACAAAGAGCCCAATAGCCTAACCATTAGACTACACATTCTCCTTTTGTATCAATACAGCTATATGATTACATATGCTTGAGATATGCACCTGTTGGGGGTTCATTTAATTCAGTGGTTCCCAACATGTGGCCCAAGGGCCAAAAGTGGTCTTCAGGGACTTTCAAAATGGCCCTCGGCTCGCTTCCTGTTGGTTGTAGAAGGGAGCTGCCGCCTCAGGACGCAAACAAGTTTGTTTCCATGGGGCTAAAAGACTGATGCAGGCTTCTTTCTGAAGCCAAGGGGGTGGGAGATCAGCAAGGACTAAGCCTCTCTCTGGCTACATTGGGGCTGTACAAGTTATATCTGTGGCCCTCGATCCTAAAAGGTTGGGAACCACTGAGTCAATTAATTTGTGTCACCTTTAAGAAAAGAAGATAAAAATATGAGTGTGGGGGTTTTCTGTGAATGCCTCTCAACTATATTTAACTAATTGGGTCAATATTGATCACATAAAGCTTTAATGATATATGTGGTAGCACAGACCTTTGCACTCATGCAGACTACCAGTGATATCAGTGAAACTTTGCATAATGCCAAGTTCTCTAGTAGCAGATTTCTATAGAGAAGGTAGAATGTATGACGATTCACAGTCCATGCCAATCAGAAACATATCAGAGTCTTTCTTCCCCATCTATTAGCCATAAGAGCATTCTGATATGGAGTTTCTATTTGAATAGATCACAAAAATGGTTTACCTACCCATCACCCATCTTCAGCTAACTCACATATCCTCGCCCCTAACTATGATCACCACTTTAAGACTTATTTGAAATGATACTGATTATGAGCAGAAAAAAAAATAACTTAAATGATATTTAGAAAAAACTGCAGTGACCTCTATTCCTCAGAGGTTGGATATTTGTAATAAAAGCAAATGTTCCTCCTAGCCTGCTTTATTTAATTCAGGTACTGTCTCTGTTTCATTGCCCAGAGAGTATATTACAAAGATGAACAGATGCACTAATACATTTTTTTATAGAAGAATAAAAAACCTAGGATGCAAATGGGACATCTTACTCTTTATAATAAGTTAGGCAGCCTAGCATTAGTACATTCAATTTAACTTGTCTGGCCAGGGGAGTCTGTGGATTGATTACACGAGGTATAGAAGTCTTCTGGCTTGAAATATAACAACTGCAGTATCAGGAGCTTCGTCTCTGATTAATTTATTAATGTTGGAAATAGCACTACACACAAAGTTCCTATATAGTGGCTCCACATATACAAGTCTAGGGAAAAGCTAAAAGCAAGTTATTAAGGGTCCTCTCTGCAGTTTAATCACTTAGGCTTGCCCTGATTTCCCAGAAGTTGGGAATGTGATCAGCTAGTTTCATTTGTGGGTTGGGAGAAATTTGAAAGTCTAGCAAAATTCCTTCTGCTCTTTTCCAGTCCTCTCTTTCCACAGTTGCAATTCATAGGTTATCAAGGAAGAAGGCCCCAGGCCATCCTATTTCAAATGTATCAGGCTGCACTCACATACTTCACATGCTTTCATCCTCATTAACCTCCCTTTGCTAAGTTTCCAGGAATACTTCCCTCTGTCACACACAATCAAGAAGTGCAGAAGGTGAAATAATCAAAGGCTAAGCCATTTTTGGATCAAACTTAATTTGTTTGCTTCTTCCTTGCAACAGATTATCCATGCATAACAGATTTGTTTTCACTGAAAATTTAGATCACGTCTGCAGGTCCTATTTATTATACCTTTTAAATTGCATGGTTCTTATGTGACTCTTCGCCGTGCTCTTTATGAGGCAAATATTAACAATAAGCACTAGAATCCACCAGCTATAGTACTGTGCATTATTCTTTATTATTTGTTTTGCAGATGTGCCTACAACATGTCATGATGCTTTTCAGACATTCAGGAAGGGACAGGCCTCCCCGGAGGAGTTCATAGACAATTGACAGATAGAGGGACAAGTAGACAGAAGTCAGGGGAATGAAACAAGGGGATTTTTTCTGTACAGATTAAAAGAATCATGGCAGAATTGTATTCTTAAAAGGGAATTAAAAGTGAGCAGGGTAGTATTAGTCTTTCAGATGAGTTCAGGGAGACTCTACCATGCAGAGGGGACCATTTGGAACAATGCACAGATGAGATCAATTATTAATGAGTAAGTGGTGGCTTGTATTTGAATATTGGTGCAGCAGAGGAAGACCAAGGATTTTACGAAGCTTGAGAAGGGATAATATCTAGAAAGTAGCAGAATTAAACAAAACCTTGAAGGAAGCGAACTGAAGGTTAAATCAGAGAGAGCAGATGGAGTTCCACTGAAAGGATTCAAGGAAGGCAGCACTGTGATCAAATGGCTAAACCAGGAAGATGACTCTGGATGTTACATTTATGTGAACTAGAGAGGGGCAATTTGTGTAAGTTTGGGTGACCAAAACAAAGGGGTTCCAGTAGGTGATGTGGAATATAATGGGACCTGCAAAAGCAATTTGGCTCTGGGAATAGGTCTAATGGTTAGTGTTAATACGCTTTATTCACTGATGCACTTTATTCACTGTAGTGTGTACTTCTCTAATGAATGAGAATTTGATCTTATACAGAATTGGTATAGAGGACATATCTAGATAAACATTTAGTTCACAGCAAGCTGAGTGTGAATCAACCCCATACTGGTTTGCTGCAGACTATCTGTCCATGTCAACTCTGCTGACATGCATTAAAAGTTCATGAATGGGTTTTGATCTAGTCTTGTTTAAAGATGGCCAGATGAAAGAGCATTAACACTTCTCTGGTATGCTGGCCAAAACGGTGGCCATCATGTTAACAGTATGGGTTTTATGATACTGGTTTTAAATTATTAATGTATCTCTAAGTAGACAGTTGCAAAGATATTAGAGTTCTCCATAATATGAGATTACAATATATCCACTGAGTCGCCATTGCATTGCTCCAGTTTTTGAGATCAGTGAACTCGATGTTTAAGAACGTTCAACTGATATAAAACTGAAATAACACAAGATTGAATTAGGCCCATGTGTGTCTTGTCAGGTGATGGGTATTGACTTCTATGTAGTAAGTAGTAATGGAACATTGGTGTAAAATGTGTTCATGAATTCTCACGAGAACATTGTTGAGGTACTGAAGAGTCAACAATTATAAATTCTTACATAGAATACGTAACAAAAAGTAACCAAATTTGAAGGAATGCTAATACTTGTTCAAATTCTTAGGAACTCAAAAAACACCTGAGAAAAAAATGTTTCGTTCTTATCTAAAATAACCAGTGTATATGGTGGGAGGTAGAATTACCTTTTCAGACAATATTAATGACACCATTACTGAAGTACTATGCTCATTTCCAGTCCCGATACATCGAAAAGATGTTGAAAAATAAAAAGGGGTTCAAAAACAAAAACAAAAACAGCTTCAAGAATGATACAAGTTCTAGAAAACCTAGGACTGGAAGCTGAAGCTAGAAAAAATTCAGCATAGAAATAAGGAGCTCATTGAGGGTAATTAACCATGGAAAGAATTTACTTCTGGACATGGTAGATTGTGCATCAAGTCTTTAAACCAAGACCAGATATCTTTTAAAAAAGAAATTCTATAGCTCAAGCAAAAGTTATGGGCCTGATGCATAAATTAATGGGTAAACTTCTTTGGCCTGTGTTATGCAGGTGGACAGATTAGATTATTATGATAGTCCCTCAAAATTAATGAATCTATAATGGGAATACAATGTGTCAATTTGTTAATGGACCAAAAACTTGCAGTTCACATAATTGGAGAGAAGCAACACTAGATTCAATCTGCCCATGACAGAAATGGAGCTATGATGATGTTCATAAAATACCAATTATACTTGAAGTATCATTTTAGTAATGATAATTGAGAATATGTTAATATACTGTTCATTTTTAACATGCTAACTACCTGTTAAAATTATATTAAATCGATCCAGTATGTGGCTAGCTCTCATTAATTGTCCCTTTAATGATAAAATTGTTCATCTACTTGGCCAAGTTCCATTTTCCTCGTTTTAATCAGTATTTTACATTTTGAATTCATTCATGAGATAATAAAAAAAATCCTTAATTAAAAATCTAATTTATTATTAATGATTTGGGGCCTTGATGATATAAGTTGAAGAAAAGGAAAAAAAGCTGGGATAACTTTAAGCAAGTTATTAAGCACATCAATAGTCATGTGCCATCTTCAGTAAAGCTGCTGAGGTGATCAATATAATTTTTGTTTATTCAGAACAAGCAAATAGCCCATGGCTGTGCAGTTACATTAGTTTCCTTTGTGACTAAATATTGATTAGGAGATCCACACAGAAATGAAATTACTCTGTATGTAAGTTTGGAAAAAAGTACTTCCATCTCTGATCAGAAATGACCGAGCTAAGGGTTAATTATTTAACAAGCTTTCTTTGACATGCAAAATAGGGAAAGGGGAATAGAAGCAAAGTTATGATTATTATTTATTAGAAGAACTGTCAGCGGCACCTTGGTCATGGACCATGAGCCCATTATGGAAGGTACTGCACAAAGAAATAACAAAAAGGCATGCCCTACCCTGAACAGCTTATGGTGTAAGTACAAGGCAAGAGATAAAAGGAAGGAGACAGCCATAGAGTACAAGGAAACATTGAGATAATATTGGTTGGCATGAGAGGCAGCAGTCCCTGAACACCTGCAGCTTAACGACTATCAAAGTTTTGGGGGTTTTGTTGGGTATTTTTGTGGCTTCAAGGCAAAAGCAATTTGTAATGCGGAATTCGAAGGGGAGCAGTAAAGTAGCCTTGCGGATGCTTATAGGGAGTTTCCCCAGGCATGCGGGAAAGAATGGGAGAAAACACTGTTCTTCTGGTGCACAGATTCATCTGTTGCCAGCTCCAGGAGAGACAGACACTACTCTGCGGATATTTAGTCGCAATGTGGTGGTCTCACATCATGCTTTTGGCTACCCCTGGTGCTATAAGACTCGTGGTAAATGCTCTCAACAACAGGTTAATCTATATGCTCAGCTGACATGGAAAAATTGAGTCTGGTAGTCTCAGTCTAGGCCTGATCCAAAGTCCACTGAAGTCAGTGGAAGGAGTCCCATTAATTCTGCTCATCATAGGGGTAGAACATGTCAAACCATTATACAGATTTGTAGTGATGAGGGAGAGGCTACTGAATTTCCCTTTTATCTTGCACCCATAGACCTGGTCCACAGTGACAGAGAAATTTGACATAAATGCTGCTTACCTCAATCTTCTGCAGTGGTAGTCAGGGCCAGATTAAGGGATGATTGGGCCCATGCTGCCCACCACGGGGCCCTGTCCCCCCCCACCACAGTGGCCTGGGGGTGGGGCAGCCTAGGACTCTGGGGCCATGTCTATCACTAGAATGGTCTGATAACTGCTGAGCTTGTTAGCCTCAGTACAAGATCACCCATCATGCACTGCTTCCCTTCTTCAATCCCAGAGCTCAGTGCAGTTCCTGCTTTGGACCTTGGTTCTCCATACTTGATGCAAATGAAGCTCCATTCAGTGTGCTGATGGCTTTTGGATGTGGGTGGACAAGCATGGCTCCCATTGCCTTTTCATTGTTTTTGGTTTCCTGTTCAAGCAGAGGTGAGAAATATGTGGGGGTGAGTCACAGAGGCTGAATAGTATGCCCCGATTCCTCAAGAATACAGAGCTAACAAGAAACATAACTTGCAGCTATCAATTTCACTTGATGGCAGGACACTTAGGCTATGTCTACACTGGCAAGTTAGTTCAAATTAAGGAATCTTAATTCGAACTAGCTAAAGCCATGGCTACACTAGGCTTTAATTAGTTCAAATTAAGGGCTTCCTTAATTTGAACTAATACATTCGAATAGCTTATTCGAACTAAGGGTTAATTTGAACAAGTTAGTTCGAATTAACCCATGTGGCCATGTTAGTTCAAACTAATTGCTTAGTTCGAACTAACCGGCCCATTGAAATCAATGTAAATCATTAATTCGAACTAAGCAAGTGCCATGAATGGCACTTGTTTAGTGTGAACTAATTTTTTCTTCTTCGAATTAAGTTAATTTGAACTAACTAAAATTAGTTTGAATTAGTTAGTTCAAACTAACTAATTTGAACTAATTTTAGTAAGTGTAGACATAGCCCCAGGAGTGAGGTCTTGCGTTGCTTATGCTCCTTTATAAATCTAGTCCTCAGTCGACACAAGGTAGAGAAATTATTTTTTAATGATGGACTAGATTGTGCCTTCTTTATAAAAGAGACATTCATGAATGGGGTGTGCAGTGGTGGGGATGGCATTAAGGCTTGCCTAAAGGTGAAAGCAAAATCTGCATATCTCTTGCTGTCTCCACAATGGGCAGGGAACCCATTCCTCACTACTGTGCCCAAAGACACAGTCTAGCCCGGTATATAAATATGTGTAGATATTCTTGGCTCAGTTCATGAAAGCTGATAATTTAGGATGGATGTTGTTGAATAAATTCCCAATCAGCCTTTCTAAGCATGATTTATCTACTTTCAGATTCTAACAAAGAACTTCAGAGACACTTGCCCAAGTTCAATATTTATAGAAAATTGGCACATGTGTAGGTTCCATCACAAGTGAATATTTATGAAATAGCAATTCAGAATGAATATCAAAAATCAGAAATTATACCTAAAAGGATTCATTTTAATTTAAAAGCAAAATGTTGTAAATAATCATTACAGCTGTCATTCATTTGGCAAAGCTTCTTCTGTTATCTGTTATGTGAATCTGGCTTTCTCATCATTTAGGAGAGAGAGAAAGATCCTGCTTCCAGAAAGTTCTCCTTTGTTGTTGAGTGACATTTTGAACATTTGTCTGGAATAAGCTGCTACTTGGTTTCTAATTATAATTTATTATGTGATAACTGTCACAGACCAGTACCATACTGTGCTAGGCACTGTACAGATGGGGAACATAAACATTGTCTCTGACCCAAATACTTAAGTATGTGCTGAGGCATGACAAATTTGATCTGAACTTCTTAGCAAAAAGTGTATCACCCCAGTGGAAAAAGAACCAATGGCGTAATTCATCCATTACTAGTTTTGGAAGGATTAGATTTTTGTTGGGAAATGTCAATTCCCCCGTAAACACAAAAAGGATAAAATAATATTCCCATTAATAATAGAAATGCACAGATAGGCAGAGTAAGGAAAATGCTGCTTTGGAACTTATCAAAGGCTCATGTTAAATGTGAATAAAACATGTTGCAATGCTGGTATTAATGGACATTAAGGAAAAGAATCATTTACACAGCTTTAACTTTTTGAATATCAGTGTCTAGTGCACTTCAATAATTATTGTCTGAGCACTCTTACCCCATCTAATTTTATGTAGCTGCAGAAATTTCAATCATAGCTTAATAGATTTTAAGCTAACAAGGAACCATGCAAGTGTAGACATACCCTTTGAGTCTCCTCTCATAAGGCAGGTTTCTCATTCCTTGGATTATCCTAATAGCCCTTCTCTGCACCTCTTCCAGTTTGAATCCATCTTTTTTAAACATGCGGGACAAGAATTGCACACAGTATTCCAGATGAGGTCTAACCAGTGTCTTGTATAATGGTACTAACACTTCTCTGTCTCTAGTGAAAATACCTCATCTGTTGCCTCCTAGGACCACATATAGTCTGACCTCCTGCACAACGCAGGCCTACCACCAACTCCTACAATAGACACCTAACCTAAGATTGAGTCATTGAAGTCCCTAAATCATGGTTTAAAGACTTCAAGGTACAGAGAAACCACCAGCAAGTGATCCATGCCCCACGCTGTAGGGGAAAGCAAAACCCAAAACAAACAAACAAACAAACAAAAACCCTAGGGTCCTGCCAATTTGCCCTGGGGGAAAATCCCCTCTTGACCCCAAATATAGCAATCAGCTAATCCTTGAGCAAAGATCACCCAGCCAGGCATAAAAAAACAAACAAACAAATTCTCTGCATCAACTCAGAACCCTCCCCATCTAACATCCAACCACAGGACATTGGCATATTTAACACATACTTAACCTCCATTTCATCCTCAGTGCTTATTGGTCCCAATTTTTCTTTCTTTGTTTCTTCCTGTTTATATGGCTGTAAAACCTTTCACTATTGGTTTTAATTCCCTTTGCAGGTCTAACTCTACTTAGCTTTTGTCCTTTCTGACTTTATCCCTCCATGTTCTGATCTCCAAGAGGAACCATTCCTTTCTGATACCTCCCTTCTTCCACTTCTTTTAGGCTTTCTGCTTTCTCCTAATCACCTATCTGAGGCTATGTCTACACTTGGCCAAATAAGTTGACTTAGCATGTCTACACTCAAAAATTAAGTTAACTTAAAGGGGACCCTGCCAAATAGACTTAGAGCGTCCACACTGGGCACCTAAGTCAACTTCTAGGGGCTAGGTGGACCTGGGACTGGTCCACAGTGGCAGGGGTGGGGCACCCCTTGCCAAGTGCCAGGGAGCTCAGCATTTGCCCCATTGTACTTGGGTACAATGGGGGCTGAGCAGGACAGGGGCACTGACCGGGCATAGGAGCAGGGTGGGCAGGGCTCTGTCCTGCCCTGTGGGGGGGCATGCCAGGATCTTCCTGTGCCGGCCACCCTGGCAGGGTGGGCAGTGGGGGATCCCTGGAGCCCTTTAAGTTGACTTAAAGTCTACTTAGGGCTAATCTGCATTTACACTGGCTAAGTTGACTTAATAAAGTCGACTTAGCCAGTAAAGTCAACTTAATAAAGTCAGTAAAGTCGACTTTATACTAGGTTTTATAAAGTCGACTTTAATTTTCCTTATGTCGACTTAAGTTGTTGCTTAAGTCGACTTAAGGAAAATGTAGTGTAGATGCAGATTAAATTAAGTTGACTTAAGAAATCTTAGATCAACTTAATTTGTAAGTGTAGATGCACCTTGAGATTCTTATTCATCCAACTTGGCGAACAACTCCCGCCTCTGATTTTTTTCCCTTTACTTGAAATGCAGGCTTCACAAAGTTCCTGTAACTTTGACTTGAAGCAATTCCAAACTTCTTCCATGCTATCTTTAGATCCATGACTTAGAATCATAGAATCTTAGGCTTGGAAGGGACTTCATGAGGTCATCTAGTCCAACCCCCTTCTTCAGTCCAGTCCATTTCTCCAACTAATTTCCTTAATTTTTTTAAGTTAACCCTTTAGAAGTCAAAATGGCAGATGTATTTTTGTTTATTCTTCCATTTAGTTTGAACTAAATTAGCTCATGGTTGCTCAAACCAAGGTTATCCCCTACAGTCAGTTCTTCTATGAGATCCTCACTACTCACCAATACCAAGCCTATGATGGCATCTCCTCTTGTTGGTTCACGTATTTGATGAAGGATTCTGTCAGCTATCACATCCAGGAATAGCTGGGCCCTATTATTACTACTACTAGCAATTGTCTGCTGAGTCCAGTCTATATCTGGAAAGTTAAAGTCTCCCATAATCACAAAATTCCTGGTCTTATTTACTTAAGAGCAGGGCTTATTTTCTTATGGTATGCACCAGTACTGAGTACTGGCATCTATTTTGGGCTCCTGTCTCTGGCTGGCCTGCTGACCCCTCCCCTCCTGCCCAGGAGCATGCCACTCCTGTCCCTGGATGGTCCCACTGCCCAGCTGGGGGCCGGGGTTAGCAGGGAAAGGAGTGCTCCTTCCTCTGCTGACATGGCCCACCACCCAGTGCACCACTCCTGCTGGCCCCGCCATCCAGCTGGATATGAGTACTGGCACCTTTTTTCACAGAAAAAAAGCACTGCTTAAGAGCCTTATAGAGGTCTCTATCCATATCCAAATCAGATACTGGTGGTCTGTGGTACTACCAAACACTATCCTTGGGGTAACTCTAGTAGCTTTCTTCCCTAGTGTTATTTTTGCCAAGACAAACTCCATCCTATCTAATTCATCACTTCTAATTTCTTTACAGTTTACCTTATTATTGATATACAATGCTACTCTACCACCTTTGCATTTCTTTCTGTCTTTTCTAAACAGCACATATCCTTGAATACTGGTACACCAGTCATGACTACTATTCCACAATGTTTCTGTTATCCCTATAAAATCTTGTTTCACTTCTTCTATTAGTAGCTCTATTTCCTCCATTTTGTTACCCAGACTCCTTGCATTGGTATACAAACACATTAATTTTTGCTATTTGGCATCACTCGCGGTCCTTATACTATTTGGCACAGTCATTCTACCAACAGTATCGCCTATTAGACTGGTATACACACTGTTCTTCCTCTTGATCTCCATTCTCCTATCAGCTTCTCTGTCCTTTCTTACTTCATATTCCTCCCTCTTAATGTTAAAATCAAGCATGGAGATTACCCAGGCAATTCTTAACCATCTCCCCCCAGTCCCTAGTTTAAAGCTATCTTAATCAGTTGCACCAACCTACATCTCAAAAGCCCATTTCCCTCCCTAATTAGATGAAGTCCATCCAAAGAGAACTGTCTTCTGTCCATGAATGCCTCTCAGTGGCCATATATCCCAAGGGCCTCCTTATAGTGCCATTGCCTGAGCCAACTCTTGATCAGCATTATTTTGTCACAAATTTGCTGTCCTTCTCTTGGGATAGGCAAAATTCCACTGAAGATCACCTGAGCCTTGATTTCCTTAAGAGTTTTTACCAGACTGACATAGTCTTCTTTGACAGGTTCCAGAAAAAAATCTAGCCATATCATTTTTACCTACATGCAAGACAATAAATAGGTTCTTTCCTCCTCCTGTTAGGATCTTCTTCATCCTCAGGTTCACATCCCATATCTTAGAACCCAGCAGACAGCATACCCTTCTGTTATTTGGATCAGCTCTGGTTATGGGCTTGTCCGTTCTTCTCAGCAAAGAGTTCCCAATCATGTAGACCTAACCTTTCCTGGTGATAGTGCAATTCTCCGGTCTATTTCCTGTTCTTTCAGGCTGCAGTGCCTCTCCCTTCTATTATTGTCTCTTGCTATCCTCTGCAATCCTTCCTGTATCCTCCCATGGCTCTTATTTACTGGTATCTCCATTGGCTCATCCACTCTTTATATAGGATTAGCTGCTCTTCTCATGTTCCTTGCCCTCCTATCTTCAGTTGCCACCACCCCTTCTGGTGGCCCTTTTTCATTTTCCAACTCTTCAAACCTGTTCCTGAGTTACACTTCTCCCCATCTTTTTCTCTGCCTGGTTCTTGCAGTCACATGCTTCCACTGGCCATTTTCCTCATCCAACAGTCTCCCTTCAGAATTCTGTACTCCTTCTACCTGCAAGTCTGATAATTTTTCTCTTCAGCCTCCTCATACTCTACTCAAACCCCCTTCTAAACTCAACCAGAATTTCCACCTCCGTCTCCAAGCCTCAAATCTTCTCTTTCATCAGCTCTATGAGGTGACACTTCATACAAATGAAACTCTTTGAGGTAGCCCCTTGAGGATCATGTATGTCCAACAGCTTCCATACCCAGTCATCTTCATTGTCTCTTCCACTGCTTCAGTCACTACCACTGCCGTCTCTGTATCTTCATAGCCTTTCAACCTTCTTTTTGTCCATAACGTGCAAGAAAGCACCAAAACACAAGCCTCCGAACAAGCAGCACAGCAATACTAGAACACCACACATTTCCTCCTCAAACTGCTATCTTTAAACATCTCCCACTGAATCTCTCCTGTTTGATCTCTTTTTGCTGACTCCTGTGGTGCTGCAGTTGTGATGCTGTCTTACTGAGTGATTGCCTTTATAGACCTCCTAATTAGGAAAGCCTTGCCCCCATTCAGTCTCAGCTAGCACACCATCCAGTAACAGCTTCTGCAAACTGAAGGGAAGAAAAAAAATGAAACTAAACTAAACTAACAAAAACACACAACTCCATAAAACTCACTCACTCACGGAACCTAAGGGCCAGAGGCTTGTCCCCTCCAACAGACATCACATTCAAACTCCCTTGTTTGTAACACTGTTTGCTGTCTCCTGTGTTGCTGCAATCAATGAAAATAATAATAATAAAAATACTTACAGATAAACACTGATATTAACCAACATTGAATTCTACTAGGATATATGTATAGAGTTAATATAAAGAGTACTATCTACTGGCAAAAAATAATGTAACCTTGTTTGTAAATTTGTAGGGTCAATAATGTTACTGTTGTGCACTGCAAATGGCTTCCAGAAACAGCTCTGAATATCCTCTACTTAGTCTCAGTTAGGGGCTCTTCTAAGTTTGTTTTTGGCTCCATCCAGTGGAGGTGGGGGAAAGGTTGTCTTCATTGCCCCGTCCCCTCCTGTAAGCCTCGGAAGTCCTACTCTGGGGCTGTACATAGAAGGAACATTGGGGTGGGGCTTAGCTGAGAAAAGATGGGGAGGAATAAGTGCTGAGCCATGCCTGCTCAGCTCCTGGATGTGTGTGCAGAAGTCTAGAAAGCTCAGAGCTTCACAAACTGCCTTTATCATTGCTTCGGCAGAGTGACAACCAAAGCAACAATATCTAAGCATGCAAATGACTCTTACCTCTTCTGATCTCTGGGATGGGACCTCTAGTAAACAAAGGGTTGAAACACTAATCCCTTGGTGAATTTTGTACCACCCCAAAGCCTTATGGTTTTAGGGGATGGTTACAGGAGCTGCTGCAAAGATAATTTTAGGGGTGTTTTCTCCTGGGACAGAATTAGCTTGACACTGTATATTATATAAAGTGACAGAAACAGAATCCAGATGTCCTGATTACTATTTATCTACTCTAACCACAAGACCTCTCCTCTTCTGTGTCCTGAGATATTAGGCAATGGGGAATCAATTGACTCTGTCCCCATCGTATTTAATACTGACACTTATAAAGCAGTATAAATATTTTGGGAAAATCTCCATTTCTAATGTTTAACCTACAATGTTCTGCCTGTTAAACACTTCTACTATGTCTAAATGGCAGAAATATTTCGGAGATTGTTACTGATCTTGCAGTATATAAGTGCACTTTCTGCTTTTGATGACAGGGTTACCAAAGATGCTGAAATATAATTTAGTATGCATGCTCGAAATCTTCCCCCCACTTCTTTTTCAGACCCAAAATAATTTCTTGTCTTTTCAGCTGTAATTCATCAAATTCAAGGTGACATCGAGTTGCTATGGTAATTACCCTCCCCCAAAATAAGATCTACTATTGAGATGGTATTTTCAACTAGCAGGGATATAAAGAGTATAGCTTTATACTGACAAACCTGGGATAATGTAGCTAAATCACTATCAAACCTAACATTGCATACACATGCACAGACATTTTCAACTGAAAGAGACATCTGTCAAGAGAATGGCTTTTATATTTTATAATAAAATTCCTGAAAAGATGAAGCACAAAGAATTTGTTACCATAATTTGAAATAAAATGGGATAATCTTTGCTTTATATAAATATACTTTCAATTTATATTCATTGTTTCTATGGTGACACCTTAGACAAGTGTGATCACATGATCAACTGAATCTAATATTAACTGCAGGGAAAAAATGTATCTGAAAATAACTTGTACCATGATTTTCCCCCAAGACTTTACATGCATTTCAATGGTCAGTTGTTTTTTTATTTGTATCTTGTTTATCAATGTTCAACATTTATCTCACAAAACTATTGGCCGAAAGTTGTCTTTTCTCAGATAAAGTGTACTTGAACATAATCTTCAGCCAGTGGAAAGAGTCCACAAAGAAAAACACAAATGCTATTTTTACAGCTCATATGCAAACAAAAGTTGAAGACAATGTCAGAAAAATCACATGCATCGGGTTTTCATAGGCATCTTCAGTTTAAGACTACAAATTCTTAGGCCACATCATTCTGTTGATGTAGATCAAGCAGAACTCTGTTGACTTAAGTGGACCTACAGTGATTTTTACTAGCTGAGGAATTATTCCTGAGCCTCTAAGTGGAAGCTAATAATGTACAATGAAGAAATAGTGCACTACAGAAAATCCAAGAGCATCAAACAACTGGGAAACCTAAAACATCCAGCAACTACTTTGGACAACATCACACTGCCTTATATCAATGCAGCAAATTAAGTAGATTAGCTGCACTAGAAAGTGGCTGTTCCTGATTTCTCCACATTAATTGGGGAAAGAATGCTTGAATGAGGAAAGAATGCTCATTATATTCAGGATTGTGTCTGTGATTTTAATTCCAGTGTCCATTTAAATTATATCAAAGGCTTCTGAGTGCACAATATATCCAACACTAGTTGACAGGGTAAACAGACAAGAAAGATTCCAAAGGGGTAGCCGTGTTAGTCTATTGTAGAAAGACAACAGAGTCCTGTGGCACTTTTAAAGACTAACCGATTTATTTATCGCATGAGCTTTCGTGGGAGAAAATCCCACTTCGTCAGACGCTTTGAAGATAGGAAAGTTACAGACAAGAAAGAGAAACCTATAGAAGTGTGACATGCCATAAAACAGAATTGGTCAACTTCTGTTCTCATTTGGACGTGTGAAACCCCATTGATTTCAAGAAGCATTTTGATCCATCACTTGCCTTATACTCTAATGTCCTTTTGTGGAATTGGTAGACAGCATGGAAATTCCAAATATCTTGGGATATTGTAGAAGGCTGGGATTTCCACATTCAGGCACAGCCTTTCTGTGGTATTTCCTGGGTTTCTGTTCTCCAGGATACTAAGCCAGTCACACTTCCCTGCAGAAGTGGAATCACACACAAGAAAGTTGGGTGGGAGCAGGAGTTGGGGAGAGGACACAAGTTCTGCAGTTGCAGGATAATAAGAAGTTGGCAGCAATAATATTGCCCTTTTCTATCCTAGTGGAAGCAACATAGCAATGCTACCATCCATGCCTCCAGCACAAAATATGCTCTCAGATATAGGGTAGGAGTTAATATTGAGACTAGGATTTCTCTCAGCTTTTCCATAGAATGATGCTAAGTCAAGTTTGCTAATAGAGACTTAGCCATAGGCCAATGCACCAAAAGAAAAAAAGATAGTACAAAAAGACTTAAAACTAAATCCAGACTTTCAATTATATAATATATTATATAATATATTAAAAGTTCATAAAACCATTAAACAATATAGAATCATCATGCCACTGGACTTTTTCTTATTTAGTGGCTGACCATGCAAATAGGGAATCTATTCACATTACAGGTAAATTGTCAATTCCTAAGAAAATCTATCACTACCTGAGTAGTCATAGCAAAAGGCATCCAGGACAAAAACACAAAAATCAATTTTGACCTAAAGTAGAAAACAAATAATGACTAACAGGATAGGTCTTTCACCTCCCCACAGCTGCATGGGCAGCATAATGCCATTATATTGGCCGAACTTCTAAGTAAGCTGACTGCATAGACTGAAACCAGAGAGATGTAAAAGCCCTCTACTTCCTACTGGACAGGGGTCTAAATATCTGGTATAATCCTGAGCCTTTTTAAAAAGGGGAAACCAAGGTGACATATTTGTAACAGAAACAACTATCATGACTAGTTGCATATTAATATCTTCTTATCTCAACTTGATTAGGGGTTTCACATTTTTAAATGGAGGACTGAGGAACAATGCAATGAAGACCAGATCTGAAAGCCTCTCTTCAGATTTGGCTATACAGAATCTACCTGCAGGGTCATAGGAACTTCAGTATGACACAGGTTTGACGTCACCACATCTTCATCCCTGCCCCACAGATTTTTATCAGACCAGGGGAGGAGAGAGGTGTTCTGACCCTTCAATCCCACGTGCATCTCTGTTTGCTTCTCTGCTTCCTTGTGCAGCATTTTGCTTCTAAACTGCTGTCTTATTCTATTTTTAAGGGCCATGTTCTCTGCTGTTGAGGACAAATCCGCTGTATGTCAAAGGCAAAGATAGGAACTTCCTCATAGCTAGGTAAGAAGCCTGACTACTCATTGAAAATTGTGAACCAATTAAATGGGAAATTACCAAAATATATGACAGATCCATGAGTGTGTTTGGGATAAATGCTGAACCATGATCAAGGGACTCACAGTTAATTTCTTAATATCTACACCTGCAGCTTGTTAGCACTGCACCTGGTTTCAGCATCAGAGGTACTTGGGTTTATGGCTCTAGCTTCCTGTGTGGTTTTATAAGCCCATGAATATTCACACAGCTGCTCCTATAACTTGAATGATTATTTCAGCAGAAATACCTACTTCCTCTATGCTGTAGATATTAGGAAAAAAAAACATCTAGCTAAATAAAGGATATGCAGGTAGGGCCAACCAGGCCCTATGTTGCTGCTGATGGAGGTCCCATAGTGCTACTTACTACACCTTGCCTCAGGAAAAGAGTAGTGAATGTGGTCCCTCCAGACCTACATAGAAAGCCTTGCAGAAACAGCCAATCAGAGCCCAGGAGGCTGAAATAAAAAGAGCTGGGGGAAGGGGTAGCTAACAAGTTAGTTTCTGATAGGCTGAGGTAGGGGGAAGAAATGGTACTTGACTGTAGGAATTTTGAGAGAGAACTAGAATTTGGGTTCTGAGTTCATTTGCTTAAGCTGGGGAGGGGGGAAGGAGAGAGAGACAGAGACAGAGACAGAGACAGAGACAGAGACAGAGAGCACCTGGAAACTTTCACTCTAAGGAGTGAAGATAAAGGATTCCGGAGGGAAGAGGTCCAGAGAAATAATATCAGTGAACTGAAGTACCTGATAAGGCTGCTGTTTTTAGGGTTCATAGTTTGGAACCCAGAGTAGTGGTAGGCCTGGATTCCCCCATTACACCAAAGGTAACCACGGTTACCAGAAAGCCTGAGTGAAGGACTCAATTTAAAAGGCCTGAAGCTGGGACTCAAAGCTCTATTAAAGGCCAACAGACAGTTGGATTCTTTGCTTCCCTGGAAGGGGTTCATGTTGAACTTTGTGATTTGGCTGAAGGACTAGGCCACAGATGGCCTTGAGCCTCTGAAGACCCACTTACAACATTTTATAATCTACAGGGTCACAATGAGCAGGAAAAGACCTGAAGTGCCTCATGCAACAACAGCAGCAAGACGTGCTTAAGTGGTGTGTGTTCCCTGTTACAGAGATAGTCATCAAATACGGGCCACAACAAATAATGGCCAGAAGTTATTGTTATCTGATAATACAGCCTAGGGCCTCTGAGAAATGAATTGCAAATCTGTCCAGTTCCCTGTACATTTAATGGTATGTATGAGCAGAAGCCAAGAGAAGGGGATCCAGGAGGCAACTGGAGAAGTGGTGTTAAGATAAGAGTTGTAAATGGCCCTTTTATACTTAGATTACAAACTCTTTGGAGGCAGATGCCCTCCTTATCTGTGACTGAGTTCCTAGGTACTACTGCAATATAAACTAATAACCATCAAGTTGCTTAGGTGACTGGGGAAAGGAGATAGGTGGAGGTCAAGAACAAGATGGGAAATATGGAGTTTGTTTGTATGTTGAGTAGAATGTCATGATTGGGGTGTGGGTGGTCTTACCTAGTGGTCAGAGATGGGGTCAGGCTGGGTCAGATATCAGGTCAGAATCTGAGATAGGACAGAGGATAAACCAAAAATCAAGTGTCAGGTGGCAGGCAAGGTCAGGTTTCAAGGAAATCAGAAGCAGGAGACATATTTGAGAACAGAACAACAAAACACTAACCAGAGTCAGGTCAGGTCAGGATACCAGGAAATCAAACCAGAGGAACAGGAGCAGAAAGCATAAGACACACAGTCCAGAGCAAGATAGATCATGGACCACTTCCTGTTCCTGTGCTGGGTTTGTATAGAAGCCATGAATGCACCAGGACACTCAGCATTCTGCCAATCAGATTCCTGGACTGAAGTCTTCTGTTGGGGGTTCAGCTTCTATCTTAGGAACTGATAGCAGGTTGGAACCCACTAGCTTTTCAGAGCCCCGTGTACCAGTGTTCAAGAGCCCTAGTCCAAGATAAATTCTGCAAAAGTCAACTTCACATCCTAGATTTTAGGAAGTAGGCAATGACCAAAGTGTGAGATTGCTTGGTAGGGTGAAGTATCATGGGTCCTGTTCTACTTAGGTATTACAATAGCCATGAGGGCCTGTCATGAACCCTGAAAGCGTCAATGAACGAGGCTGGAGTGAAGACGGGGAAGCAACAAAGTCTTCAGCACCTGCAGTGGATGAACCTTTCAGATCAACGGCAATGGTGGTCATATAACTTAAAAAAAAGTACTAATAGTTAGGGAAAAGGGTTCAATCATTGTGCTTCTGTCACCCCCCCCAAAAACAAACAAACAAACAAACAAACAAACAAACAAACAAACAAAAAAAAACAACAAGCTGGTGAAGTATTTAGGGACATAACACTCAATATGGCATGCACCATAGAGGATTGTCACAACAGACCTTTGCTATGTAGGCGAACTGATGATGATGATGTTCCATGATAAAAAGGAATACACTAGAATGGGAGGTTGAAGATTGTAAAATTAGGACAATTATCAGGAAGGGATGGGTTAGAGGAGAGACAGGATGTAGATGAAAGCAAGAGGTCCCATTTGATATTGTAATCCTGTAAATGCTGAATATTCCTCATCTAACTTTATGAGGGTCCAGAAATACTGTTAAGCTTTAGCCCCATAACAGTGAATTCAGCACTAAGGATTTTTTGCTGTTAAACTTCATTAGAACTTAATACAAACACATGGCTTTTTTATTGTCATATTCCTCATAAATATCAACCATTTCTGATCCATGTTTCAAAGTCTAAACTGATGCTTTACTTTTGGGCATTGATCACTGGAAAGATATATATATTTGTAAACAAACCATAATAGATCAAGTCAATATCCACTTCAGCCTTCTCACGCACTAATATTGCCTTTGTCAGAATTGGAGATCAGATGAAATCCATACAGCAAGGGAACCCTGTATCAAAGAAAGCTATTTCCCAAGGAAAGTCAAAGGGCTGAACTAACTGAAATATTACAATCATCTCATTTTTTTTAATAAATACTCAGAGTGAGATTTTTGCCAGAAGTGAGGTTGTATCAAGATTAATTGAAAGAATTAAAGCAATTTAGATTACTACTCTTCCCCTGCACTGTCAGTCAGCAAAGCTTGTTGAATAGTAAATAGTGATTGTTTTTGTGAATCAGCGTGCTAGTTTGCTTCCCTGTCATTGTCATGGACATGTTGGTTATTAGAATATTTAGTTAACCAGTAAATATATATCGTTTCAAATGCTTTTAGCATGAACGATCACTTGTCCAAAAAATCATGCTGCAAGACCTTTATTTTTATCATTGGTTAGTCTCCTGTTTAAAAAGTTGCCATTATCCAATTTGGGGGCAAGGGGCAGAACAGAAATAAAAGCATGGGATTTAGGTCGCATAGCACACAGTACAAATGACAAATAGCAAGAAGACAAATCAAACAGTCTGAAAAACAAATAAACATATGTATGTCCATCAATAGTCTCCCCACCCCCGCTTGATACTTTGCAATCATCCAAGTTAGTGAATGAATTTTGGAAGATCATTAGAATCAGTCACAAAGGAGTCATGGGGGGTACTGATGGCAGCTAAATTAACCACAAAACAGTTGAACTATTTATTTTGATTTGTGCTGTGGTAGTTTAGAAATACCACTTATTGATCATCAGGGTCATCTCTCTGCAGGTAGAAGACTCTTCTCTACAACCTATTTTCTAATATCATCCTTGGAATATAAATTGCTGGGGACTAATTTTATCACATCAGTTTCACGCTAATGTAAGTCAATTGAAGTTAATGGAGTTTCTTCCGATTTACACAAGAGCAGAATCATGGCCTAAGATCAGCAGTCTGATTGCAAGTAGCTATGTCATGGTTTGAAGTGTCACAAATTCTTTTAAACAATTCTTTTAGAATTTGAAGAAAACAGTGTGCAGTTAATTTAAAAAGCATCACAGCAATTCTACCCACACTCACTTTCTCCAGCTCTATTTAAAATGCTGTGCAATAGATTATGAAAACTAATGCAGTATGTGATCTGACAAATGTAATGGGCTAAAAATGAAGACTTCTAGGCTATGTCTAAACTTGGTAATTTAAGTCGACTTTAACTAAGTCGACTTAACTAAGTCGACTTTAAGTCGACTTAGTGTGTCCACACTTAAAAATAAAATCGACTTAAAGGGGAACTTAAAAGTTGACCTAGAGCGTCCACATTGGATGCCTAGGTTGACTTCTAGGTGATTAGGGGGACCTAAGGGAGGTCCACGGGGCCAGTGGGGGCACCCCTTGCCCAGTGCCAGGGGGCTCAGCCTTTGCCCCATTGTACCTAGGTACAATGGGGGACAGGGATCCTGGCAGGGCATAGGGACAGGGTGGGCAGGTCTCTGCCCTGCCCTGTAGGAGGACATGCCAGGCTCCCCCTGTGCCCCCCCCCGGCAGGAGGGCATTGGTGTAGCCCTGGGGTAGCCCTAAGTCGACTGAGGGCTATCCCACGTCTACACTGGCTTAAGTCGACTCTAGAGAGTCGACTTAAGCCTTAGGTCTACTAGGAAGGTGGTGTTATAAAGTTGACTTAATTTTAATTAAGTCGACTTTATTTTCCTTAAGTCAACTTAAGCAACTTGCTTAAGTCGACTTAAGGAAACTGTAGTGTAGACGCAGGGTAAATTAAGTCGAATTAAGCAAGCTTAAGTCGACTTAATTTACCAGTGTAGACGCAGCCCTAGTTTGGGGTTAGAAAGAACATTTTATAAATGTTAACATTCAGACCAACTGAAGAGGGACTGTCTGTAGGGGGTGTTAGATCAACCATATATAATAGGTCTTACAGAAGAACAGTAATAGCAGAAGTAAGAGAAAAGTTTTTATTAGGGGGAGGCCTTTTCTCTAGGGGATCTTTAGCCTTGTATAGGGGGCTAGCATAAGATCTACTAGAGCCTTAGGGACCAAATTTTCAAGAGTTCAGGGTCAGGTTTTCAAATGTGCAGTATCCACAATCAGGATGTGAATTTCCAAACTCAGCTTCTACTTAACAGTTGTATAAGGGCCAGAGTTCCAGATGTGCTATGCACCTATAACCTAAAAGTGTTGTTATTTTACATATAATGAATGAGGTAGTAACTGGGCCCCAGATCCACCTGGGAATTAGGCCTACATACTTTTGGGAATTTAGACCTAGGAACTCCAGTCATGGAGAAGGACCCATTTGTAACAGGTGCAGTACAAACCTAACATAAAGACAGTCTTTGATCCAAGGAGCTTCCAACCTATAAACCAGCGAGAATACATGGAAAGAGATGGGGAAACCCAAGGAATCAATGCAATAATGCTGGTGATCATGAGAAACTGTGGTTCAAGCACTCTTCCTGCTGTTAATGTTTTTTGTGGGAAAAGAATTTTAGGTGGGGATTTGAAGGAGAATAATGAGTTAGCTTTATATCTGTTTACGGGGAAGTCCTCCTAAATGTGAGAGGTAACATGGATATATTTTTAGAAGAGCTCAGCGTTCTAAGTTAATGATCAGCCTTAAACTTCTTTACAAATCTGGCGACTTACTTTGCTGCAAACTGGGAGCTGAGCATTTTTAAAATCAGGACTTGGGGATAAGTACTGAAGGTTAAGGAGGACTTAAATGACTGTGCTATGCAGACTCATAGGAGTGAATTTCACTCTAACAGTGTAACTGAATGGCTGCAGTCACATTTATTACTGTACTCCTGAATCTAATATCTTAATAAAGCAATATGCTAAAAAGAAATGGAAAATTAATTGGCTGCATTTGACTGCTGTACCATCAATCACTCATCCACCCATCCATCCATTTAATTAAAGCAACTGAAGTTTCCCTCAGAAGTTATAAACAAAATATATCCTTCAATTAGTTCAAGCATTTCAAGATGTCCATTTCATTTTGCTGGATATAGTAAATCAAATCTGTGCTTCAATGCATTGTACCGAGCTGGTTGGCAAGAACCCTGACTTATTAATGCTCCATGTAAATTAAGAAAATATCTCTATGCTCAAAATCTTCCATGTATGTATTAAACTTGAAAATCAATGGGTAGGTGCAAGAGATCAGGGACTTGGCCCCATTGACCAAGTGTGGATTATTCCATCACAGTGGTTCTGCAAATGGGAAAGGACAGTTATCAGGAGCTCAAGGAGGGTGTTTTCACTGAAGTTACCTGAAATTCTGACTCAGTTGTTACCCCTCCATCCCCAAACTCAACTCTGTCCTCACACAAGTATCTATCTTGAAGTAAATGGTGCTTTAAGAGTGAGCCAGATAACCCATAGGGGTATATTGACACAACCTGTGCCAGGGAGCCTCAACATTGGCAGAGTTGGGCTTCTGGGGAGCACCCTACTGGTTTAAAAATAGTTGTGTAGGCCATATTTTGAAAATGTGGTCTCTGAATCCTATGGTGGGGGGGTTGGTTTCAGAGTCAGAGCTCTAGACTCAGTTGCAACTTCCCAAAGCACTATCTATACAGTTGGTTTCCTGAGCACTAGCACACGCCCAAGTCGGACCTGGGCTGGGAAGCTTGTTGCTGTACACGGGGAGAGGAGTGCTTCTGAAACTCCGGTGTTGCTGATGCGTGGATTAATAATACCGTGGGGATGCAATAGCTAAATTACAACTCAGAAGCAGCTAATCCATCAGCAGCAGCTAATCCAATCACTGCCTGTAATTCGAGTATTTAAAAGCGTGTGATCTCTCTCAGTGGAGCTAGTCTAGCTCAAGTACAGTTAGTTCTGTGGGCTAACTGGAGCTAACTCTTGTGGTGAAGACAAGCCCGAAAAGTCTGTATTTCCTTTGCACTATAGACCAGACCTCAGGAACGATATGCCAGTTTTCAGTGCGGCACAGATGGGTTCAGGGCATGGCACCTCCAGCTACATTGGAACTTCCTTTGATTCCATTGGCATCCCCAAGTCCAGCTGGGTGTGTCTGGCTTGGTGCTAGTAGAAGTGATGTTCAAAGGGGCCTAAGAAATCTACTTGTTTTGTTCCCACTGACTGTCAATGTGAATTAAGTGCAATTCATTCCCATTTGCACTTTTTGAGAATCTCTCCCAAAAACAGTCTTGCCAAGTAAATTGGCTAGGTTTACCTTTAAAAAAACTTTAATATATAATTTTTAAACAACCTGGCCATTCCAGTTTAAGCATAATTAGCAGAAGTGGTGTAATGAGCTTCCCAATAGAGAGTTGATGGAAACTATTGCCTGACCCAATATGCAAATATCATCCCTTGGACAACAAAGAGCTGTTGGGATTTCTTCTGCTGTGTATAGTTATTCACTGCCTTCAGAAGGAGGTCCTGTTTATTAAGCAGATCAAAAAGGAGTATGCAAGATTCAGAAAGCTTTTGCTACCTTAAGGGAAACTGTAGAAAAGTAGGTCAACCAAGTAAGCCAGCCAAGGGGTGAGGGAAAATGTAACTGTTATAAGTGCAGAGATGTTTAGGCTTTGGACCTTGTTACAAGATCAAGACAGCAAAGTATTTGAAGTGTTTATGTGAAAAAAATTACCAAAAAGCCAGGCTAATTGCCTGGACCCTGAAATGGTATAGACTGATGCCTGTACACCTACATCAGTTCACACTAGAGGTCCTAAATGAATGTGCTTAAGTAATTTTCCTTAGAGTATTGACTGTGTTGTACATTTGGCCAGAGTAGGCATCCATGATCCAATGTAAATCCATCAAGGCTAAGTGTCAAGTGGACTACTTTTTATTCCCCTGACTTCCTAAGGGACCTCAGTCAAGTTCTTCAAATCATGTACCACCTAAAGAGGTATTTAGGCATGTGACTAAAGGTGTTTACATACAGGAGTTGCTCAGGATCTCTTGAAAATCAGTCCACATTTATTTATATACCTAAATATAGATTTGAGTGCCTAATTTTGGACATCTAGGCTTAATTGATCTTTCTCAATCTGTATTTCCCCATTTGTGTGGGGGGGGGGGGGCCGGGGCCGGCGGAAGGGGTGGTGGTGGCGGCATACTAGGGGAAGTATAGGAAAAGGATAGTAATATCTCTAATACTTGTCCATTGAGAGTGCTTTGAGATCTACAGACAAATGTTTGCTATGCTTTTTGCTGCCTCCAAAATTATAATCTGTAGTTGCAAACACAAATTTGTTAGTATCTCAGTACAATTATTTCCCACAGAGCATTTGCATTTCAGAACAAAATGAATTTTTGATGGGGAAAACTATTTAATTGGAGAGGGAAAAATCCCTTCAATTCTGCTTTCAAGCTGTGTTACTTAAAATTATGTTGCTCAAGCCAAGATTCAAGTCAAATAAGGCTTTAGAAATCAAATTAACATTTTGTATTTCATCCAGAAGTGAGTAGGAAGACAACGTGGCTGATGAAGATCAGGTGTAATGTGCTCTTTGATGCTAACACCTCCATGCCGTTAGTAGATTACTGTCATACTAGGTAATACATCTAGCTGCTCTTCAGAGGTACTGAAGTATCTTGCAGAAGATATTCCAATAGTTGAATTTGAGGATGATAATGTTAGGGTGACTAGATAGCAAGAGTGAAAAATCGAGACAGTGAGGGAGGGGTAATATGTGCCTATATAAGAGAAAGCCTCGAATATCAGGGCTGTCCCTATAAAACCATGACATTTTTGTCACCCTTGAAAAATCTATGATATCAATGACAAAGTTAAGACACAGCTGCAATGTCCTAAGAAATGGAAAAAAAGCTTTCCTGGCAACTGATGCTATTTGAGGATTCAAGAGGCAGCTTAAGATCTGAAAGCATCGTTAAAGAAAAACGCAATGGCTATGTCTAAACTTGCTAAAATTAGTTTGAATTAGTTAGTTCGAAATAACTAATTCAAACTAATTTTAGTTAGTTCAAATGAGCTTAATTCGAACTAGAAAAAGTTAGTTCGAACTAAGCAAATACCATGAATGGCACTTGCTTAGTTTGAATTAGCGATCCCCATTCATTTCAAAGGCCGGTTAGTGCGAACTAAGAAATGAGTTTGAATTAACATGGCCATATTGGCTAATTCGAACTAGTTAGTTTGAATTAAAGCCTTACTTCTGAAGCCCTATTCAAACTAACTAAAGCCTAGTGTAGCCATGACTTTAGTTAGTTCGAATTAAGCCTCCTTAATTTGAACTAACTTGCCAGTGTAGACATAGCCATGGGAAATGATTCCCACCACGACTCCAGAATACTTCTCCTGTCCTCTATCCTTATCAAACCCAGATTAAGTTTCTTTATCCTCCAACTGCATCTCTTTGCCATACACTGGGAAAAAAGGTCTAAGAAGAGAGATGAAGGGGGCTCTGGGTCAAGATAATGGTGTGGGACTTGAGAGATGATGGTTCAGCTCCTGGCTTTACCTTAGATGCCCTCTGTGACTCTTAGCAAGTCACTTTCTGTTTCTCTGTTCCTTATCTATAAAATGGAGGAGGAGTCACCACCTCACACACACACACACACACACTCCTGTCTCTTTAGACTGTAAATTCTTAAGGGCAAAGACGCTCTTATTGTATGTGTACATAATGGGAACCCAACTGAGTTGGCACCTCTTGATGCTACTGTAAAACAAATATACTGATGAATTATAGCTATGTGGTGTCCAAATACTGATAAAGCAGTGGTCTAAATTCTCCTACCATCTCCACTCAGCAACTGTCTACAAACAAAAGAAGGTCTGAACAGCAAGTTGTGATATGAGATATACTTGGGCCAGATGAGCAATTAAGCAAATAGTGCTTCAAGTCAAAAAGAATCAGTACCTGTTATGAGTGACAGTCCACTCTAGTCAGAACATGCACATCCATCAATATATTCTCATGGCTGATGGAAACAAAGTCTATTTAGTGAGACATCAAGTGTCCATCCAATCCAGAAAGTAGCAGTCTCTGTAATGTACCATGATCTCATGCTTGACAGAAAGGACTCAATAAAATAAAATAAAATAAAAATAATAAAAAACCCTCAGTTATAACAATTGTCTTTCTCAGGGAGGCTGTTTAAACATGGAAGACTAAGGCAGGGCAGTTATTAGACTTAAAGAAATATATTGTAAAGTTGTTGTGAACCATTACCATCACCCAGTGATGCTTCTTGAGCAAAGAAACAGTTTTTTTTTGGTTCCTTGGAAATTCTGAAAAAGGAAAGGGGGTAAAAAAAGACTGCATTCAAGCTGAAATGAATCATTATTTAGATTTCTACCCCTTACTTTTTTTACATTTTTAATTTCTTAAAACTGAAGGGAATGTCAAAACAAAGTTATTTTGAATTAAAAAATTAAGTGGTTGTTAGTCTTTTGTGGGTTTTTGAGTACATATGGGTCAACACAAAGAATTTACTGGAAGCATGTAAAGCCCAGTCAATTTCAAATATGGGCCTGCAGAGCTTCCAGGCAGCCAGCACTCCGATACCGCCACGTGGCATGGGCTTTAGCTAGTTTTGCTCTGTATTACACATGACCTGCTGACAGCACTGCCCAGAAGAAGTCCAGCCTGAAATGGTCTTGCAGGCAACAGCTGCATGGCTCCTGATTGGGTTAATCTAGGGCAGGGAGTCAAGGGCTATGTCTACATTACAAAAAGTTAGGTTGACTTTATTAAGGTCGACTTTAAGTCGACTTAAAGTCGACCTTATTAAGTCGATTTAACAAAGTGGTGTCCATGGACGTGGACAAACTGCCCTTAGGTCGACTTAACAAAGTGGACTTAAGCGTCCACACTGTGCTTATGTCGACCTAAAGAAGGGTTAGGTCGACTTAACCGGCGGTTCTTATTAAGTCGACTTAA